>CM042139.1:74511108-74576108 GCA_023376005.1 Doryteuthis pealeii
TTTCTGTGGATAAGAACACGTGGAATTCACAGCTTCCTTCTACTATACCAGCTGTCATACCAAGGTTAAAGAACACAGTCTGCACAACATTTGGTAATAGTTGGAGGGTGATAATTTGATAATATGACTTTTCCCAAACGTATTAGCCCTCTTTTTGAAATGCAAACATGTAATATATATATATATTATATTATATTATATATATATATATAATATATATATACTCGGCAGCATCTTTAGAACATGTTTCTGGGTTTAAACGCCACCAGACAATTCAATTCTGAGGAGTTTTTTTGTGTCCTTTCATTTCCTAGCGATCTTTTTCGTTTTGGGTGGGGAATGTTAATAGGTCCACCAAATCCTTGTTTTTTTTTCGAGCGCTTTCGGCTGGTTTATCAGCCATCATCAGTGGGGAAACGATGTAAGTTTTCAAGTGCCTCATTTTATAGAAGAACCGAAGTAGTAGTTAAGAGTGGTTGGTGGTAAGTTAAGTACGAAACAATGGATTAATGGTTTTTGAGGGGTACAGAGATTTGGTGGACTATTACAAACTTCTCCACCCAAACACCGAAAAAGATCGCTAGGAAAATTGACAAGGACCACAAAAAACTCCTCAGACTTGAATTATTCTGTTGGCTTTTAACAGGAACATATTATTATATATATAATTATATATATTAATATTTATATATATATTTATAATGTGTGGTGTGTGTGTGTGTGTGTGTGTGTGTTTCCTTTTATTTTTTGAGAGCTAAATTTGAGGTATCAGTGTGATTCTGTTACACTAAATATTTGATTAATTTCACTAAAGTTCATGAAGGTTTTACCAAATTTATTACGCCGAACAAAAAATAGGAATCATGAATATAAATATTAAAACATATCATTGTATATAATTCATTACATTCTATTTGAACAGTTTTTACAATATGTGTGCTTCCAAAAATTAGCCTTGTCTTTTTAGTAAGCCTGAAAGGATTAATGATATTTTAAATTATTTTTGGGAAAATTGATTTGATATGCGAGGAAATTGAATTAAATTCTGATCGGCGTCCAACTCGTAAAGTAAAATTCCAATATATATTATATATAATATAAATATATTATATATATATGTGTGTGTTGTGTGTTGTGTGTGGTGTGTTGTATGTGTGGTGCGTGTATGTCCTGAGTGTGTGTTCGTGTGTCGCTGTCTGACCTTATTCTGTGTGTCTGTGTTTTGCGGTCTGTGTTGTGGTTTGTCTTAAGATGGCAAAAATATTGAGGATAACTGTATATTAGTACACAGTTGGAAGATTGAAAGAGGATCCCTTAAAGAAATTGCAAAATTTGAATCCTGCCTTACTTAACGTAAAGTGATTTACGCCTCAGGTTTAGCCCTGAATCTTCTTCATTAATACACTTGAGGGAAAAACATAACTATACGGCACGGCGTATTCTTTCCTCGACTCTGCAAAATATATCAAATCAATTTTAAAGAGGAGGAAAAATACCAGAACACGGAAACATACAAAAAGTTTAAACTTCGATTTTTGTAGATTCAAAATTCGACTTGATTCGTAAAATGCGTTATGTACCATCTTTCCTAGCCCAAAATATATGTATTTATGGCATTCCGTTGTGTGTACATATTTACCAACCCCTCTACACCGAGTAGGATTGTGACAACAAGGTCAATTTTTAGAAGGATTTAACAGGTTTGATTCAGTGTTCTCCTTTCTCGTAGACTGTGCCTAAGCAAGGTTAAAGAGCCCAGTCACCCTGCTATATACCCATAGCTTGGAGGGAGAGCAGATGGATGCATACCTTTCCCAAGGGAATTAGCGCTAAGTGAAATGTTAACATATTCCTTCTAGGATTTGAACATCGGTTCAGACGTATATATCATATATATATATATATATATATATATATTATATATATGGTTGTGTGTATGTGTGTTTGGTTTGTATATATATATATATATATAATATATGTGTGTGTGGTGTGTGTGTGTGTGTTTGTGTTATATATATTATTATGGTGTGTGTGTTGTGTGATATATATATATTATATGTGTGTGTTGTGTGTGTATATATATATGTGTGTTTGGTGTGCATATAATATGTGTGTGTGTTTGTGCGTGTATATATATATATACTAGTAAAGTACCCGGTCCATGACCGACAAAATGGAAATTTGGATCACCAGGGAGTGAGAAGAGAGAGTGGAAGACAGTAGTTTTAGAGAGGGGGTAAGAGGAAAAATAATTCTTGAAACTTTAAAATCCTTTGAGAATTTGTTATATTTCAGGATTTTGTATTTTCTGTTTATAGTTTTTAAAATTATTTCATATATTATTACAAACAAATGAAAGTATTCGTTTGTATATTGTTTGTTATTGTTTCCTAAATTTTTTTGTACATGACAACAACACATTAGTTCTTAATTGCATTGTTGGAGGTTAAAAAGAAGCTGAGAATTTCGAACATTTAAATTCTTCGTATTGCAATTCTATTTTTGTTAAAACCTAAGATAGTATTATAGGTACCACCAATTGATCAGGTTTAGGCCATCTTGATAAAACGGAAAATATTTTTGTTATTATTTATAATTAATTGATTTTTCATAGAATTTTAAAAAAAACTCTTATCGTAACTTGTTTTTTAGCTACGTTTAATTTTCAGTTGATTAACAGTGCAAATGAAAAACAATTTCAATCATTAATTTTCATTATTTCCGTAAAGCTGAAAAAAAGTTAAAGAATTCAACAGGAGTTTATTTAATGTTTTTTCTTTCAAAGGGAAAAAGTTTTTCAAGAAAATATTAATTTTCTGCAAGTTTCATAGTGTTAAATATAGGGGGGTGGGTAAATTTCAAGGGTAAAATTGGTGGTACCTAGTATTTTAAACATTGTTTTTAAAACGTTTTGGTGAACCTGATTTACTGGACCCACCCCCCATCTATTTTTTTTTCCTTCATTGATTATTACTCGAATACACACCAATCTATTTTCAAGATGAAAAAAAAATTCTTAAAGTTTTTATTTATTTGAGATTCACGGGTGCTCATTTCCTCGTATAAGTTTATAGTAAATTGATCCCCCATATCGGAACCGCTTGAACGGAACCCAAATTATTTATTTTATTCCCATTAAACTACCCCCCCCAACCCAACCCCTCCACCCCCTAGTTAAAATTTAAGTTATTACAAATTTATATTAATTACAAAAACATTCAATTTTCATAAAAGTTCAAAATGTCACCTATGAAATCTCTATTTAAACATGCCAATTTATTTCAGAACTTTGAAAAGTTCTGACTATAAACTCAGCAATGTTTATTGACTTTCACAATAAAGAGTAAAATCATTAAACTTTAAAAAATTTAATTGTTAAGAGCAAATTCTGAGGAACTTATTTTAAATTGTATTTTGAATAAATAATTAAATTGATGGTTTGTTAGTTGTTTTGTTTATCAACTTTTCGGGTAATTTACTAACGAACATGTCATTTGTAAACAAAGCGCTTACAATTTTTCGTACTTATATTATAATTTTTTTTTAAATGTTCCAATAACTGGGATATTGTCAGATAACTTTGAAATAAATTTTCGTTCTTACAAATAAGACTACCTTATCTCCAGTCCGGGCCTTCGACTAAAGAAAAACACCGGATTGTCCATATTGTAAAACCTTTGTTTTTTGTTTTTTTTTATTCGTGTTTGAGAAAAAATTAATAGTTAACGAAACCAAAGAAAAACAGTTTCTAAGGAAATTCGTCACTCTTATTTGTCATTTTTAAACCCTTTAAAACTCTAACAATAAAAATAAATAAATAAATTTAAAGAATTTAAAAGTCATTTTATATCGAATGAAAATTCTTAGTTTAATTTATACAAATAAATTGTAACCGTACTTACGACGTATTAAAACTGATTTTTCATGAACTGTTATATTACGATTAAAATATTTTTTTAATAAATTGTAACCGTAAAGCGTACATTTTTTTGATTTTCTACAATTTTTATGCATACAAAAATTAAAAATTAAAATGAGTGTACATGTACAATTTAAGAATATGGACAAACTCGCTGTAAAAAAAAATTTTAAATCTATAAAACAATACAAATACATTATTCAGAAAGGACTAAGGATTAAAATCCTAAATTAGGTAAGAATTCCGATTCGGACTGTTATATACGCATCTGCTTGTATCGCAATAATCATAGGCAGCGTGGTATCCGGAAGCCATTTTTTTAATTTTAACTCGCTGTTAAAATGATTCAATTAAAAAACTCACACAAATTACATATTTGAAAAGTATTTTCTTATCTTTCTTTAACGATATAAAAAATTATTAAAGATTGGACCATAAATAGGCCATAAATTTCGGAACTGAACGGCTTAGACTGCAAAATTAATTTCATTAAATTTCAAAACTGCGCTTGCTTGTTTACGCTTTAACAATAAGCAGGCAGAGACAACTATTTTATTTATTCAGGGAGGGCTGATATACGGACATTTTCCGCAAATTTGGGTGATTTTTGGATTAATTAACTTCATTAAATCCCCTTAATCAATAAAAATCAATAACGAAATTTGGAATTTTTTCTTAGTTAGAACGATATCAATGTGTATGCAAGATTTTGAATCTGAGTGACCTCCGTTTTTTGTTTTTACGTCGAACAGTACATTACCAAAATCTCTTGTTTATATATTCTAATGTGTGTGTGTGTTTTTGTGTATATCATATTATATAATATATTGTAATATATATATATATAATATTATTATGTATTATATATATATCTGTCGGAATTCCTCACGACTCCACATGTCTCTATTCTATTGTGTGTAGAAGTTTAATGGAAAAACAAAAATGTAGCATTGGTATGCTGATAATTTATTTTAAAGGGCAACATTGTAAGAATTCAATTTATAGCTCAAGATGTGATAACAAATATGCTTTTTGTATACTTGGTAGATCGACTGAACGTAATCAATATAATAAAAAAAAACATTCTAAACATTCGTGGGCCTGTTATACAATAAATTATGTTGATGTGTTGTATAAACCACAAATTTCGCACAAGTATCACATATCAAATTTCGATCTTAATGTTTATTAATCTGATGTGTCATTATTCCAAGAGAAACCTTGTGTAGGTTGAGAGTTGAGGAGATTCGGGGTCGCACTTTACAGCCCTAGAGAATTCCCCATATTATACTTTTGTTTACTTGAGGGACCTAGTGAATTCTTGACCGCTTTAGAAATTGTAGCATTTAGATATTTACTATATTTGTCAGCTGCCTCTGCCGCACAGGTAAGAGCTTGCGAACGAAAAGTTTCATTCGGGCTAAACCCGGCCAGGGGTAGCTGTTAATGTATAAACCACAATTGATGACGTGTCTGTGCGATTACTTATTTATATATTATATACTCCCACTTAGGTCGAATACTTTTAAATAGGACTTTAATTTGTAAAATTCACCGTTCTGCATGTAGCTAACCCTCGCTTTGTTTACCAAATGTTTGAGGACTCTTAGTGAAATCATTGCCGCTTAGAAATATAGCAATTACATATTCCTTCCTAATATTTTGACAACTGCCTTCTGGGCCGCACGGGTAGAGCTTTGGCGGACAAAAGTTCATTCGGTCTTAAAACCCGGCCAGGGGGTAGCTGTTAATGTAATAACCCACACTGGATGAGAGGTGGTACCTCGAAACACGTGTCTGTGGAAACTATTATTATATATATATATATATATATATATATTATATAATATATATATTTCAGCACTTCTTAAAACCACATCCTGCTCCCTCTAAATGCAAAAGATTATTCTGACTGGAAAACATATAAATACTCAAAAAGAAAACTCAATTATCGAGCCCTTACATTAAACAAAAAGAAAACAAACACCTTAAACAAGATCAATTCGAATCCGCCAAAATATTCTCAAAAGCCTATAATTTCCTGCCAATTATCCCTCCCCCATTCCCTCCATGAATATTTCTCATGAACTTGTGAGTCCTTCCTCCTACTTTCTTCCTTAACTACTAGTCAGTTTGTTATAAAAAAACACGGAAACACACAACCACTTCACACCTGATGATGGTACGAGTATAGTGCAGAAAGTACTAGTATTAAGAAAACTTTTAAATTTCCAACCCCGATATAAAAGACAAGAAATGTCGTGTTCGACATATAATTTATATATATATTTATATATAATATATATATATAACATTCACTTCAAAAGTCCCGTGGCCTGGACACCATGAATTTCAATAAAATATAATCATGAATGGCACATGTCAAAATTATGAGCCCAAACGCGATTATTTAGTTTACAAATTTATAGTTATTTATATATATTTAAACACGTTTCGTACAGGACACAAATGATGCTTAGAACGCTCGGTCGCCCCCAAATTCAGCAGGTTGTCCCGAAAATACACAGACAAAAAAAATCCATCAAAATCATTGATGTTGCGTTTAGATTAGCAGAGGAGTTTTTGGAAGACATTAGAAGTAGTTGTATTCACCATTTATGGATGAACATTTGTTAAATGAGAAAGCTGTGTTCAAAAGTGGTGCGGCGTTTGCTCACAATCTGATCAAAAAACAACAACGCGCCGGACGATTCCGCAGCGTTGTTTGCAACTGTTTTCACCGCCACAAATCATCGATTCCCCTGCGAAAGTTACAAGAACCATCAATAGCGAATACTTATATTATGCATTATTGGTGCTTTTTGAAGCAAGAAATCGTCAAAAAATGGCCACAAAGAAGAAGAAAAAATTGCTCTTTCACAAAGACAATGCCCCATGCACAAGTCCTCGCAACGATTGGCAAAATTAACATGAATTGCCACTTCGAATTGCTTTTTCGAACCCACTCTTTTCCTCCGGAATACTGGCCCGCCAGTAATTACTGGATTTTTGCAGATCTCAATAAGAAGCCCAGGGAAAGGGCTTGGACTCCAATAAAGAAGTGATATCGGAATATATATATAATATATATATATATATATATATAATAATGTGTGTGTGTGTGTGTGTGTGTGTGGTGTGTGTGTGATGTGTGTATCTGACATTAAATCCATATCACAACACGTATTCTAACGAGTGGAAAATTAGAGACACTATTCATAGATTTTTGTTGAGAAACCAAAATGTATTACCCTGCGATTCGACTGAAAACGTGGTTTAATTGAAAACATCCACTTTTGTAAGATTTACTATTCAGCTCGTCGTAGAGCATTTCTGCCTAGGAACCACAACGTCTTCTAGTTAAGTACCCGGACGCTCGCCAACTCAGCACAAGAACAGAACAGCTGGATCTGTGGTGGTAAAGTAGGGTAGATTGATGGTAGGTGTTGATACTCCAACTCAGGACCAAAAAAAGAGGACACCCCCCTGGATCATTGCGCAAGTTGAAAAGAGGATAAACTCCCTCACGGTTGGTTCTATGCCGGACTATAGGTCACTTCGCCAACTTTTAATTATAACTGATGCTGGAGTTTACAAATAATTTTAATGCAGATTTGATTAATTTACCAAGCTGGCATTGGAATTTTCAAAATATCCAAACCTTACTGTAAATTAAGTATTTGGTATTTGTTTCGAAAAATCACAGGAAACGTATTTTTACTATTTTGTGAAATTGCCCTTTGTATTTTTAATGTCCTTCCATGTCATATGAAATTTATCTTGAGGTCAATATTCCAGTATAATAAACACAAAGATTGCAGTGGGTTTAGGTTCTAGGAATATGGAGGAGCATCACTTGTACACCTTACCTTTCGCCAAAAAGCTCTGTATGAATTCATGAGGTAGGCATCTAGATAATTATACAGTAAATTATTTTACCATGGTAGTTTCTTTACTAATATATGCTAATTCTAGATATTTCATAATTTTCACGACACAGGAGTTCATGTGAATATACCTTAATTACATTTGGAAAAGTTGACAAATGTTAGTACTCTGATATTTTCGGAATATATCCAATTTTCAACCCAGTACTGTTTTTCTTAGAAAAAGAGCAACGTTGCGTTGATTTAAGATTGATTCACATATTTTTTTTTTATTCTTACTTGGAAATAAATCGAAATAAAGTTAAGCGCTACAAAAATGTAGAGGATAACTATTTGTAGTATGCTTTAAAATAGAGAAATATTTACTGTCACACTTGATTTAATGCAACCCCCAGTACCACTTGAAACTACTTGTATACATTTATAAATTGAGTAAACTTTGCAGCTCAATCATTTCGCGGTTGCCAAAACATTTTTTATGTAAAATATAATACTTATCGGTGGATTCTTAGTATACTCCGACTGTATCCCAAACACAGGAATAAGGACAACCACTGTTCAAAAGTAGAGGTCCAGGTTTGCGTAACTAAATTATATTTTATGTTGAGTCTCCAGTTCCAGGAGATCTGGGGGAACATTGGTGTGCACCTCATTTTATTACTCACGGTCCAAGCTGATTGGCGGAAGTTGTGCTACCTGTTAGGGTACCATATATTTGGGCAAATGTTTCTTGTTTCAAATTGTTTTGATTATTTATGATATCAATTGAGTGTTAAAAATGATCCTTAAAGAACACAAAACTAAATAAAAAATTTAAAAGTTTAAGATTATTTAAACATCTAGGTATTTGAATTTAATCCATTGAGTTTGAGATGCAACTTATTCAACAAACAATTATGATACCTATTCATCAATTATTTAAAAGTGAACCTCGCAATTGAAGACAACTATGTAAGTATTTTTTATCGGGGAAACAATGCTTCGGCTTCAATGTTTTATGCTAGAATCTGGGCTGATTACTAGTTTTGACAAATAATGGAACTTTCAAAAAAAAAAATTAACAACAAAAAAACAATAAACCGGAGGACAATTTTTTCCTTATAATTTCGTTCTATTAATCTATCGTTAGGTTATTAATGACTTGCATTGAATAAGTACAGTTCAGTAATTGTTTAACTTGAAATATTAATATTGATATTGTTAAAGCAAATTTACATAGAAATTACTTACAAATCACTTGTTTCTTGAAATTTTTTGAGACACATATAGGCTTTGTTAACCTATCTATCTATCTATAAAACAAAAACAAAAAATGCAACAGTATCTAAATAGAATACATCACAAAAGTCGTTTATCATCGATGGGAAAGCGAAATCGGCGATCGCAATTAAAATTCCTGGACTCTTGTTTCTTTTGTTCTACTGCCATTTTAGAAGGTCCTGAATTCGGTATTCCCGGAAATATTTGGTCGGCAAAATAGTATGACAGTCTAGGTCTTTAGCCTTGTGTAGACATCAAGTCTACGTTGAAGAAAAACCTCGCTTTTACTCAGTTTAAAAATGGACCTTGTGTCTAATTCCTGCCCGTGTTTGGTGGGGTTTAAAACCCACACTTTTATATCAGTGTTAAAATAATGAAATATTCTTTACAATTTAAGTATATTTCAATATGGCATATTTAAGCAGAAAATCAAAGTATTCGTTAAAGAAATAACTACATTTTCATCAATTCTTTTAAACCGCCCTGGTCGGCTGAGACGTTAGAATGCCACTGACCTGCACCTCTGCAGAGGGGTTAAGACTTCCCCAATGGGGTCACCTGTTGGCCGTGGGTTGGTGACCCGCGGGATGCTTTAAGGATAGAAACCAGGTGACTGAGCAGTCCATGAACTTGCAATAATTTTTCCACTTTAGCTCTTTTGGCTAGTACAGGCGTTCGGAGAGGCCCCCTCCGATCAATCGGGCTGGCCACCTTCAAGCCCTATCACCTATAGATTGCCCTCAAACCCTACTGCCCCTTATGGCAACCTGCCAACCCTTCTTATCATAATGGGTCTAAAGGCGGTGGCTTGATGGTCTACATGTCCTGGATGACGTTAAACTCTATCCTGATGGTTGAGGTTCAGTTCCGCGAGGTTTGGGGAATGTTGAGCACCCCTTCATCACATTGCTTCCCTTGTCCACTCTGACCCGAAGTGTATACCTTGTTAGGGTCCCATCTATGAGTGAATAGAAAAAATATGAGTCTATAAACACAAATTGTTATTATGCATTTAAGAATTGATTTATTTTCAAAATGTTGGCCATTAAATGACCCACTGAGGTGAAAATGCCGTAAAACAAAACAAACCCAAACCAAACCAATCTTTAAATTAAGAAGTCCTGTCTATTTTCCCATTTGTTAAAAAAAATCTCGAATTTCATATACATATTATTAAAATTAAGATATGGTCTTTATCACACCCATCAAACCAGGTATCATGTATCAGCAAATTCTTTCAGAATTTATGTTAAAAAAAACTAAATTAAAATAATTTCAAAATAAACACGGTAAAGATGTTGTAAAAGTGGTAATATGATTATAGGACTCTACTGATACATTGTACCGAGACGACCGCTTCCCAATAGACTATTGGGTGGATTTCATGAGATCTTGTTACCATAGGAATCGCCAATTTCAAATTTCATGCTTTGTGAATCTACTAGAGTTGCTAATCCAAAACTCAGTTTTGATGCATTAGGATTTCCAAATGTAATCGTTAAGGATCTTTTTCTTAATTTCAGTAGCGTCGGAGTTTATTGAGTTTTGATTCTTAATTCAAATTAGAAGGCACAGAAGCACAGATCTTACTTGTTGTTCTTTTTTGTGGTTTTTTTTAGCTTTTGACATTTTTTTAAAACTTAAAAAAATTAATTTTCTGACAAGATCGTAACAGTGATCCAGTAGAAATATGTTAATTTGAAAAGAAGTTACACTCGCAGTAATTAGACAGTTTTATTTTTTTGCTATTTCTTCTTTCTTTACCAATATTAGACACATCAAGAAATATCAATTAAGATATGTGTAACTAACAAATTACAGATCTTAGCCATTTAATAAATGTATACTACCTATATTCTTCTTTTAAATTAAAGGAAGGCATCCAAAAAGGACAGGAGACTAAACATCTAGCAGGAATAGTGATAATTTATAAAAACCAGGTTCTTCTGTTTGGAAAGAAGTATTAAGAATTCGAGATGGCCGAGGATTCTTACGATACGACGTACATTTTCGATTGTTTGGATGAAAGCGATCATTGAAGATTTTTATAAAGTAAAATTGTGATTCTTAGTAAGTTTGTGCGCTAAGTTTTGTGCTACTAGTGAATTTGGATGTTTTCCCTACTTTAATCTTATTAACTTTTCTACGTTAAATAATCTTAAAAATTCGATTCATTATGCTGTTTCTTCCAAACATTTATTTAAATAATATCACCACATCACTTTATTTGACATCATTAATTATTTTCAATTTATTATAAAACATAATATTCCATGAACAATAAAACATACTTGACCCATTCGCTTCATTTTTGAGGTGGATAACTCTTTTTTGGTTCACGATTTCTTTCTCTTTCTTTTTTCCCAAACAATAACAATTGAAAACCGCTTCATTCAGTCTTCAACCAAGTTTTAAGAATATTAATAACATTTTATTCTTTGCAATTAACAAATTGTATCCAATCCTCCAAACTTTCAAAATTTTTAACGTTCTCTGCGTTCCAAATGATTTCAAAAAATATTAATTTTTTCGAATATTTTTAAAATTATGTTTGCTTCCAACGGGATTTTTGTCTCTACTTCAAAAAAAAAAAAAAAAATTCACTCTTGATGGAGGTTGTTAAAAAAATCTCTCTGTGTACGCGAATATTTTTAATTTCCTATTATTATTAAAATTCCATCATTTCAACTTCAATCTGATTATTTTAATAATTATAATAGCGTAAAATCCGTATACATTTTTTGATTTATAACGGACCGAAAACACATGTTTGTAAGTGATATCGATTAAAAGTTGATAATCGATAAAATTCATTTTTATCCATCTACATTATTTCTTTACTCATTTTCCTATATATATATATATATATAAATAATATATATATATATTGTGTGTGTTGTGTGTGTGTTTGTTTAAGTATGAGTAGGTCAACGGCAAATGGGCTACTGACAGTTTTTCTTATCTAATCGATTTTAAAACCGTTACTTTATGACCCACGCTACCCTACTTATATATAAATTGATATGGTCCATGACATTGAGTTACTATTTACTCATGAATAGAGTACCATATTATCATTATCAATATTAATTGATATTATATATATATATATATAAATTATATATATAATATATATATATATATAAATATATATATAATGTTTTCTATTTATTTCAACGAAAACTACAAATATATAGAGAAATCGGACAGTACTGCCTTGATGGATGCTACAAAGCACTTGTTTGTTAACGTTGACCAAATATATCTTTTCGTTGCTGAAAATCGAAATAATCTACTTTAACGGGAAGTATAATATAAAAAGCAGAACATAGAAAAAAGTGATACCTATGGATTGATCTGATCGTAACCTAACTAACTGAAGTGTGGAAACGTCACGCACCAGCAAGAAGACTTTACCAACCGCTAAAGCGTCACTGTCACTGTCTCTCCCTCTCTGTCTCTCTGTCTCTGTCTCTCCTCCTCTCTCTCTCTCTGCCCTCTATATCTCACTCATAGTATTTTATTTATACCTTCTAACTTCACTTCCACCAAAACCTTAAGGAAGAATATAAAATTCCTAAACGTATTCCAAAAAGACCTATTTGTGATGGTTTTTCAAAGAACAAAGGGAACTTCTCGGCTCTGTAATACGGGATATTGAGGTAAAATATTTAATTTTGTTGAATTAATTTTTGAAGGTTTACTATCAATACATGTGTTCGTATATTTAATACAAAGTTTGAAATTCTGAATTTTAACGATAACCATTTGAACTAACATGAAAGAATTAATTTGCAAAATCCATGCGATCGGATATCGGCGCTTAGCTCGTTGACCTTGCGCACTGGTCTCTTCTCTCTGTCTCTCTGTCTCTCTCTCTCTCTCTCTCTGCCTCCCTCAACTATCTTTCTTTACTCTCGATTTAGGAATTTTATATTCTTTCTTACGGTTTGTGGGTGGAAGGAAGGAGGAAGGTAATTAACTAATAAAATACTATAAAGAAAGTTGAAAATATAGAGGGAGGCAGAGAGAGAGAGAGAGAGAGGACAGAGAGACAGAGAGAGAGACAGTGACCAGGTCAACGAGCTAAGCGCCGATATCGATTAGCATGATTTTGCAAATTATTCTTTCATGTTAGTTCAAATGGTTATCGTTAAAATTCAGAATTTCAAACTTTGTATTTAATATACGAAACACATGTAATTTGATAGTAAACCTTCAAAATAATTCAACAAAATTAATATTTTACCTCAAATATCCCGTATTACAGAGCCGAAAGTTCAACCATTTGTTCATTTGAAAAAACATCACAAATATGGTCACTTTTATAAGGAATACGATTTAGGAATTTATATTCTTCCTTACGTAAGGAAGGTTAGGAAGTAATTAACTAATAAAATACTATAGAAAGTGAGATATAGAGGGGGGCAGAGAGAGAGAGAGAGAGAGAGAGACAGAGACAGAGAGACAGAGAGAGAGACAGTGACAGTGACGCTTAGCGGCTGGTAAAGTACTTCAATAGTGACTGTGACGCGTGACGTTCCACACTTCAGTCAGTCAAGTTAAGAACGTCTCGATCAGATCATCCATAGGTATCACATTTTTTCTAAAAGTGACATCTCTGCTTTAAATAATTATATATAGCTTCCGTTAAAGTAGATTTTTAGTTTTCAGCACGAAAAGATATATTTGTCAATGTATAACAAACAAGTGCTTTGTAGCATCCATCAAGCAGTACTGTCGATTTCTCTATATATTTGTAGTTTTCGTTGAAATAAATAGAAAAACATTATATATATATATATATATATATATATATATATATATAATATTTATATATAATATATAATATCAATTAATATTGATAATGATAATATATGGTACTCTATTCATGAGTAAATAGTACTCAATGTCATGGACATATCATTTATATATAAGTTAGGGTAGCGTGGTCATAAAGTAAACGGTTTTAAAATCGATTAGATAAGAAACTGTCAGTAGCCATTTGCCGTTGACTACTCATACTTAAACACACACACACACACACACACACAATATATAATATATATATTATATATATATATAATATATATATATATGAGGAAAAAAATGAGTAAAGAAAATAAATGTAGATGGATAAAAATGAATTTTATCGATATCACTTTTAATCGATATCACTTACACATGTGTTTCGGTCCGTTTATCAAAATGTATACGGATTTACGCTATTATAATTATTAAAATAATCAGATGAAGTTGAAATGATGATTATAATAATAATAGGAAAAATGTAAAAATATTCCGTACACAGAGAGATTTTTTACAACCTTCATCAGAGTGAATTTTTTTTATTTTTTGAGTAGAGACAAAATCCGTTGGAGACAAAACATAATTTTAAAATATTCGAAAAAATAATATTTTTTGAATCATTTGGAACGCAGAGAACGTTAAAAATTTGAAAGTTTTGGAGGATGGATACAATTTGTATTGCAAAGAATAAAATGTTATTAATATTCTTAAACTTGTTGATGACTGAATGAAGCGTGTTTTCATTGTTATTGTTTGGGAAAAAAGAAAGAAGAAAGAAATCGGTGAAAACCAAAAAGAGTTATCCACTCAAAAATGAGCGAATGGGTCAAGTATGTTTTATTGTTCATGGAATATTATGTTATATAATAAATTGAAAATAATTAATGAATTGTCAAATAAAGTGATGTGGTGATATTATTTAATAAATGTTTGGAAGAAACAGCATAATGATCTGAATTTTTAGATTATTTAACGTAGAAGTTAATAAGATTAAAGTAGGGAAACACATCCAATTCACTAGTAGCACAAAACTTAGCGCACAACTTACTAACAAATCACAATTTTACTTTATAAAAATCTTCAATGATCGCTTTCATCCACAATCGAAATGTACGTCGTATCGTAGAATCCTCGGCCATCTCGATTCTTAATACTCTACCACAGAGACCTGGTTTTTATAAAATATCACTATTCCTTGCTAGATGTTAGTCTCCTGTCTTGGATGCCTTCTTTAATTAAAGAAGAATATAGGTAGTATACATTTATTAAATTGGCTAAGCATCTGTAATTTGTTAGTTACACATATCTTAATTGATATTTCTTGATGTGTCCTAATATTGGTAAGAGAAGAATAGAAAAAAATAACTGTCTATTACTGCGAGTGTAACATTTCTTTTCAATTACATATTTCTACTGATCACGTGTTACGATCTTGTCAGAAATTATTTTTTTAAGTTTTAAAAAAATGTCCAAAGCTAAAAAAAACACAACAAAAGAACAAAAACAAGTAAGATCTGTGCTTCTGTGCCTTCTAATTTGATTAAGAATCAACTCAATAACTCCGACGCTACTGAATTAAGAAAAGATCCTTAACGATTACATTTGGAAAATCTCTTAATGCATCAAACTGAGTTTTGGATAGCAACTCTAGAGATTCACAGCATGAAATTTGAAATTGGCGATTCCTATGGTAACAAGATCTCATAAATCCACCAATAGTCTAATTGGGAAGCGGTCGTCTCGGTACATGTATCAGTAGAGTCCTATAATCATATTACACCACTTTTCAACATCTTTACCGTGTTATTTTAGAAATTATTTAATTTAGTTTTTTTTACATAATTCTGAAAGAATTTGCTGATACATGACTACCTGGTTAGTGGGGTGTGATAAAGACCATATCTAATTTTAATATATGTATATGAAATTCGAGATTTTTTTACAAATGGAAGTAGACAGGACTTCTTAATTTAAAAGATTGGTTTGGTTTGGTTTGTTTTGTTTTACGGCATTTCAACCTCAGTGGGTCATTTAATGCGGCCAACATTTTGAAATAAATCAATTCTTAATGCATAATACAATTTTGTTTATAGACTCATATTTTTCTATTCAACTCATAGATGGGACCCTAACAGGTAGTACCACTTCGGGTCAGAGTGGACAAGGGAGCAATGGTGATGAAGGGGTGCTCAACATTCCCCAAACCTCCGGAACTGGAACCTCACCATCAGATAGAGTTTAACGTCATTCCCAGGACATGTAGACCATCAGCCACCGCCTTCTAGCACCCATATGATAAGAAGGGTTGCAGGTTGCCATAAGGGCAGTAGGGTTGGGGCAATCATATAGGTGATAGGGCTTGAGGTGGCCAGCCGATTGATCGGAGGGGGCCTCTCCGACCGCCCTGTCTAGCCCAAGAAAAGCCTAAAGTGGAATATTGCAAGTCATGGACTGCTCAGTCACCTGGTTTCTATCCTTAAGCATCCCGGGTCACCACCCACGGCCAACAGGTGACCCCATTGGGGAAGTCTTACCCCTCTGCAGAGGTGCAGTCAGTGCATTCTAACGTCTCAGCCGACAGGGCGGTTTAAAAGATTGATGAAATGTAGTTATTTCTTTAACGAATACTTTGATTTTCTGCTTAAATATGCCATATGAAATATACTTAAATTGTAAAGAATATTTCATTATTTTAACACTGATATAAGTGTGGTTTAACCCCACCAACACGGGCAGGAATTAGACACAAGGTCCATTTTAAACTGAGTAAAGCGAGGTTTTCTTCACGTAGACTTGATGTCTACACAAGGCTAAAGAACCTAGACTGTCATACTATTTACCCATATTTCCGGGAATACCAGATTCAGGACTTCTCCAAAATGGCAGTAGAACAAAGCAAAAGAGTCCAGAATTTTAATTGCGATCGCCGATTTCCTTTCCCACGATGATAAACGACTTTTGTGATGTAATTCTATTTAGATACTGTTGCATTTTTTGTTTTGTTTTTATAGATAGATAGATAGGTTAACAAAGCCTATATGTGTTCTCAAAATTCAAAAGAAACAAGTGATTTGTAAGTAATTTCTATGTAAATTGCTTACAATATCATTTAATATTCAAGATTAAACAATTACTGAACTGTACTTATTCAATGCAAGTCATTAATAACCATAACGATAGATTAATAGAACGAAATTATAAGGAAAAAAATTGTCCTCGGTTTATTGTTTTTTTGTTGTTAATTTTTTTTTTTTGAGTTCCATCTATTTTGTCAAACTAGTATCAGCCAAGATTCTAGCATAAAACATTGAGCGATAGACATTGTTTCCCCGATAAAAATACTTACATAGTTGTCTTCAATTCATTCACTTTTAATAATTGATAGAATATAGGTATCATAATTGTTTGTTGAATAAGTTGCATCTCAAACTCAATGGGATTAATTCATACCTAGATGTTTAAATAATCCCTTAACTTTTAATTTTTTATTTAGTTTTGTGTTCTTTAAGATCATTTTAAACACTCATATGATATCAATAATACAAACAATTTGAAACAGAAACATTTGCCCAATATATGGTACCCTAACAGGTAGCACAACTTCCGCATCAGCTTGGACCTGTGAGTAATAAAAATGAGGTGCACACCATGTTCCCCAGATCTCTGGAACTGGAGACTCAACATAAAAATATAATTTAGTACCATAACCTGGACCTCTACTTTTTGACAGTGGTTGTCTTATTCCTGTGTTTGGGATACAGTCGGAGTATACTAAGATCCACCGATAAGTATTATAATTTTTACAAAAAAAAATGTTTTGCACGCGAATGATTGAGCTGCAAAGTTACTCAAATTTATAAATGTATACAAGTAGTTCAATGTACTGGGGGTGACATTAAATCAGGTGACAGTAAATATTTCCTCTATTTAAGCATACTAACATAGTTATCCTCTACATTTGGTAGCGCTTAACTATTTCGATTTATTTCCAAGTAAGAATAAAAAAAAATATGCTGAATCAACTATGAATCAACGCACGTGCTCTTTTCTAGAAAACAGTACTGGGTTGAAAATTGGATATATTCGAATAATATCAGAGTAACTACTATTTGTCAACTTTTCCAAATGTAATTAAGGTATATTCACAATGACTCTGTGCAGTGAAAATTATGAATATCTAGAATTAGCATATATTAGTAAAGGAAACTACATGGTAGAAATAATTTACTGTAATAATTATACTAGATGCTACTCATGAATTCATAAGAGCTTTTGGCGAAAGGTAAGAGTGTACAAGTGATGCTCCTCCATATTTCCTAGACCTAAACCCACTGCAATCTTTGTGTTTATTATACTGAATATTGACCTCAAGAGTAAATTTCAATGACATGGAGGACATTAAAAATACAAAGGGACAATTTCACAAAATAGTAAAATACAGTTTCCTGTGATTTTTCGACAAATACCAAAATACTTAATTTACAGTAAGGTTTGGATATTTTGAATTCCATGCCAGCTTGTAAATTAATCAAATCTGCATTCAAAATTATTTGGTAAATCCAGCATCAGTTATAATTAAAGTTGGCGAAGTGACCTATAGTCGGCATAAACCAAACAGTGAGGGAGTTTATCCTCTTTTCACTTGCGCAAGATCAAGGGGGGTTCTCTTTTTTTGGTCTGAGTTGGAGTATCACACCTACCATCATCTACCCACTTTACCACCCAGATCCAAGCTGTTCTGTTCTTGTGCTGAGTTGGCGAGCGTCGGTACTTAACTAGAGACGTTGTGGTTCCTAGGCAGATGCTCTACCGACGGAGCTGAATAGTAATCTTACAAAAGTGGATGTTTTTCATTAAACCACGTTTCAGTCGATCGACAAAGGGTATACATTTGTTTCTAACAAAATCTATGAATATGTCTCTATTTTCCACTCGTTAGAATACGTGTTGTGATATGATTTAATGTCAGAATACACACACACACACACACACACACACACACACCACACACACATATATATATATATATATATATATATATATATATATATATATTCCGATATCACTTCTTTATTGGAGCCAAAGCCCTTTCCCTGGAGCATTCTTATGAGATCTGCAAAAATCCAGTAATAGCTGCGGGCCAGATCCGGAGGAAAGAGTGGGTTCGAAAGCAATTCGAAGTGCAATTCATGTAATTTTGCCATCGTTGCGATGGACTTGTGGCATGGGGCATTGTCTTTGTGAAAGAGCAATTTTTCTTCTTCCTTTGTGGCCATTTTTTGACGATTTCTTGCTTCAAACGCACCAATAATGCTATATAATATTCGCTATTGATGGTTCTTACTTTCGCAGGGGAATCGATGATTTGTGGCGGTGAAACAGTTGCAAACAACGCTCGGAATCGTCGGCGCGTTGTTGTTTTTGATCGATTGTGAGCAAACGCCGCACCCACTTTGAACACAGCTTTCTCATTAACAAATGTTCATCCAAAATGGTGAATACACTACCTTCTAATGTCTTCAACTCCTCTGCTATCTAACGCAACATCAATGATTTTGTGGATTTTTTTTTGTCTGTGTATTTTCCGGGACAACTGCTGAATTTGGGCGACCTGAGCGTTCAGCATCATTTGTGTCTGTACGAACGTGTTTAAATATATATAAATAACTATAATTTGTAAACTAATAATCCGTTTGGGCTCAAATTTTGACATGTGCCATTCATGATTATTACTTTATTGAAATCATGGTGTCAGGCACGGGACTTATTGAGTGATGTTATATATATATATATATATATATATATATATATATTATATTATGTCGACAGACATTTCTTGTCTTTTATATCGGGGTGGAATTTAAAGTTTCTTATACTAGTACTTTCTGCACTAACTAGTACCATCATCAGGTGTGAAGTGGTGTGATGTTTCCGTGTTTTTTTAAACAAACTGACTAGTAGTAGGAAGAAGTAGGAGGAAGGACTCACAAGTTCATGAGAAATATTATGGGGAATGGGGGAGGGATAATTGGCAGGAAATTATAGGCTTTTGAGAATATTTTGGCGGGATTCGAATTGATCTTGTTTAAGGTGTTTGTTTTCTTTTTGTTTAATGTATAGGGCTTCGAGTAATTGAGTTTTCTTTTTGCAGTATTTATATGTTTTCAGTCAGAATTCTTTTGCTATTTAGAGGGGAGCAGGAATGTGGTTTTAAGAGCTGCATGAAATATATATATATATATATATATATATATATATATATATATATAATAAGTATTCCACAGACACGTGTTTCGAGGTACCACCTCTCATCAGTGTGGTTATACATTAACAGCTACCCCTGGCCGGGTTTAAGACCCGAATGAACTTTTGTCCGCCAAGCCTCTTACCCGTGCGGCCAGAGGCAGTTGTCAAATATAGGAGAATATGTAATTGCTATATTTCTAAGCGGCAATGATTTCACTAGAGTCCTCAAACATTTGTAAACAAAGCGAGGGTTAGCTACATGCCAGAACGGTGAATTTTACAATTAAATCCCTATTTAAAGTATTCGACCTAAGTGGGAGTATATATATAATAAATAAGTAATCCACAGACACGTCATCAATGTGGTTATACATTAACAGCTACCCCTGGCCGGGTTTGAGACCCGAATGAACTTTCGTTCGCCAAGCCTCTTACCTGTGCGGCCAGAGGCAGCTGACAAATATAGGAGAATATCTAATTGCTACATTTCTAAGCGGCAATGAATTCACTAGAGTCCTCAAGTAAACAAAAGTATAATACTGTGGGAATTCTCTAGGGCTGTAAAGTGCGACCCCGAATCTCCTCAACTGCTCAAACCTACACAGGTTCTCTTGGAATAATGACACATCAGATTAATAAACATTATGAGTCGAAATTTGATATGTGATACTTGTGCGAATTGTGGTTTATACAACACATCAACATATTATTGTATAACAGGCCCACGAATGTTAGAATGTTTTTTTTTATTATTATGATTACGTTCAGTCGATCACCAAGTATACAAAAAGCATATTTGTTTATCACATCATTGAGCTATAAATTGAATTCCTTACAATGTTGCCCTTTAAATATACATTATCAGCATACCATGCTACATTTTTGTTTTCCATTAAACTTCTACACACAATAGAATAGAGACATGTGGAGTCGTAGGAATTCCGACAGATATATATATATATATATATATATATATATATATATACATATATATATATATATATATACACAAAAACACACACACACATCTAATATATAAAACAGAGATTTTGGTATGTACGTGTCGACGTAAAACAAAAAAACGGGAGGTCACTCAGATTCAAAATCTTGCATACACATTGATATCGTTCTAACTAAGAAAAATTCCAAATTTGGTTATTGATTTTTATTGATTAAGGGATTTAATCGATTAATTAATCCAAAATCACCCAATTTGCGGAACTGTCCGTATATCAGCCCCTCCTGATAATAAAATATTGTCTCTGCCTGCTTATTGTTAAAGCGATAACAGCAGCGAAGTTTTGATTTTAATGAATTAATTTTGCAGTCTAAGCCGTTCAGTTCCGAATTTATGGCCTATTTATGGTCCAATCTTTAATAATTTTTATATCGTTAGAAAGATAAGAAAATACTCTTTCAAAATATGTAATTTGTGTGAGTTTTTATTAATTGAATCATTTTTTACAGCGAGTTAAAAAATTAAAAAATGGCTTCGGATAGCCACGCTGCCTATGATTATTGCGATACAAGCAGTGCAGTATATAACAGTCAGATCGGAATCTCTTACCTATTTAGGATTTTAATCTTAGTCTTTCTGAATATGTAATTTGTATGTGTTTTTATAGATTAAATTATTTTTTACAGCGAGTTTGTCCATATTCTTAAATTGTACAGTACACTCATTTTAATTTTAATTTTTGTAATGCATAAAAATTGTAGAAAATCAAAATGTACGCTTTACGGTTACATTATTAAAAAAATATTTTAATCCGTAAATAACAGTATCATGAAAATCAGTTTACGTCGTAAGTACGGTTACATATTTGTATAAATTAAACTAAGATTTTCATTCGAATAAAATGACTTTTAATTCTTTAATTTATTTATTTAATTTTTATTGTTAGAGTTTTAAAGGGTTAAAAATGACAATAAGATTGACGAATTTCCTTAGAAACTGTTTTTCTTTTGGTTCGTTAACTAATTATTTTTCTCAAACCACGATAAAAAAAAACAAAAAAACAAAGGTTACTAATATGGACAAAATCCGGTGTTTTTTATCTTTAGTCGAAGGCCCGACTGGAGATAAGTAGTCAATTATTTGTAAGACGAAATTTATTTCAAGTTTATCTGACAATATCCAGTTATTGGAACATTTAAAAAAAAAATTATATATAAGTACGAAAAATTGTAAGCGCTTTGTTTATCAAAATGACATGATTCGTTAGTAAATTACCCGAAAAGTTGATAAACAAAACAACTAACAACCATCATTTAAATTATTATTCAAAATACAATTTAAAATATTCCTCAGAATTTGCCTTACAAATTAAATTTTAAGTTTTATGATTTTACTCTTTATTGTGAAGTCAATAAACATTGCTGAGTTTATAGTGCAACTTTTCAGTTCTGAAAAATTGGCATGTTTAAATAGAGATTTCATAGGTGACATTTGAACTTTTATGAAAATTGATGTTTTGTAATTAATATAAATTTTGTAATAAAACTTAATTTTAACTAGGGGGGGAGGGGTTAGGGTTGGGGGGGTAGTTTAATGGGAAAATGAATAAATAATTTGGGTTCCGTTCAAGCGGTTCCGATATGGGGGATCAATTTACTATAAACTTATACGAGGAAATGAGCACCCGTGAATACTCAAATAATAAAGAACTTTTAAGAATTTTTTTTTTCAATCTGATAGATTGGTGTGTAATCGATAATAATCAACTGAAGGGAAAAAAATAGATGGGGGGTGGGTCCAGATAATCAGGTCCACCAAAACGTTTTTAAACAATGTTTTTAAAATACTAGGTACCACCAATTTTACCCTGTGAAATTTACCCACCCCCCTATATTTAACACTATGAAACTTGCAGAAAAATTAATATTTTCTTGAAAAAATTTTTTCCATTTGAAAGAAAAAACATTAAATAAACTCCTGATGATTCTTTAACTTTTTTTCAGCTTACGGAAATAATGAAAATTATGATTGAAAAACAATGTTTTCATTTTTGCACTGTTAAATCAACTGAAAATTAACGTAGCTAAAAACAAGTTACGATAAGAGTTTTTTTAAATTCTATGAAAAATCAATTAATTATAAATAATAACAAAATATTTCCGTTTTATTCAAGATGGCCTAAACTGATCAATTGGTGGTCCCTATAATACTATCTTAGGTTTTAGCAAAAATAGATATTGCAATACGAAGAATTTAAATTTTCGATTCTCAGCTTCTTTTTAAACTCAACATGCAATTAAGAACTAAATGTGAATTGTTGTCATGTACAAAAAATTTAAACAATAACAAACACATATACAAACGAATACTTTCAATTTGTTGTATAATAATATGAAATAATTTTAAACTATAAACAGAAAATACAAATCCTGAAATATACAAATTCTCAATGATTTTTTTTCAAGAATTATTTCCTCTTACCCCTCTCTAACTACTGTCTTCCACTTTCTCTCTCACTCCCTGGTGATCCAAATTTCATTTAGTCCGGTCATGGACCGGGTACTTTAGCTAGTATTATATATATACACACACAAACACACACACATATATATGCACACACAACACACATATATATATACACACACAAAACACACATATATATATATATATACACACAAACACACACACACATATATATATACACACAAACACACACACACACACACACAACATTATATATATATATATAATATATATATACAAACACAAACACACATACACACACACACATATATATATAATATATATATATATATAATATATATATATATACGTCGACCCGAGTTCAAATCCTAGAGGATACTGTTAACATTTCACTTAGCGCTAATTCCCTTGGGAAAGGTATGCATCCATCTGCTCTCCCTCCAGCTATGGGTATATAGCAGGGTAGACTGGGCTCTTTAACCTTGCTTAGGCAACCAGTCTACGAGAAGGAGAACACTGAATTCAAACCTGTTAAAATCCTTCTAAAAATTGACCTTGTGTCACATCCTACTCGTGTGGAGGGGTTGGTAAATATGTACACACAACGGAATGCCATAAATACATATAATTTTGGCTAGGAAAAGATGTACATACGCATTTTACGAATCAAGTCGATTTTGAATCTACAAAAAAAAATCGAGTTTAACTTTTTGTAGTTTCCGTGTGTCTGTATTTTTCCTCCCTTTAAAATTGATTTGATATATTTTGCACGAGTCGAGGAAGCAATACGCCCGTGCCGTATAGTTATGTTTTCCTACAAGTGTATTAATGAAGAGATTCAGGGCTAACCTGAGGCGTAAATCACTTTACGGTTAAGTAGCAGGATTCAATTTATCTGCAATTTCTTTCAAGGATCCTCTTTCAATCTTCCAACTGTGTACTATATACAGTTATCCTCAATATTCTTTGTCAGTCTTAAGACAAACACACACACAGACGCAAACACAGACACACAGAGATAAGGTCAGACACGCAGACACACGAAGACACACACTCAAGGACATAAACGCACACACACACATACACACACACACACACACACACACACATATATATATATATATATATATATATATATATATATATATATATATATTTGGAATTTTACTTACGAGTTGGACCCGATCAGAATTTAATTCAATTTCCTCGCATATCAAATCAATTTTCACAAAAATAAATTTAAATATCATTAATCCTTTCCAGGCTTACTAAAAAGACAAGCTATTTTTGAAACACCACTATATTGTAAAAACATGTTAAAATAGAATGTAATGAATTATATACAATGATATGTTTTAATATTTATATTCATGATTCATATTTTTGTTCGGCGTAATAAATTTGTAAACTTCAATGACTTTAGTGAACTTATCAATATTAGTGTAACAGAATCACACTGATACCTCAAATTTTAGCTCTCAAAAAATAAAGAAACACACACACACAACACACACACACACACACATATATATATATATATATATATATATATATATATATATATATATATATATATATATGTTCTGTTAAACGCCACAGATAATTCAAGTCTGAGGAGTTTTTTGTGGTCCTTTCAATTTTCCTAGCGATCTTTTTCGTGTTTGGGTGGAGAAGTTGTAATAGTCCACCAAATCTGTATCCCCCTCAAAAAACCCATTAATCCATTGTTTCGTACTAACTACCACCACCACTCTTAAGCTACTACTCGTTCTTCTATAAAAATGAGGCACTTGAAAAACTTAACATCGTTTCCCCACCTGATGATGGCTGATAAACCAGCCGAAAGCGCTCGAAAAAAACAAGGATTTGGTGGACTATTACAACTTCTCCACCCAAACACGAAAAAGATCGCTAGGAAAATTGAAAGGACCACAAAAAAACTCCTCAGACTTGAATTGTCTGTGGCGTTTAACAGAACATGTCTAAAAGAAAAAATGCTGCCGAAGTATATATATATATATATATATATATATATATATATATATATATATTATATATATATACATGTTTGCATTTCAAAGAGGGCTAATACGTTTGGGAAAGTCATATATCAAATTATTCACCCTCCAACTATTACCAAATAGTTGTGCAGACTGTGTTCTTTAACCTTGGTATGACAGCTGGTATAGTAGAAGGGAAGCTGTGAATTCCAGCGTGTTCTTATCCACAGAAAGCGATGTAAATACACGAATAGGAAAAGCGTGGTCGGCCACAAACAAATTATCAATAATATGGAAATCCGATCTCGCTGACAAGCTAAAGCGACATTTCTTCCAGGCGGTGGTTGTATCAGTGTTGCTGTACGGATGCACCACTTGGACCCTAACGAGGCGCCTTGAGAATAAGCTGGACGGGAGCTGGACAAGAATGCTGCGTGCAGTCCTGAATAAATCGTGGAAGCAGCACCCCACGAGGAAACACCTATATGGCCACCTGCCCCCCATCTCACAAACCATACAAGTGAGACGGACAAGACATGCCGGGCACTGCTGGAGAAGCAAGGATGAGCTCATAAGTGACGTTCTTCTGTGGAAGCCAACACACGGACATGCTAGTGTGGGCCGTCCATCAAGGACCTATATTGACCAACTAAGCAAAGATGCAGGTTGCTGCGCAGAGGACCTCCCTGGGAAAATGAATGATAGGAAAGGTTGGCGAGAGATTGTCATGGATATCCGTGCTAATAGCGCGACATGATGATGATGAAATTCAGCCTAAAATGAACCTTGTTGTATTCTGCTTATGTTGACAGATTGGGTAAATACATATTTTATCTCTCCCCGTATAATCAATTATTCAGAAATAACAGAAGAAAGATAATGTAAACTGTGTGTTTCCCTGATCTCCTCCTCTCTCATTCTCTCTCTCTCTCTCTCTCTCTCTCTCTCTCTCTCTCCCTCTCTCTATTTATTTATCTACCTATCTATCAATATATATATATATATATATATATATACCAGTTATCCAAAAACACGTGTTTCGGCGTTTACGTCTCATCAGTGCGGCTCGACATTTTTAATAGCTACCTTCCTCCTCAATTTTATTATAAAATACCATGTCCAGAAGTATTGTATCAATCCTTGTACTAATATGCTCTTAACTCATTTTTATGTGGACAATTTAATTAAGACACATATCTCTGCTGAAACTATGGTGTCCTTGTACAAGGAGGCAGTAGAGATTATGCAGGAGGGCAATTTCACCCTAAGGTCCTGCAATTCTAATTGTGAAGTTTTCAGGACCCATATGATTGAAGATGGGAATTTTGTTGACCATTATTCCACCCATGATAAAGTTTTGGGTTACCTCTACAACCCTTAATCGGATGAAATTCAGCTTTCCGAGATTTCCTCAAGATTTTCCTACTAAGAGAGGTGTCTTGTCCCAGAATTCCCAGAATTTTACCCCCTGTCCCTTTGTTTGCCTGTGTCGATTAATGGGAGGATACTCCTCAGTGACCTGTGGAGGCGGGAATTGTCTTGGGATGAGAAAATCCCTCCCGATATTCAGGGGTATTGGAATAAATTGCTTTTGGATCTCTCAGCATTAAACCGTTTGAGATTCACCAGATTCGTGATGGATGAGTCTCGTTCTGCTATGCTGATAATATTCTGCGATGCTTCCGAGCTGGCATTCGGTTTTGCGGCCTATGCATGGCAGAAAGGGTTCGCCAAATTAATTTTTGCTAAGGGTAAGGTGGCGCCACTAGTCAAGAGCACACCTCCAACTCTTGAACTATTGTCGGTATTCTTACCATTCAAGTGTATTCCTAATATGTTGAAGGCACTTTCAGATAATAGCATTAGTGACATAGTCGTTGCTGTAGACGCCCAGGAAGCTTTGTCTTGGTTGTTGTCGAGGGACATTAAGACCAATAATGTTTCTCTTGGGAATAGACTAAAGGACATCCATGCAGGGATTGCTAAGTTTGGGGATGATGGGATACACGTGAATTTAAAGTATGTGAATACTAATGATAATCCTGCCGATTTGATTACGCGGGGATTATCTGTTGATAAGTTCGAGACACAAATACAGTTCTGGTCCTTCATGGTTGATAGGAAAAGCCATTCAATGGCCTACAAGTGAGCTAGGCTGCCTCAATGCGGACAGGCGTAAGTTAGTTTTAAACAACACAGTTGTGATTTCTCCAGTAGGTGCATCTGTTGATATTGTTCTTGAATTGGAACGGTTCTCGTCCCTGGACTGATTGTTAAAGGTACTTATCTATGTTTTTCGTTTTAGATTTAAATTGAAGAAAAATTCTTCCGATCCGGTTTTGGCTCCAGGTTGCATTTGTTGCAGGTGGATCAGGCTCGGTTTCTGGACAGGGAAAGATTGTTTCGATTGAACCCTTCCAGTGTTGACGTGCCTCCTTTGGTTGCTCGTCTCAATCCCTTCTTAGATGAGACAAGGCTTATTTGCTCAAAGGGTTGAATAGGTAAATCTAGATTCTATTCACAGACTGTTTTGTATCCTGTGTTACTGCCTGGATTTTCACATCTCACAGATCTGATCATCATGGACTGTCATATAAAATGCGAGCATCTGGGCATCGCACCTACCCTTTGTAAATTCTGTGCGTCTGGCTTTTGGGTTCACAAAGCCAGACAGAGAATTAAGGTAGTTATATCATCTTGTAGCTTGTGTAAGAATATAATTCCATTGCTTTCAAATATCCTAAGGTGACCAATTTACCCAAACCTAAGGTGAATGTTGTGAGACTATGTTTATTAGAATATATGTTTGATATTATTAAGGTTTACAATAATATGAATTTTTGTATATGGATTATATATATATATGCACACTGGCATTGATTTCACTGGTTATCTGTGGATACAGGTGGAGGGAGAGAGGCGAAAAATGTAAATTTTGTTGTTCACATGTCTCTACATCAGAGCTGTCCATCTGGAGTTTGTCAAGGACATGACTACTCATTCTGTGGTGCTTGCTTTGATACGGTTCTTCAACCTGTATGGAGTGACAACCCACATTTATTCGGATAAAACTCGTTCTTTTGTTACGGGTTGCGACCTGGTAGAACAAGTGTTTGTGTCTGATGAGTTTGCAGGCAAATTCAGCACCTTCAACATTAAACATCTGACCATTCCTTTGTATTCTTTATGGTCTGGTAGTGTTTGGGAGAGGCTTATTAAGGCAGTTAAATACTGTTGTTTAAGCTGGTGGGTAGAAAAAGTTTTGAGTATTTTGAATTCTTAACCGTATTGTCTGATGTGCAGAAGGCCATCAATTCTAGACCACTTACCTATCACTGTTCTGAAGATATGGGATTGGAAACCATAACATCCAATGCTTTTATTCATCCCCACTGCAATAGCTCACTTTTCTTGAGAAATCAGGGGATAGTTCGTGAATTTACGCCCGCTCCAGAAATGATCTATTAGAGAGGTTAGAATTCAGAGATATCTACTTAAAGGGTTTTCACGATTTGTGGTATTAAGAATACATGTTGAGTCTTAGAGAGCAGTCTAAGGATCTCTTTCAGGTAGATTACAATAATGTTATTAGATGAGGTGACGTAGATGTGATCAAGAATCCCATTAAATCTCGACCTTACTGGTCTTTGGGAAGAGTAATATAAGTTACCCCAGCTGACGATGCTCTTGTTAGATCTACTAGGATCAGGGGGTCAGATGGAAGAGAACAGGAATATTCAATAAAGCACTTATATCTACTAGAGTTATCAATCACCCACTCTCATCAAGCTGAAGATCAACCTGAGGAAGCACGTGTTTCGGAGGTGTTGGCTCCATCTCACCCTAAAAGATCAGCCAGAAAGATGCGCCAGGGTGATGAGTTTATTTTGTGATACTAATTTAATAGAGCCAGCCCTTACAAACAGTTTGAATTGGGTTTCTTCAGTCAGGATTATTGTCCCTTTTTATTCTTTCCTTCTTTGTATTTTTATTGCTAACACAGCGAACAGTTTTTTTCCTTTATAAATTGTATTTTTTTCTGCTAATAGAGTAGCATTTCTTTGTCTATGTTTGTGAATTACCACACCTCAAGGTGGGCATGTATTTTCTTTGTGTTTTTTTCTCTTCTCTTTTTGACTTGCCACCTTAATGAGTTATGTATTGACTACATTTGAGATTGGTATTTTTCATTTTATGAGCAGGATTTTGGCAATTTTAAATTTATTACAAATCATAACCCTTTGAGATTGAAGTTTAAAGGTATCATCCCGACAATCTTTTTCTTTGTTTTTGTTTTTGCTCAGGAGCGTCTGAAAATTTATAGTTGTAAAATAATTAGAGTTACGGCCTTTGGATGATTTGACCATGCTGCTGCTGATAATAGGGGAAGAGGGTATATAAGCCCCACCTGAACCCTTTTTAGATTTTTTGAAAGGTATCTTTGGAGAAAGTTCGTGTGTCAAAAAGCTGCTGATGGAGTCCGCCATTACGGGCGATTCTCCCTTCTCCAAAGTCCTATTTTTAGGCATCTTTAAGAGCCTGCCTTCGACACAAAGAATGTTAATTTTCTATTATAGATAGTTTTCATTTGCTGAAGTGCAGAACTTGAGTCTCTCAGAAACACAAAGGTTTGTTCCTGGAATTCGACAAAGAAGAATTCCACACTTTTTCGCTCCAACAGCAGAAGAAGAAAGAATTTCTGGACGAGAAGGTCCTTAAAAAGAATTAACCAAAGAGTGGTTTCTAAGAAGAAATCAGGTTTTCACCCTTTTTTTCTCCGGCAGCAGAAGGAGAAAGAATTTCTGGACGAGTTTGTTCTCGTAGAGAATTGCGTTAGGACTTGATCTTAAAGAATTTAAGACTGTCCAACATTTTGCGTCAGCACAGAATAAGCTTGCTGAAAAAGATTTTTCCACTAGAGCAAGAGACTTGAAATATTCCACTTCCTCAAAGGACTCTCTATTTCGTAGCCTTATGGCTACGTATTTTTGCAGGTGACAGGTCAGATTTGAAAAAGAAAGGAAAAAGTATTCTTTATTTTTTATTTTTTGTTACCTATGTGTTTTTTAACATTTTTTTTTTTGTATTTTTTTATCTGGTAATATTCGGGTCATTGGAAGTTCCCTTGCAATCTTCCCTTAGTTAATAAAATTGTTATTTAGACTCACAGCAGTAATTTTGTTATTTTTCCGTGTAACCATTTTTTTGTTATTATTTAAACTTGGACCCCGACTAATACGTAGGGTGCTTGTTTTATTTTGAGAAGCCAAGCTCGAGTATGAAATTCCGACATGAATTTTGTACATGGAATATATATATATATATATATATATATATATATATATATATATATATATATATATATATACACACAAAATTCATATTATTGTAAACCTTAATCATATCAAACATATATTCTCATAAACATAGTCACATGGGAATTAGGTATTTTTTATTTTATTTTATTATCATTTATTTTTTGTTTTCAATTTACATGTATTTTGTTATATAATTTTAGTTAAATAAGTTAAATTTCAAATATTTCTCGCTGCTAACGGGAAAAACTTTATATCTAATACTTTCTTGTTTTCGTTTTCATTTTGAAAACTATTTTAACTCAGGTTAGACAACACCATGCTCATCCTAATGTTGTAAGGAAGGTTTTATAATAAAACGAAACTTTTAACGTCCTCAAACATGTTTATCTTTTCGAATACTTCGTTGTTTTCTCGTATATATATATATATATATATATATATATATATATATATATATATAGAGAGAGAGAGAGAGAGAGAGAGAGAGAGAGAGAGGGAGAGGGAGAGAGAGAGAGATATATATAACATAGAGAAATTATGAATGTCTTATTTACATTGAACTGTATTTGGAATTTTATGATAAAATTATAAATCTTTAATACAGTGTATATAGATATATAGAATACGATAGAATAATTTACAATATGCCATCATAATAGTACAAAGAATGAGCAATGCTTTTATAATTCACAGTTATCAAGATTACCAAATATATTTTCTAAAGGAAATCATTACAACTGAAACGGTAATCGATAAATTTCCAATTTTATTTTCTATCTTATGTTATCTGATGTTCTTAACTTTAGACAATAGGTCAGTGTCGCTGCATCATAATTATTTCAGGTCTTGGGGACATTCGATAAATTCAAAAGTTTTCTAAAAAGAAAATGAAAACAGATATTTTGATAAAACCAAATTAATCAATTATCAATACTTTCTCATCGATCACTTTTATAATTTTCCGATATAAATACATTTATTTGATATCATCAAATTCCGATATAAATATATTTATTTGATATCATCAACCAATCATCATCATCATCATTATTATCATCATCATCATTACCACCATCATCATCATGTTTGCTGGCAGCACGGATAGTCATGGCTTTCTATAGCCAACCGTCCCTATCGTTCATCGCCCCTGGGAGGTCCTCTCCGTAGCATCCATAATCTCATAATCTGTACAGAACTGATTGAAGTCGGTTTTTTAATGGCCGTCCAACACCGATGTTTCCTTGTGAAGGTATCCACTGAAGAATATCACTTATCAGTTCGTCTTTATTTCTTCAGCACTGTCCAGTATGCCATGTTATTTTACTCTGAGGATTTGTGTGACTGGAGGCAAGTGCCCGTACAATTGCTTTCTTGAAGGGTTCAATTTCCAAGACTTGTTTCAAGACAGCACGCAGCATGTTTAGTTACTATCTAGAGCTTTATTAGATCCCAAGTGGTGCAGCCATATAAGAGCACGTATAATAGCAATACGGCTGGAGTTTATCGCTTTATCTTATCAGTGAGATCAGATTTCCATATGATCGATATTCTATAGCAGTCCGTGACTTTCCCATGCGTATTTTGACATTGCTTTTTGTAGATGGAATATCACTACGTAGGTATGTGAACTAGTCAACCAGTTTTAGAGGTTTATTATCCGGTGTGGAGAGATATGCCTCCATCTTGTTTAAATCATATGAACTCAGTTTTTTATAAGTTTACATAGAAGCAAATCTTTTGATATATCAAAATCAGTTTAAATGTTTATACTCGATAAACGAGTAAGAAATTACTTCATTTTTATGCTCTATAAATGAGTAATATTATGTAAATATTTTGAAAAAAAAACAGGATAATTTCTCATAGACTTGATAATCACCTACAAGGATCGCCATTGTTATAGCCATCATTATTTCATCATAATAATAATCATAATCACATACGATTTATATCTATTATATACTTAGTTGAAAATAATGCCACAGGGATTTACAGTGTGGCAATAACTCTATATGCTTGTTGGTATCCCACGGGATAGTTGCTGTCATCGAAAAGAATACCGACAGTTGTATGGTAATAACATCCGCCAGTCTTACGATACTAAGGACATGCCTTCAATTCACGGCGCAGAACTGAAAAGACCCTCAGATGACTAGACTACAAGTCTCTCCTCCCCTTGATGTTTATCTCGGGAGTGGGTATCATGTTGTATGTTTTATCCAACGCCTCCCCACGAGCAGGATGTGACACAAGATCAATTTTTTTTTCCTACTCGGACACCGGTTGCCATACTAATGTTCAAAACAGAAGGGTAATTCCATGTAAAATCATCCAGGCCATGTCATCCACCTGCGTCAATGTTTCTGAAATTGTGTCCAGCTGTGGATTATGATGACATTAGACAATCCCCAAAGTTTGCGCAAATAATTGGCGGAGTTATGTCGATTTTAGCTCTCCAAATTTGAGGGGGGGCGAAAAATGGCGACTTTTTGTAACCTATTTTTGTCTGTAAAATGAGTTCTAGAGCCTACCTTCTCCTAAAACTTGGTTTATAAAAATATTTTGCCCAGAGAATCCAAAACTACTACCAAAACAGTCTTAAGATCAACCAATTTTAAGTTATTGGTGATTTCTGATTTTTTCATAGTAAGATCAATATCCCGATGTGGTACTGCGTCTACGACAACAATTTTTTCTATTATTATTTCACATATATTGAACATTATTTATACAAAAATAATAATTTGATATTTGATCAGAACCGAAGCTACAATATTTTGCAAAAAATATTAAAATTTTGCACTTCATTATTTTCTTAAATTTTGTCCAGCTATGGACTATCTTAAAGTTAGCCATTCCCCTAAAATTTAAGTGTCTAATTCCAAAAATTGGCGGAGTTATTCTGATTCTAAAAATCGACATAACTCTTCTAAATTTGGGTGCGGTGTCGCAAAAAATGGCGAATTTTGTAATTAATTGTATCTGTAAAATTAGTTCTAGAGCTACCCTACTCCTAAAAATTGGTTTATAAAAGCATTTTATGTTGCTAAAAAAGTTAGCCAATTTTAAGTTATTAATGATTTCTGATTTGCCAAATTTTATCTGATGTTGTAGGTTCGGTTGTGAACAAATATTAAACTATCTTTTTGGTACAAATATTGTTCAATGTATGTTAAAAAATGATAGAAAAAAGATGTTGTCATAGATGCAGTGCCACATCGGGATATTGATCTTGGAAAAAATATGGATCTTGGAAAAAATCAGAAATCATCAATAACTTAAAATTTGTTGACCTTAAGAGTTTTGATAGCATTTTTAGATTCTCTGGCCAAAAATACTTATATAAACAAATTTTTAGTAGTAGGGAAGATCTAGAAAAAAAAAAAAAGCTCTGACAAAAATCGATTGCAAAAAGTCGCCATTTTTCGTCAACCACACCAAATCGATATAACTCCGCCAATTCTGGGAATTGGAAGCTCAGATTTTGGGGAATGTCTAACAAATCTAATTTTTAGCAGGGGGACAATGCTTGGATTCATGGTTTTCCCAGTAGTATTAGCGTAAATGGGAAATACAAACAACCTACTCCAGGGTTTGAACTCAGCTCACCGTGTCCATTTCCATCGATAATGACAATTACACAAGCGTTCCGATAACATACTATACAACTTAGCAACTTACCAAGCGATCATGTCAGGCGGACAAGAATTTAATCACCTTAGTTGCAGGGAGCCATCTCCTCAGGCAGCCCCTGCGTTCCTAAAGGGTTAAGTGGGTGTATTTCTCGATGCCTGAGGCACCCCTGAAGATAAATGCCGATGGAATCTAAGTAAAATTTGCATCCGCCCCGCCGTAGGCTTGATTCTTGCTTGGCACATCGCATTAAACCAAACTTGTATCCCATGTTTGCCTCGTGGGGAGCTAAATTAGATACAACTGGCTACAGTACCGCTGCAAGCCTTGCCAAAAAGAGGCTGGAGACAATGCTTCAACTCCTGCTTTTGAATGTAGAGTTTTATCATCTTTAACGCCATTCTCTTATTACATGGTTGAACGACTCAATAACGATCGTTGATCGTATGATAATAATAATAATTATTATTATTAGTAGTAGTAGTAGTAGTAGTATATGATTAATCTAATTATTTGTTATAGCTCTCAGATAGTATTGATATTGTACATACATATCTTATCTTATTATAATGGAGATTGTGTGTTTTTCTGTCTGTAACCGAAACTATATTCCTACTCAAGTCACAATTCTCTTAGTTATTGACATCACATTCTCGATGATTTTATTTTTATCTAAACCTCAATTATTAATAAAATTGTCTTACATTATTAATACTGTTAACTATGTCTACATACTAACAACATGCAATTATATTTATATATACAACAAAATATCGCTTTACAATGTGAACGGGAAGGCTAATTTGCCTATTAATATTAAAAAATCGAATTTAATAAATATGTGCTTAGTATTATTGATTTCTAACTGTTTGGTTTTATTTTAATGAATATAAGCAAAAATCTCTTCAATGAATCTTAAATGAAATCCATTAACAAGATAAAATAACTGTCATTTTATTCTTTACTTCCTCTTATAACTAAATACTTAAATTAGAAAAAATAACAATGAAAGACGAGAGTGATGGAAGAGTAAGTTTCAGTTGTTCCATTTTTATTATACTCCCTCTGTTTCAAATCTTTTATTATACTCCCTCTGTTTCAAATCTTTTTATCTGTATTCTTATTTAGTTTCATTAGCCTTTCTAATTTAATACAATATTTTATTACATTAAAACTTAAATACTTGCACCCGGAGGGTGCATATATTTGCTAGTATTGTTAATGTAAGTTACAACTGGAAAACGAATTTAATCCCTGCTTGAACCCATACATTGGTGACCTTGTGTCAAATCCTGTCTATGCTAAACGGAATGGGTAAATATCTACATTGGTAAGGTAAACTATTAATATGTAGACAGCATTTTATATTTGAAAGTTTTTTAAAACATACACATTTAGTACTTCTATTTTGGTTTAAGTTCAACTTTCTTCTTTCTCTTTGAAGGAATAAAGAGATATGTAAAAAGCACCACTCTTAAATTTCTGTTTCTGAAATCCGAACACTATATAAGTATATCTACTAATTCATCAATGTATCTTATCGATATCATCCTGAGTCATGGTACATGATCTTATGATTAGCATATTTTAGTTTTTACTGAGAATCGAATAAAATTCAAATATGACGTTCGTTAATGTAAACCAAACTTACAAATAGTTTAATGTGGTAATATTTCAATATATTGCTTGTACATTGGTGTCTTGTGTAAGAACTGCTTCCTTTTACATATAATCCGAGTAGGCGTTTGCCGTATAATGGTTATCGTTGTAGGAAATAGACATGTCGAGCCGAGTTCAAATCCTGGAGAAAGCTGTATGAATTTCACCTAGCGCTAATATCTTTTGAAATAGTATGCATCGAACTATTCTCCCTCCAGCTACGCGTAAAATAGTAGGGCAGACTGGGCTCGTTAACCCTGGTTAGACAACTAGTCTAGAAAAAGGAAAAATTCTAAATTCAAATCAGTTAATTATGGGGTTGTTCTATGGCAAAGACGTTTTGTTTTATTCCTTTTCGATGGCTATACAATTTTCTTTAATCTCAAATTTTGAAAACACATTTTGTTCATTTTCTTTTATTTAACCCATAGGTGGGACCATAGCAGGTAATACCCCTGGGAGTAATGGCGTGGAAGGGGTTCTCCACATACCTCAGATATCCAGAATTAGAACTTACCCTTACCTGCAATTTAACTTCATATCTACATCACTAACACCCTCAACCATCACATCTAGCCCATGTATAATAAGAAAAAATCGTTGGGGGTTTGTCAGATAGGTGATATGTGTCCAGCCGTAAGGGTCAAAGTGGAGTGTGGCATTTCATGTATTGCTCAGCCACGTGGATTTCGTCCTTAGCATCACGGGTCGACACCTACAGCCAACAGTAAAATCCCCCAATGGGGTTGCCTGTTGGCTGTGGGTGGCGACACCTACCATCAGCTTCACACTTTACCGCACAGAATCCTGTACTACTCATAAGCTGAGTTGGCGAGGGTCAGTATCGAACCAGGAACATTGTGGTTCCTAGTCAGATGCTCTACCGAATGAGCTAAGCCCACGTCAGACGCCAAAACAATCTAGTTGGTCTAGCGCTAGTGAAATGGTGATAGACTCACTCGCTCTCTTGCTGATATTGACTTTAGGCCACCCCGACGACTTACAACCCGTCTGCAGAGGTCCAATCGGTGTATTCCTCTGTCCCAGTAGACAGGGTGATTCCATAGATGTCTTGTGGCTGTGTATTTTACTCCATTATTAATAAGATGCTTTCTCTGTAAGAAAAATGATCCGATCTGCCAGGTTATATTCGTCTACACGAAACATATAAATTTCCAAGTACAGAACAGTAACAGATGTTGTTCCATATCGATTCTAATAAGATCATTTACTCGGAATCCACATGTATTATAAATGGAATGCGTTGCATATTGGCTTAAATGTCAAACAATGATTACGTGTTTGTGTGTGATTATAATATTATTTACTGAGCCTATTCGAGTCTAACTCAAGGACACAAATACGCAGAACCCAGTGAATATCGAATTTACTACACATTAGTAATACCCTGCAAGAATAACTCATTATCCATTTCTTGATGACTACAACCCCCTCAATAATAATAGCATTAGTACACTAAGAAAATGTTCCTTTTGGTTTTCTTATTTATCAGTAAAGAAACCAATAAAATATAGGGCAGAAACAATTGTACTTTAATAGCTGAACATTTTGGCTTCATAAACAAACTAGATTAGATTGTTTGAAAATATGGTATTGGAGATTCCATCTTGGTTTTCTATTTAGCAGTAAATAAACTAATAGCGGATAAGGCTTAAACATTAAGCAAACCAGATTAGATTAATCAGATTAATGATATAATAGAACGTTTATTTTCATGAACGAATAACATATAAGGCAGAAAAGATATTCTTTAATAGCTGAAAATTATGGCTTCCTAAATGATTCCTTCAACAAACTCGATTAGATTATTTAAAATAATGGTATAATCTTTTTAGTCATTGAATTCTATAATTGTTCCTCAACATTTAATTCTTTCATAATAATTTTCTTTGTATCACTTGGGAAATGTTTTGCTGATTGCATTTATCACGTCAATAAACAATACTCAAGCGCATACTCGAATAGAATACAATCATAAATAATTTGTAAAATATAACTATTTACAAATGAATCAACTGATTTCATGAAAATTGCACCTGTCCACAGAATTGAGAACATCAGAAAATCTCCAGACTGTGATGTCTGTGTTGGTAAGATTTTTTAATACATTTTCCAAACATATATTATGAATTTATTCAATGTCATGTATAGTTGTTAAGACAAAAACCCGACACCAATATCATAATTTAACGTCATGAATATTCTACCTACAATCGGTTAATATTAATATATTTACATATAATGTACATGCGTTTATTTTATATTCAAAGTATTTTCTTCTGTTCTAAAGATTTTCGACTTATATGTTTATTTATTCTTACAAAATTTTCATGTATTCAAGATTCCATTTTATGTTAATCTTTAGCGCGTTGTTAGCCTACACCTTGATATCTCTTCTCCTATCAGTTTAAACTCAAATGGCACAAATTATCTAGCAGATGAGAGCTATGTCGCCTAGCACTGTGTAATGGTGTGAACAGTTGAGATGTAGTGAAAATGGTGTGATTCCAGTGTGGTCGGGTTTGTAGTAAAATACGTGCGAATTTCACGGGACGAAATATCTGCATCGTTCTAACGTGATCCTTCCCTCTGACTGACATCCGAAAGTCATAATAAAAGTGTTATAAAATGTTTAAGAATAATTATTATCACTTTCTTTTCAACCACATCGCTCTGTCAGCTGGAGTTGTAGAATACTCCCACTGCACTTCTGTATAGGAGTAAGCACCTGCCATATGGGGTCACCTGTTGGCCATGGGTGGTGACCCGTGATGCTTGACGGTATCCTGATGGATGAGCTGTCCAAGACAATGCAACAATCCACTTAGGCCCTTACTTAGGCTAGACAGGTGGTCGGAGCCCCCCCCCCCGATCAATCGGCTGGACACGTCGAGCCCTAGCACCTATATGATTGGCCTTATGGCAAGCCACAACCTTTTTATCATATATGTGCTAGAAGGCGGTGACTGAGGATCTTCATGTACTGGAAATGACGTTAAACTCCATCTGATGGTGAGATTTCACTTCTTGAGGACTGGGGAATATGGAGCACTCATTCATCACCATTGTTCCATGGTCCACTCTGATCTTAGTAGTAGCACATGTTAGAATTCCATCTCTGGGTTAAATAGAAAAATGTATTGATAAAAAACACTGAGTATCCATTAAGATTTAATTTATTTCAAAACTTTGTCGGCATTAAATGAGCCACCGGGGTTGATATGCCGTAAAACAAAACAAACCTATCCAAAACTTTCAACCACAAGGTGAGAAACCATCAATGGCTAATGATATTTCTCAAACACTAGAGTCCATTATTATCTCCCTATAATCCAGGCCAGAAACAACTGACGACAAACCACAGTTGGCTGTTCCAACGATGAATCCCTTCTTGTTAATCAGAGCCATACACGTTTCAGTTGTCTTATTAGAATGGGTTTGGTTTGGTTTGGTTTGTCTTACGGTATATCAACCTCAGTGGGTCATTTAAGCCGATAAAGTTTTGAAATAAATCGATTCTTAATGAATAATACAATTTTTTTATAAATAAATTTTTCTATTTAACCTATAGATGGGACCCTGACAGGTACTACCACTTCGGGTCAGAGTGGAGCGGGGAGCAATGGTGATGAAGGGTGCTCCACATTCTCCAAATATCCAAAACTGGAACCTCACCATCAGATAGAGTTTAACGTCATTCCCAGGACATGTACGCCCTCTAGCACCCATATTATAAAAAGTGTCAGAGCTTGCTATAAGAGCAATAGGGTTGGGGCAATCCTATAGGTGATAGGGCTTGACGTGACCACCCGAATGATCGGTGGGAGCCTCTCCGACCGAGTGTTTAGCCTAAGTAAGGTTCTAAGTGGAGTGTTGCAGGTCATGGACTGCTCATCCACCAATACTCCGTCCTTAAGCATCACGGGTCGCCACCCACGGCCAATAGGTGGCACTATTTGGGAAAATATTACCCCTTTGCAGAGGTGCAGTCGTTGCATTCTAAAGCCTCAGATGACAGGGCGGTATATTGGGTTGTAAGATGGTAAGTAAGTGACCACAGAGATGCTATATTGTAAGTCGCTGCTTCCAGCATTTGTTCAAGACGAGACGTCATAACCTTGTAAATTCTAGTTTTTTTAGGTCCAAGCGGTACTATCATACATTAGTACTGACACGTATACAAATTGGAAGAATTCCTGTTACGCAAACCATATATGTTCTATTTTCTTATATTTCTCAAATTTCTCAAAATTATTTACCCATTGAATATCATATCTTTACTCGCACCATGAAAATACCTGGTTAATCATATTTCACATTGTCTCTCTTTCTTATCTTTGCTCTTACATATTTTCATTTCGGCAATTCTAATTGTTGTGTTGTAGTACTTCCTCTCTTTCTTGGCCTCATTTTCACTGTTCTTATTATAGTGATTTTCTGTTGTTTAGGGTTTCTCATTATACTTTCTAACCAGCCATATCCATCATTTCCATTAAATTACCAATAAATAAGTATTTGTTCTGAATTGTCTTTCGTCTCATCTTGCCTGCACATTATTTTCTTTAAATTCTTATGATTGCTAGTATCGTTTTCCCCATCCACCCTCTCTGACTTTCTCTCCCTCTTAATATATATATATATATATATATATATATATATATATATATATATATATATATATATAATAGAATGGAAATAAAACAGACTGTCTGTCGGTAATTTCTAAATATATTTTACAAAATTAACGATGATTTTATTAATAGATTATTTTCACGACACTTATTTTGAAAAAAATTGGATACATTTTTGTCGACGTTTAGAATGATCATATCAGTCTAACCGAAAGTAAAGTGTTATCTTTCTATTTTCACGTAATCTACAAAGATGCAATGGTTATAATAGATTAATTGGATAGAGCAAGTTATCAGCTATTATCAAATAAGCCTTTGAAATTATCATGTTCATCTAGGTTTGAACACAGAAGAAGACCGTATCAATTCTGGGGTTTTTTTTTTGCAATAAACAAATGTTAAATTTAAACAGTTCTTTTATAGCTCAGTCAGTTGCGAATCTGCAAAGAAACTAGAAGGTCGCGTATTCGATACTGAGCAGCAGAGCTTGGACATGTGTAGTAAAGTGGGGAGCTGATGATAGATGTGGCGCTCCACCTCATACTCAAAATATCTTCCCGGTATTGCACTAGTGAAAAGAAGATAGACTCCATTGCTGTCCGACTGAATCCAACAATAGGCCATTCATGTAATTGAAATGATAGACGACTTCTTTAATAAAGAAAAATGTGTTTTATAACGAGATCTTTACAATCTGCTCTCTATACAATTTGCATTGTTTTTATCCTCTATGTGTAGACACTATAAAATTGAATTGTGTTAAGATAAATAGTTGCTGCAGTTTGTTTTCTTATTTTGCATACTTATATACATGTATTATTCCGTTTTCGGCTTTTTGAAGTGTTATTAGAACTTTTAAGCGACGGCCAAATAAACATTCGCCCCGGGCTGGAATTGTCCTAGATACGCCACTGGGCACAGAATGCTTCAGACCTTCTGTTAAATTTAGATGGTTTATTGGATGGAATTTATGGCATGTCAAACATTGTTGGGTTATTTTATGCCGAAGATTTTTTTTATCTCTCCTGTTGGGTATTCATTTTTTTTCAAACTAAATTCTTAACATCATTTTTGAAAGTCATTTTTTATATATTTAACCCATAAATTGCACCCTAACATTTAATACCACTCCGAGTCAGGGTTTAACTAGGGATAATGGCGAAGAAGTGATACTCCACATCCCCAGAGCACAAGAACTAGAACTTCATCATCAGACAGAGTTTAACCTCATACACAGGACAATAAGATCCCCAGCCACCGGCTTCTAGCACATATATGGACGGATTGTATTTGTATTTATTCAACTTAGCTTAATATCACACAAAGTCACAACTGAGTGACATATGATAAGAAACGAACTTGTTACATTGATAATGGTAAAACATATCTTGCGCAACACTACCAAAACGGAAGATGAAAGAAAATCATTAGACTATTCCCAAAATTGAATTTCGAATATAAGGTAGGCTCATCGGTCAATATCTATTTGAGATGCTTCAAGGTTACTAACTGTCGAAAATCTATTCACACCCAAGGGGATTATTGCAATGACAGTAGAGGCTTAACATTCTTGACAATAACCTATACATTTAAACTTGTAGATATAGCAGATGAGCGACTGTCTGTCAAAATGACGCCTGATCAAAAATTGGAAATCAATATACTAATATCAAGTTGTTTGCGCCAATGTAGAACATGTGAGTGTCCGAAAATTAAGTACATATTCTCCCATACATATACTGAGCTCCTCTATGTCAACTAGATCACAAGCAAATATACTTTTCTAAAGAATGTATATTATATGGAATACATGTGGATTTCACACTGGCGGTCGTGGTCAATGGACATCCTCGTATGAAATGGACACGACGACTATATTTCAAATCCTGGACGAAGCTGTTTGCTCTTTGCATAGCGCTAATGCCACTGGGAAAGGTATTTATCCAACAATTCTTCCTCCAGCTATGGGAAAATAGTAGAATACTCTTGACCCTAACCTTGGTATGGCAACCAGATATATTGAAGTTAAGGTAGAGTAGATATAAAGTCAACGGCGCTTAGTAAATGGCAGTTTCTCGCCTATGCGAATTTCAAACTATGAGCCGATTTTTTTTCGATTTGGAAGATTACTGAATTCTGAGTTTTCTTTCCAAGAGTTTTTTTGTGTTAAACTAAATTGATCTTATGAGGAATACACTGTTAAACACACAGTAATAATTCCATAAAAGCATTAAGATTCATCAGGTAATTTCCTGAGGTAATCCCCATCCTAATTCGTCCCTCACTCTGTGTCCAACACTTCGTGAATTTGTGCTACAGTAAGCTATCATTTTATGCCAAGAGTTTAGAGATCGCGTTCACTGTACGTTCATATGTTCATTTAATATGTTAGTGGCATACCCAGAACACAGCTTATTTTGATGGAGGTATTAACTCTTTACAGGGGATACAATCAGCGTACTCTAAGCCCCGCTGACAGGGAATTGTAAATTATTAGGTAAATCAATTGATAAGAACCATAATGAAGAAATCTGTATGTACTTAACGCAATTAAAAATATCAATGCAATACCATTATTTGTCATATTCCACAATGTTTTTCAGTTCTCTGGCAAGGTACAGGTATTTTTCTATCTACTTGTTTTCTTACCTGTTCACCCTGTGATCTGCTGGTATTAAAAACCTACCTGTTGACCGGTTCTCTTTTTCTTGTTAATCATTACTAGGTCTGCTATTTTTGCTGGGATAATGTGATCGGTCTTTATTTCAGAGAAATTTATGCGTCTAAATCTTAAGGAGACATTCTGGTTTATTTATATATCCTTTTGGTGGATGGTCAAAACTTAGAATCTTGCAATTTCCCAATGGATCAGCTTTCCTACCCAGTCGTAATTTGCCTTGTATTATTGTTGTGTTAGTTTTCTAGATTCACTTAATTCATGGTTGATCAACTCGTACACTACACTTGCTGTTTAGTTGTGTCTTATCTATTTTTGCTTCGATATAATTTGTTCTTATTGATTTCTTTGAGTGCTCGAACTGTTGCAACTAGAAAATCTGTAATATTGACGAGCCCCCTGCCCCTTCTTTTCTTGACACATTTTATTATTATTATCATTTTATTATTATTATTATTATTATTATTATTATTATTATTATTATTATTATTATTATTTTCACTCCTTTTGAGTTTTTCACATCAGCTTGTATTAAATGTACATTGTATTTTACTGGAGTATGAGTGACAACAGGTCTCCGGGACTCTTCTGAGTATTCTAGCCAATTGCAGCAGTGCAGTAGTCTGGATGGTATCCAATTCTTCCTCTGATTTCCAGATCATCCAGTTTTTTCCAAGATTCTTGGGACCGTTTCAAGTGCACCAACTACAATTGCTATTCATTTCACCCTCATATTCCTCACCTTTTTCAATTCTCTGGCAAGGTCCAGGTATTTATCCTTCTTTTCGTTTTCCCTCAACTTCACCCTGTGATATGCTGGAACTGTAAAGTCCCCCAGTTGACACGTTCTCTTTATTTATTTTATTTTATTTTTTGTTAATCAACACTCGGTTTGGTCTCCTGGCTGGGATAGGGTGATCCGAATTTATCTCGAAGTCCCAGAGAACTGTATGAGTGTCATACTCAAGAAAAGATTCTGGTTTATGCATATACCATTTTGTTATATGGTGAATATTTTATTTTTTCATAAATCCCAGTAGATCACCTTCCCAACCCAGTCGGGCCTAGCTTTGTATTCTCTTTGTACTAGTTTGCTACATTCATTTAATACATGGTTTACAGTCTCATCTCTGTCACCGCACAGTCTACATTTATTATTATTATTATTATTATTATTATTATTATTATTATTATTATTATTATTATAAGAGTTGTTCACACCAGCATTAGCTCGGTGTCATTGGTTGGAGTCTGAGTGATATCAAGTCTCCTCAGGTTTCCAGGACGTTCCTGAGCATTCTTGCTGATATTAACTATATTTGGTTTGTATGGTCTCAATTCTCCGACTAGTCTATTTTCTAAATTTTGGGACCGTTCCACGTGCATCAATTACAATTAGTATCACTTTCACCATCATATTCGACTTTTTTACATTCTCTGGAAAGTTCCAGGTATTTGCTTATCTTTTCATTTTCTTTCATCTTCACTCTGTGATCTGCTGGAACTGAAAAATCTACCAGTTGGCAAGTTCTCTTTATCTTGATAATCAATACTAGGTCTGGTCTTCTGGCTGGAATGAGGGGATCCGTTTTTATCTCTAAGCCCCAGAAAATCTTTTGGTGGTTTATTCTCAAGAACAAATCTTGGTATATGCATATACCATTTTTTTTTGCATGGTAAAAATTATTGTTTTTTTACAATTCCCTGTGGATCACCTTTCCAACCCAGTCATGTCTAACTTTTTATTCTCGGTGTGCTAGTTTGCTACATTCGCTTAATCTATGGTTGATCGTGTCATCTTATGTCTCCAGACACCCTACATTTGACATATTATTAGCGTCCGTCAGTAACCAAAAGTACGTCACTGCTCACATCACAATACCCTCGGGAATCGTGTAAGTATAACAATAAGTATTTAATCTATAGTTAAAACCAGTATTACATAAAATAAAGAACACCCCTGTATTATATATACTCAGAAATTAGGTATGTAACATTAAACGGTTCTCATTGTTTGTTAAAAAAAGTTTTAATAAATACATGTCCGGTATTATTGATTTGTGTATAGCTTGCTTTTAGTTGTTTTATTTTTATTTAAAGTTATCTAACGTGTTTGTGTTTTTAACTGTATACGGTTTAGATTGTGCATTTCCACATTTCATTACGAGTTTAAATTTATCTACAGCGTCATCAATCATGTTTTCCTTTTGCTTAAAAATAAACTCGATAACAAGATAGACTTAATCACTCTAACAATAGTTTCATCAATCATGCTCACCTCTTCTCCTTCTTTTTTTTCAGATTGAATGACACACAAGGTTTTAAAAAAAAGATGTTCTATAGTTAAATCTAATATTTTGCAATAAATTATTAATTAGTATTAATAAAATTATAATATAATTTTATCAATATTAAATAATAATTTTATTTTATTATACGGTGAAAAACCTTTAGTTTTGATTATGTTCTATTGTAAAACAAAACAAACTTCTGTTTTTTCACATTCGACCCCCCAAGAAAAACCTTAAATATTTGAATTAATTTGAATTTAACTGTTAGAAAACATATTTATTTGTGTTATGAGCTGTTTAAGGGTCAATAAATAATAACTCAACACGGGCATAAAATGTAGGGAACAGATTGTATTCAGCAATATAAATCAACGTACAATGGAAGGGTTTCCTTGTTCAGCATACATGAAGAACATGTATCTGGTACTATTCGTATTTACATGTGTCCCACTTTCACACGATATGGCACAAGGCCGTTTTATGTGGGGACCACCCACAAGCCGAAACTCATGGGGTGGTAGGTAGAAAATATGCGTCGATCCCTTCGGCATTCCCCCTCAAGGGGGACGCCTCAGGCGCTGGGCAATAAACCCAGACATGCACCTTTAAGTGCAATGAGGCAGGTATTGCCTGGAGGGATGGCCCTCTGGGATCGACGCTATTAATTTAGCATCCCACCGGTCCAGAGGCCGCAGCTCACTGGACCCCGGTCCCGAAGGACGGGTGGGTGGTAGCTCTAGTAGCTGGGACTACTGGTATTTACATGTGTCCCACTTTCACATGATATGGCACAAGGCCGTTTTATGTGGGCACCACCCGCAAGCCGAGACTCATGGGGTGGTAGGAAGAAAAATTGCGTCGATAACTGTCCTGCCCCTTTAAGTGCAATGAGGCAGGTGTCTGGGATCGACGCTATTATTTTAGCATTCCACCTGTCCCGAAGGACGAGTAGCTGGGACTACTGGTATTTACATGTGTCCCACTTACACACGATATGGCACAAGGCCGCTTTATGTGGGCACCACCCACAAGCCGAGACTCATGGGGTGTTAGGAAGAAAAATTGCGTCAATCCCAGCCCTGCCTCTTTAAGTGCAATGAGGCAGGCTGGGATCGACGCTATTAATTTAGCATCCCCTCGGCCCAGAGGCCGAAGCTCACTGGACCACCGTCCCGAAGGACGAGTAGCTGGGACTACTCCTATTTACATGTGTCCCACTTACACATGATATGGCACAAGACCGCTTTATGTGGGCACCACCCACAAGCCGAGACTCATGGGGTGGTAGGAAGAAAAATTGCGTCAATCCCAGCCCTGCCTCTTTAAGTACAATGAGGCAGGCTGGGATCGACGCTATTAATTTAGCATCCCATCGGCCCAGAGGCCGAAGCTCACTGGACCACCCGTCCCGAAGGACGAGTAGCTGGGACTACTGGTATTTACATGTACCCCACATGTACATGATATGGCACAAGGCCGTTTTATGTGGGCACCACCCACAAGCCGAGACTCATGGGGTGGTAGGAGAAAAATTGCGTCGATCCGATCTCAGCCTCTAAGTGCAATGAGGCAAGCATCTGGGATCGACGCTATTAATTTAGCAGTTCACCAGACACCCGTCCCGAAGGACAGGTGTGGGTGGGACTGCTTGTATTTACATGTACCCCACATGTACACGATATGGCACAAGGCCGTTTTATGTGGGCACCACCCACAAGCCGAGACTCATGGGGTGGTAGGAGAAAAATTGCGTCGATCCGAGCTCAGCCTCTATGTGCAATGAGGCAAGCATCTGGGATCGACGCTATTAATTTAGTAGTTCACCAGACACCCATCCCGAAGGACAGGTATGGGTGGGACTGCTTGTATTTACATGTACCCCACATGTACACGATATGGCACAAGGCCGTTTTATGTGGGCACCACCCACAAGCCGAGACTCATGGGGTGGTAGGAGAAAAATTGCGTCGATCCGAGCTTAGCCTCTAAGTGCAATGAGGCAAGCATCTGGGATCGACGCTATTAATTTAGCAGTTCACCAGACACCCGTCCCGAAGGATAGGTGTGGGTGGGACTGCTGGTATTTACATGTACCCCACATGTACACGATATGGCACAAGGCCGTTTTATGTGGGCACCACCCACAAGCCGAGACTCATGGGGTGGTAGGAGAAAAATTGCGTCGATCCGAGCTTAGCCTCTAAGTGCAATGAGGCAAGCATCTGGGATCGACGCTATTAATTTAGCAGTTCACCAGACACCCGTCCCGAAGGACAGGTGTGGGTGGGATTGCTCGTTTGAGTAGCTTTACTCTGTTAAATATAGACCTTTGGGTAAGTCCATGTTCGTGTCATAGGTGAGTCACCTACAACACCCCTCCCCCTAGCCTAAACTCCGAAGGAGTCTCAATATTTTTTTTCTTTTTTGGGTTAATATTGATTAATTCAGTCCTTTTCCTCTTTCTATTAGACTGACGTTTTTCGGGGGCAGGTTGCAGAGATGGCAGTTCAAAAGTATCAGAAATTACGTCCATGGTCTCCTCTTGTTCTGGTGGGCCAGTATAAATGTCGTCTGACCATCGCTTCCTCAACTGGTTCAGATGTCTCTTGTGCGAGAAGTTTGGTCCGTTGATGATATACACCATATTCCCAAATCTTTTTTTAATGGTGCCTAATTCCCAGAACGTTTTATTTGCTTTATAAATTTTAAATTAGATTTTTTCTCCTGGCACGTAGCGTTTGACGCTGTTTGATTTCTACTGGGTTTGATTTGTCTGGGAAGTAGTTTTTCAAATACAGATCTTATTTTGCGTGCGACCATTATTTGTGCGGGAGGTAATACTGCTGGTTTGTTTGCGTTAGGTCTAATCCTATATACTTGTTAAAACTGTTGAAGGTCTATGTCTGTTGGTTTGCCCTTGGCTTTTTTTAGGGCGCTTTTTAATGTGTCAACGAATTCCTCTGACAATCCGTTAGATCTAGGGTGGTAAGGGGGTCGTGATATGGTTTACTTGGAAATCCTCACAGAATTCCTTAAAATCCTCTGATGTGAATTGTGTACAATTGTCAGACACGATGCAATCCACTACACCAAAACGAGAAAACAGTTCGTGTAATGCACTAATAACCACTTCAGTGTTGGCGTTTTTACATTTAAACACTTCTGGCCATTTGGAATAACTGTCCACTACTATTAAATAGTAGTATCCGTCCAATGGTCCCGCAAAATCTACGTGAATGCGTGACCAGGGATGGTACGTCTTCGGCCAAGGACTAAATTTAATAGGTGGAGACTTTGCCGCCAGGGCACAATCCGTACAAATTCTTAACATATTTTCGATGTCCTTATCGAGGTTCTTCCAGAAAACGTAGGGCCTCATTAGGCTTTTTGTCTTTGTTATCCCTGGGTGTCCGACGTGAAAATCTTTTAGTATACGTATTTAGAGAGTGGCTGGGACGACTACTCGATCTCGATACAAAAATACATCATCGCATAATGTATAAGCGTTAGCTACTTGTTGGTCTTTGTTCGCGATTCTTTCCATCATTTGTGTGATGAACTCATCCTTCGTAGACACCTTTCTGACTTCCTCCAGAGTGACCGGTAGCTCCCTTACTGTATTGCATAATACGGTACTCATGTCTCTTTCAGTACGTAGGGATGCAATAACCGTATCCTCCAGGGTCTCTCACATCTTAGGAATTAGCCTAGATAGTCCGTCTGCATGGCCGAGTTTTTGTGATGGTAGGAACTCCATTTTAAAATCGTAGTTAAGTAGGATCGCTCCCCATCTTTGCAACCTATTGGCTGTGTGAGTCGGCAGACCCTTCTTCGAGCCGAAGATGGTTAGTAACGGCTTGTGGTCCGCTTGGAGTAAAAAATGTCGACCATGTAGATAGCGGTGAAATTTGGTAACGGCAAATATGATTCCTACTGCTTCTTTTTCTATCTGCGAATAGTTCCTCTCAGCGGGGAGGAGGGTCCGTGACGCGTACGCGATAGGTTTGTTAGTCCCATCCGGCATCTTGTGTAAGATGCACGCTCCTATGCCGTATGAACTAGCGTTACAGGCAATGATTAATTCCAGGTTAGAATCAAAAGGAGTAAGGAAAAATCTGAAGTTAGAGCTTCTTTAATTTTATCTAACGCCTCTTGACATTCGGTAGACCAATCCCATTTCTTGTCTTTTTTCAAGAGTTCGTTTAATGGTGCTCGTAAGTCGTGCATTTTGGGTATGAAGGATTGATAATAATTCGCGAGACCCAAGAAACTTTGTAGCGAGGTGACATTATTTGGTGCCGGCATCTCTTTTATAGCTGTCGACCTCTCGGGGTCTGGCTTTCTCCCGTTCTCGTCTATTATGTGTCCTAGGTATTTAATTTAAAAAAAACCAAAAAAACTCGCACTTTGATTCCTTGATCTTGAAACCATAATCCTGTATGCGCTTAAAAACCTGATTTCCATGCAGCTTATGTTCGTCCTTATCTTGACTCTTGATCAGTATATCGTCAAGATAGGCAATTGTGAAATCAAGACCACCCAACATGGTATCCATTACCTGTTGAAATATCGCCGGTGCGACCTTGACTCCAAACGCTAGTCTTTCGAACTTATAGAGTCCCCGGTGTGTGTTTATACACAGAAGTCTGGAACTATTTTCTTCCATGGGGACCTGCAAATACGCTAAGGTTTATTTTTGAAAAAAAAATTACCACTGTTTGCAGAATAACTCATCAGGACTTGGCAATGGATACATATATTCTTTCAGCACCGCATTTGGGCCCGTGGAGAAGTCTGCGCAGACCCGAACTTCGTTTGATTTTTTCTTTATATAGACGGTTGGCGCAGCCCACTTGTTATACTGTATTTTCGAGATTGTGCCGGTATTTTCCAATCTGTCGAGTTCCTTGTCTATTTGTTTAAGTGAGGCAAAACGCTCCTTTTCTTTTTAAATACAGGTTGACTGTCGTTTTTTAACTCGAGTTTTACGGACATTTTGTTACATCGAGCCAGACCACCAGAAAAGACATCTGGGAATGTCTCCTTTAAATCTTTTAATAGCTTCTCTGATTCTACCGTTGCATTTTGAACTTTTTTGCAAAAAGTATTTATTGCCGAATCCCAAAGCTGAAACTCCTGTATTGCATCGCTACCAAAAAGATTATTTGTATTTTTTTAATACAAATATCTTTATTTTTTTCGTCTTGTTATTTTGGGTGACGTTCACAATAATTTCCCCCTCAAATTGTATTTTTTTTGCCAGTCACTGATATCCCAATTTTGGTAGTTTCAGCATCGTAGGTCTCCCAAGCTTTCTCCACGTTTGAAGATTAATTATCGTCAAGTCACTACCAGAATCCAACTGTAGATTTATTTTTCTTCCCAGTATCTGTACTGGTACATATTTTCTGTAGTTGTCTTCGTCTTGCTTGTCCCATTTGGTCGTTTTCACATAACTGCTACCGACTTTCTTTCTACGGTAGGAAGACTTGTGACCCGTTTGGTTACAATTAAAATACTTCCGCTTTCGGTAGTCACAGTCAGTAGACCAGTGTAATGCTCCGCATCTCACACAGGGGCTAGGCGGCAACTTGTTTTGTTTCTTGGGAGAGCTCTAAGTTCTTTCTGGTTTGCTACGTCTGGGGGTATGAACTGTATTTCTTCTTCGTGTAGTGCACTTTCTGGACATTCGAGATCTCCGACTCTTCTATATCTTTTGAGTCTTTTTTTTATGGTAACGTACCTCTGGCAGTCCTCTGCCAAAAGTCGTAGGGTCAAATTAGGCTCACTTTCAAGTTTGTTTAAAACTCTCCTTCTGACTTCTGCATCCTTTGGTGAAATTAATCCCTGGCAAAAAACAAGGCATTTGAAGTTGTCTGCTGAAACTTGAAATCATCGCAACTTTTGTTGACTTTCGCCGCAAAAACTGTGAATTTCTCATTTTCCTCCCTGACTAAATTCAGACATTTCCATCGTTTATGAAAAAGAGATGTTCTGTTAGAAGCTTAACAGCCTCTTGGAACGTTAATTTTTCTAGGTATAATATTGTTCACGAACCTAGTATATTCGGCGGTATCCAACTTTCTTGTTAAAAATCTGACTTTTTTAGACTCTGATCAGTTTTTGCAGTCATTTATGTATATATCCTCGTAACGCCTAAAATAGGCTTCAAAGCTTATATCCTCATTTTGTCGGTATTTAAATGTATCAACTGCCGACCAGAATGCGCCTTGGGTGAATGTGTTGTCATCATCAAGAGTTTGCAGATTTTTATTTATGACTTGGGCAAATAAATCCATTTTTTTTGTCAGGCTGAATTTGCATTTCCACCAATTGCAGTTGAAATTGTTGCTGTTGTTGTTGAAATTGTTGCTGTTGTTGCTGAAATCTCTCCTCTAATTTTAGTTGGTGTTGTTGAAATTGTTGCTGTTGTTGTTTCAACATCTCCAAAACTTGAGCCTGGATATCCATGTTTGTACCCGACAAAAATATTCAACCGAATCAAACGCTTTTCCTCTTTTCGCAATAAAAAAAAAACTCAAAAATTACGAGATCTAACCGAGTAAAAAAAAGCTTGTTCTTTTACAATAAGTGAAAATCAAAAATTAAGATTTCACTTACTTGCAAAAAAATCCACGCGTGTTGTACAAAAAAGTTTGTCTTTCTGACAAAATTTGTTTTTTTTCTTTAAAAACGGATACGAGCTTCGTAATCCTAACGCGGTGGTTTCAAATTGCAGTGTCTTTTATTACCCTTTTTTTTCGGTTCGGGCTCAAATCCCGAAGTCAGATAAGGTCTTTTTGAGACTCTGTATCGTTTTTGCTGGAGTTTTTTTTTCAGTTTTCTACCGTGACTGTAGTATTGCGTAGGTACTTATAAATCTTTAGACGCTGCTGCTTAGAGTTCCGTGAAAATTCTTTTTCCTCGTCGCCACTATTATGACCTGTTTAAGAGTCAATAAATAATAACTCAACACGGGTATAAAATGTAGGGAACAGATTGTGTTCAGCAATATAAATCAACGTACAATGGAAGGGTTTCCTTGTTCAGCTTACACTAAGAACATGTATCTGGTACTACTGGTATTTACATGTACCCCACATGTACACGATATGGCACAAGGCCGTTTTATGTGGGCATCACCCACAAGCCCAGACTCATGGGGTGGTAGGAGAAAAATTGCGTCGATCCGAGCTTAGCCTCTAAGTGCAATGAGGCAAGCATCTGGGATCGACGCTATTAATTTAGCAGTTCACCAGACACCCGTCCCGAAGGACAGGTGTATCGGGTACTACTGGTATTTACATGTGTCCCACTTACACATGATATGGCACAAGGCCGTTTTATGTGGGCACCACCCACAAGCCGAGACTCATGGGGTGGTAGGAGAAAAATTGCGTCAATCCCAGCCATGCCTCTAAGTGCAATGAGGCAGGCATCTGGGATCGACGCTATTAATTTAGCAGTTCACCGGACACCCGTCCCGAAAGACAGGTGTATCTGGAACTACTCCTATTTACATGTGTCCCACTTTCACACGATATGGCACAAGGCCGTTTTATGTGGGCATCACCCACAAGCCCAGACTCATGGGGTGGTAGGAGAAAAATTGCGTCGATCCGAGCTTAGCCTCTAAGTGCAATGAGGCAAGCATCTGGGATCGACGCTATTAATTTAGCAGTTCACCAGACACCCGTCCCGAAGGACAGGTGTATCGGGTACTACTGGTATTTACATGTGTCCCACTTACACATGATATGGCACAAGGCCGTTTTATGTGGGCACCACCCACAAGCCGAGACTCATGGGGTGGTAGGAGAAAAATTGCGTCAATCCCAGCCATGCCTCTAAGTGCAATGAGGCAGGCATCTGGGATCGACGCTATTAATTTAGCAGTTCACCGGACACCCGTCCCGAAAGACAGGTGTATCTGGAACTACTGGTATTTACATGTACCCCACATGTACACGATATGGCACAAGGCCGTTTTATGTGGGCACCACCCACAAGCCGAGACTCATGGGGTGGTAGGAGAAAAATTGCGTCAATCCCAGCCATGCCTCTAAGTGCAATGAGGCAAGCATCTGGGATCGACGCTATTAATTTAGCAGTTCACCGGACACCCGTCCCGAAAGACAGGTGTATCTGGAACTACTGGTATTTACATGTACCCCACATGTACACGATATGGCACAAGGCCGTTTTATGTGGGCACCACCCACAAGCCGAGACTCATGGGGTGGTAGGAGAAAAATTGCGTCGATCCGAGCTTAGCCTCTAAGTGCAATGAGGCAAGCATCTGGGATCGACGCTATTAATTTAGTAGTTCACCAGACACCCGTCCCGAAGGACAGGTGTATCTGGTACTACTGGTATTTACATGTACCCCACATGTACACGATATGGCACAAGGCCGTTTTATGTGGGCACCACCCACAAGCCGAGACTCATGGGTGGTAGGAGAAAAATTGCGTCGATCCGAGCTTAGCCTCTAAGTGCAATGAGGCAAGCATCTGGGATCGACGCTATTAATTTAGTAATTCACCAGACACCCGTCCCAAAGGACAGGTGTATCGGGTACTACTGGTATTTACATATACCCCACGTGTATACGATATGGCACAAGGCCGTTTTATGTGGGCACCACCCACAAGCCGAGACTCATGGGTGGTAGGAGAAAAATTGCGTCGATCCGAGCTTAGCCTCTAAGTGCAATGAGGCAAGCATCTGGGATCGACGCTATTAATTTAGTAATTCACCAGACACCCGTCCCAAAGGACAGGTGTATCGGGTACTACTGGTATTTACATATACCCCACGTGTATACGATATGGCACAAGGCCGTTTTATGTGGGCACCACCCACAAGCCGAGACTCATGGGGTGGTAGGAGAAAAATTGCGTCGATCCGAGCTTAGCCTCTAAGTGCAATGAGGCAAGCATCTGGGATCGACGCTATTAATTTAGTAATTCACCAGACACCCGTCCCAAAGGACAGGTGTATCGGGTACTACTGGTATTTACATATACCCCACGTGTATACGATATGGCACAAGGCCGTTTTATGTGGGCACCACCCACAAGCCGAAACTCATGGGGTGGTAGGAGAAAAATTGCGTCAATCCAGTTCCTCTTTAAGTGCAATGAGTGGCATCTGGGATCGACGCTATTAATTTAGTAATTCACCAGACACCCGTCCCGAAGGACAGGTGTATGGGACTACTGGTATTTACATATACCCCACGTGTATACGATATGGCACAAGGCCGTTTTTATGTGGGCACCACCCACAAGCCGAGACTCATGGGGTGGTAGAGAAAAATTGCGTCGATCCGAGCTTAGCCTCTAAGTGCAATGCAAGCATCTGGGATCGACGCTATTAATTTAGCAGTTCACCAGACACCCGTCCCGAAGGACAGGTGTATTGGGACTACTCGTTTGAGTAGCTTTACTTTGTTAAATATATACCCTTTGGGTAAATCCATGTTCGTGTCATAGGTGAGTCACCTACAACAATTTGAATTTTGACTGCAAAACTATGTGTCTATTATCAAAAATATATATACGATTTTGAAGGTATGTTTACATTTCTAATGAGAGAGCGTCAAAAATATCTTACCTAATTTTGAACGTCGATAAAATCGAGATAATTTTTTTTAAGTATGTATATATATTGTAAACTAAAATTAATTATAAATAAATGTAAATTTAAAAGTTGAATTTTAATAACATTTTTTAGATTTATGTAAAAATGGGTACATTTAAAAAAAAACATTGTGGTTTCTTTTAAAACAAAACAAAAAATCATCTCAGTGGAGTGGAGTAAATATGATGAATTTTTAGTAAGTCGTCATTTTTTAAATACTAAATGTCTTATTTCATTTATTTAATAATTTCCCACATTTCTCAGGCAATATCCTTCAAAAGTTAATTTTTACACCGCTCGGATGGAGGTTTCTTGCTAGTTTATTATTATTATTATTATTATTATTATTATTATTATTATTTACCACTTAAAAGTTTAACCAACACACAAAAATAGAAATATATCTACTACTTCTTCAAATCATAATGTGATTAATTAGGTAATTGTTTACCGTTGGACAATCATAAATGACTTTTATCCCCAAAGTGGCAAGGAAGGATACGTCATAGCTTCTTTTTCCAACCTTTCGACTCAGATAAGAAATTGAATTCCCCAGAGCTGATTAGTAAGCCTACGCATTATAGAGAGCATAACTTAACAAGCTGTAAATGTTTTTGGCTTCCCTTACGATAATCTAACTTCGAGCTACCAAAAGATACCTGTATGCGTCTTTCTGTCCGGGGACGATCGATTTACAAGGTACCTTGAATGGCTCAAGACGACAATGGCGCATGTGAATGCCTCCATTGATTGGAGGAAACTGAAGAAGACGCTGGGAATCTTCTCTACGTGAGACAAATGTACTTCGATGGAGAGCGCCTCAAGGAAAAGCAAACCTTTTACTTAATCACCGTGTAGGATTAACGAGCGATCGGAGATGAGTGTCCTCATTTAGAGACACGTGCTACTCAGAATCCTTGGCTCCGAAGTCTCATTTCCCTTAATCGAAATAGCTTATTACTACGAAGACTAGATTTGACCAGGGGAAAAAAACAAGGCTTTTATCTTCATCTTAATACGCTGATCTCCCTCTCAATCTCTCTGTCTCTGCTTCAGTTTCTCTCTCTCTCTCTCTCTCTCTCTCTCTCTCTCTCTCTCTCTCTCTCTCTCTCCCTCCCTCAATATATATATATATATATATATATATATATTTATATATATATATATATATATATATATATATGAGTTGTAAACACGGTTTGTTTTGAATGGCTTTTTGCCGATAATTTTTGGGAGAATAAGTGCTTAATTGAAGTCGTACCTAATTTTGAAAATTAATTAATTAATAATGAATTAGGCGGGAATACCTATTAAATGTATGGCTAAACAAATCGAGAAAAATCAATCTCTGTATGTATATTTCGGCCTATTAGGCCTCATCAGCAGAGCTATAGATCGGAAGACCGCCCTGTGCGTGATTTGAAACCGGACTGCCAAGCTGACAGGCCGATCCCATAACCTCTACACTAAACGGACTTCTTAGATTTTATGATTTGTTTAGAGTAGGTTAATATTCCACTACTAGTGACTTTTATTACACGACGATATGATAAGTTGTATATACATATATATATATATATATATATATATATATATATATATATATATATATATATATATCAGTAGTCTATGGTTATCACTATCTCACTAGATATCGCATTAATGGTGGTCCAAGGTTTTGCGGTATTATTAGAGAAGTGTTCAATATCAGTCATGCGGCTAATACAAATAAACATGTGAATAAATGAATATATATTACTTTACATATATATAGTTATTGCATGGATGTGATACTGCCATTCATGGGTTTTATACTTTTCCTTTCGACATTTCGGCATTCATTTGGCATTCATAAGGCACATTCTAGAAAAACAAAAATATATTGATGTATTCTTACACACACACACGCACACACACACACACACACATATATATATATATATATATATATATATATATATATATATACTAGCTAAAGTATCCGGTCCATGACCGGACTAAAATGAAAATTGGAACACCAGGGAGTGAGAGAGAAAGTGGAAGACAGTAGTTAGAGACGGGGTAAGAGGAAAATAATTCTTGAAACTAAAATCATTGAGAATTTGTATATTTCCGGATTTGTATTTACTGTTTTATAGTTTAAAATTATTACATATTACTATACAACAAATTGAAAGTATTCGTTTGTATATTTGTTTTTGTTTTTTTGTTTTTTGTAAATTTTGTAACATCACATGTACCTAATAGAACAGAACAACTTAACAATGTACTATATATTTAAATTACAACCGAATTAGACACATGTAAAGAAAGGAAAATAAGATTTTAAAAATATTGTTACTTAATATAATACACGTTCTTGTGAGTATACCCAATTTGTTGAAAAATCCTTGTTTTTACAAAACAATTTTAAACCTCCTTCACAAAAAAATTTCCAAAAATCTGCTCTGACCAATCTATGAATAAGTATTTGTCAATTTTATTTTATTTTTACTTTTATCCCTTAAAAAACTCTAATAATAACAGAAGCTCAGAATTAAAATTGTGTTCATATTAGTAGTTGAAAGATTTCGCCATTTTATTCAAATGAAAAAGTAACCATAAACTTGTTTGGAAAGAATTTTAATTTTTCCACAATTTTTTGTACATGACAACAATTCACATCTAGTTCTTAATTGCATGTTGAGTTTAAAAAGAAGCTGAGAATCGAAAATTTAAATTCTTCATATTGCAATGTCTATTTTTGCTTAAACTTAAGATGGTATTTTAAAAACACATTGTTTAAAAACGTTTTAGTGGACCTGATCATCTAGTCCCCCCTCCTATCTAATTTAGAAAAAAAACAATTTTTTCTTCGGTGGATTATTATCGATTACACACCAATCTATCAGATTGTAAAAAAAATAATTCTTAAAAGTTCTTTATTTTTTTTTGTTTTCACGGGTGCTCATTTCCTCGTATAAGTTTATAGTAAATCAATCCCCCTTATCGGAACCGCTCGAACGGATCCCAAATTATTTATTTATTTTCCCATTAAACTAACCTTAAACCTCAACCCTAACCCTAACCCCAACGCCTAACCCTAAATCCCCCTAGTTAAAATAAGGTCTTATTAGAAATTTTGTGGGTTCAGTTTTTTCTGCATCAACGGTATTCAGGGTGACCCAGAAAAAACAGAACACAAATTATTTATTCATTTTCCCAATAAACTAACCCTAAACCCTAAACCCCAATCATAACTCTAAACCCTAGATCCCCATAGTTAAAATTAACAGTTTTATTACAAAATTTGTGGGTTTTGTTTTTTCTGGGTCACCTCAATTTTGACACCTTTGTGCAAGTTCAGCCCATCTGTTAAGGTAGAGCGGTTCCGATATGGAACTATTTACTATAAACTTATACGGGGAAATGAGCACCACTGAAAACTCAAAAAATAAAGAACTTTAAAGAATTTTTTTTTTACAAGCTGATAGATTGGTGTGTACTCGATAATAATCCATTGAAGGAAAAAAAAAGTTTCACTATAAACTATAAGAGTTAACTTTCTCAGCGATGTTTATTGATTTATAAATAGAAAACATTGTTCGATGATTGTCACAATAAAGAGTAAAATCATAAAACTTAAAATTTGATTTGTAAGACAAATTCTGGGGAATATTTTAAATTGTATTTTAAATAATAATTTAAATGTTGGTTGTTAGTTGTTTTGTTTATGGGATATCAGCTTCTCATGTCATTTACTACCGAATCATAGTTAACGAACCTCTCGCCTCCTCCCAAAAGAAAAACAGTTTCTAAGGACATTCGTCAATTTTATTGTTATTTTCAACCCTTTAAAACTCAAACAATAAAAACTAATAAATAAATTAAAGAATTAAAAGTCATTTTAATCGAAGGAAAATGTTATTTTAATGTATACAAATATGTAACCGTAAACTGATTTTCATGATACTTTTATTTTCAATTAAAATATTTTTTTAATAATGTAACGGTAAAGTGTAAATTTTGATTTTCTACAATTTTTATGCATTACACAAATTAAAATCAAAATGAGTGTACTGTACAATTTATGGACAAATAAAGTCTGGAAAAAAAACCTTATTCGTATTATTGGCTATTTATCGGCTATACGTAGCAGTTTTTTTTAACTCGCTGTAAAAAATAATTTAATCTATAAAAACACATACAAATTACATATTCAGAAAGACTATTTCATCTTATTTCTAAAGATATAAATATTTTAAAGATTAGACAATAAATAGGCGAGTGATTCCGAGCTGACTGGCATAGACTGCCCTGCTTGTATAGCGATACTAAAAGACAGTGTGACTATCCGAAGCCATTTTTTAATTTTTTTAACTCGCTATAAAAAATGATTCAATTGATAGGAACTCATACAAATTACATATTTAGAAAGATTAATTTCTTTTCTTTCTAACGATGTAAAAATTGTTATAGATTGGGCCATAAATAGGCGATAAATTCCGAGCTGAACGGATTAGACTGCAAAATTAATGCACTAAATCAAAACTGTAACAATAAGCAGGCAGAGACAATATTTTATTATCAGCAGGGGCTGGTATACGGAAAGTTCCGCAAATTGGGTGATGTTGGCTTAATTAATTAATTACAGCCCTTAATCAGCAAAAATCAATAATCAAATTTGGCATGATTCTTAGTTAGAAGAATATTAATGGGTATGCAAGATTTAAAATTTGAGTGACCTCGCGTTTTGGAGTTATACATCGACACGTACATACCAAAATATATATATATATATATATATATATATATATATATATATATATATATATATATATATATATATTCACTGATATTGAGCACTCCTATAATAATATCGTAACATGTTGGTACACAATTAACTCTGCAAGTGAGATAATTAGAAACATAGACTACTGCTATATATATATATATATATATATATATATATATATATATATATATATCATGTCGCACTGTTAGCACGGATATCAATGACTGTCTCACTCCATCCGTCCCTATCGTTCATCATTCTCGGGAGGTTCTCTATGCAGCATCCTGTATCCGCACAGAGCTGATCAATGTACGTCTTTGCTGGTCAGCCCACACTGGCGTGCCCATGTGTTGACTTCCACAGGAGGACTTCGCTTATGAGTTCGTCCTTGCTTCTCCAGCAGTGTCCCGCGTGTTTTGGTCCATCATACTCGGATGGTTTGGGTTATATGTAGCAGCTGGCAGTACAGCTGCTTTCTCGTGGGGTGCTGTTTCCACGTCTTGTTCACGATCAACCGCAGCATTCTTGTGCAGCTCCCATCTAGTTTATTCTCTAGTCGCTTCGTTAGGGTCCAGGTGGTGCAGCCATACAGCAGCACTGATACGACAACGGCCTGGAAGAACTGTCTCTTTAATTTGTCTGTGAGATTGGATTTCCATGTGACCGATAATTTATTTATAGCGGCCCATGCCTTTCCTATGCGTGCATTAACGTCGTTTTCTGTGGAGGAGATGTTACTGCCTAAGTATCTAAATTTTTCTACCGAGTTTAGGAGTTTGCCATCGATGGTGGAGATGTCGCTTTTGTTTTTGAAAGACATGAACTATATATATATATATATATATATATATATATATATATATATATATATATCCCTACGTTCTCTCGCCGTTCCCACTGTTCTCCCTTTAAAAGAATTAGAAATTGAAAACATTTAAGAATTTAAAAAGGACAAGAAACACTCAAAATCCCGACTACGATAGAATATTTTCTTTTCTCGCGTTGGACCTACAATAATCTATCAATCTATCTATCAATCTATATATCAAACTATCATTCTTTCTTTCTTCACACACACACACACACACACACACATATATATATATATATATATATATATATATATGGAGAAAGGTAGACAAACACGGGATCTTATAGAAAATGGATGTTTATTGTAGGTAGTAGTGTCGACGATGCAACATTTCGGTCTATTAGACCTTAGTCAGGACTTGGATATAGTTCTTGCTTCAATGATGGACATTTTCAAAATAGTGAAACAGGAGGTATTCCATAAGGGGAGGGGTGGTTGGGGGTGGGTAGTGGATTTTCCTTTTCACTAGATAGGGTGAGGGTTTCTGGTAAAGTCCTGTAGAAGGTCTAATAGACCGGAACGTTGCATCGTCGACACTACTACCTACAATAAACATCTACTTTCTATAACACTCCTTGTTTGTCTACCTTTTTCCACACACTGTCGGATTAACGTCCTCACATTTCTCCTATATATATATATATATATATATATATATATATATATATATATATATATATATATACTAGCAGCGGCTACCCAACGAAGCCCGGGTAGTGGAGATAAAAACATGGTTTAATAATCGTTTGCAGATCTATTACTACTGAATAGCGAGTTCGGTCCTCGCAGGATGACCCATAAAAATCACCACGTAAAAACGATCTTAATTTAATTCTACCTGGTGGGAGGTCAGGGAATTTTCTTTTCGTCAGATTTGAGGGAATGACATCATATGGTTAAACTTGCAAATCGGTTGAAAAATTAAAACATATTACAGGTGACTTAGAAAAAACAGAACCCAAATTATTTATTTTCTCATTAAACTAACCCTAAACTCCACCTCTAACCCCAACTCTAAAAACAGAAAACCTCTAACCCTAACCCTAAAAACTGAAAACAAATTATTTATTTATTTTCTTATTAAAGTAACCCTAAACCCAACTCTAACCGTAAACCTACCCAGGTTAAAATTAACAGTTTTATTACAGAACTTATGCGTTCTGTTTTTTTCTGTGTCACCCTAAATTTTCCGACCGATTTGCAAGTTTAGCCCATCACATAATGATATAGTAAGAAATTTTAATTCAATGATTAACTATATTTTTTTAAATAAAATATAAATTACGCGATTTGCTAAATTTCAAATTAATATTTGAAAAAGAAAAAAAGAATTAAATAAAGTAATCAAATTTATGTAAAACGATAAATAATCTTATAACATTATTAATTCAAAAACGTAGTCGATCGAATGTCAAATTATTATAATAAAGTATACTATATCATAAATTTGATAAGAATTTGAGTTTTCAGGTATTTCCGTGAAATGTATTAGGTAATCTAATGGTATTATCTCTTGCACACTATTCTACATTAGTATCATGATTTAATTTGTATTTCTAATATTAAAATAAATGAATTAATGCGTTTATGAAAAATTAAAAAAAAAACGATTTGTTTACAATTGACGAACAACCGACGGGAAATTATAAAACAAAGTCTTAAATGTTTTCGTTTGATTTATTAATTAATTCGCTTTAAAAATAATTCAATGTATGAAAAGACATACTAATTACATATTCAGAAAGATCTTTTTTCTAATCAAATAAATATTTTTTAAATAGAAAAAGAAATATGCGATAAATAAGATTTGATTTTATGTTAAAATTTAATCATGGAAAAATAATACTACGAATTCTAGGCTGAAGCAAAATATATATTTCTTTAACTCGCTGTAAAAAATAATTCCATTGATAAAAACTCAATCAAATTACATATTTAGAGAGACTATTTCATTATCTTTCGAACCATAATGGATGTCTTAAAGAAGATTGAACCGTAAATAGGCGAGAAAAAAGAATTTGTTTTTATTTTCTCAAAATTTGGAATGAAAAAAAATCATACAAATCAGCTATCTAAAGCCATTTCCTTTTTAACTCGCTGTAAAAATAAAAACGCATAAAAATTGCATATTCAGAAAGATTATATTATATTCTTTTCAACAATATAAATATTTTAAAGATTTGACAAAGAATAGGTGATAAATTCCTAGCAGAACGGCTTAGACTGCGAAATTTATTAGCAAAAAATATAAATTTCTGTTGTTAATCGCTATAAATCGCTGTAACAAAAGGTCAGTCAGCGGACAATATTTTATTATCAGCAGGTTCTGGTATATGGACAGTTCCACAATTGGGTGATTTCGGCTTAATTAATTGATTATATCCCTTAATTAGTAAAAAAACAATAACCAAATTTGACGGGTTTCTTAGTTAGAAGGATATTAATCTATATGAAAGATTTCAAATCTGAGTGACATTTCTGTTCTTTGTTATAGATCGACACGTACATACCAAAAACTTACTCTTATATATTTAGATGTTTACGTGTGCTCTCTCTCTCTCTCTCTCTCTCTCTCTCTCTCTCTCTCTCTCTCTCTCTCTCTCTCTCTCTCTCTCTCTCAACGTGTATTTGTCTCTGTGTGTAAATCCTATTGCGCCTGAGTGAGTGCCTGCTTGCAAATGATGATAAAATTTCAAAGAAAATTTAAACTAGTAGTAGAGTAAGGACCATTAGATATTAAATATTAACACTACCAAAACATTCTACTGCTTATGTTTCACGAATGCTAATCATCAGGTAGGTTGCAAAATGAATAGAATTCCATTTTGCTGCTTACCTGAGGATCGACATTTCTGAATCTCAATTAGAATGAACATTGTGCAATAGGGAATGAGGCTGAGAGAGAATACTTCGAGAACTCGAATATAAAATCTATTTTTAAAACAGATGTCTTTTATGAAAAATGAGAAACGCAGACACAAACACAAAATAGACTCAGGCACGCACACGCACGCACGCACGCACGCACACACACACACATACACACACACATACACACACATACACACACACATACACACATATATATATATATATATATACCAACACCATCTCACGATTAGAATGCGAGACAAGGTCAATGTCTTATGTTGAACAGGCTTGGATTCAAATACATATACAAAATAGACATAGACACGCAAACACACACACACGCAAACACACACACACGCGCGCGCACATTTTTATATAACCAATCTTAAAGAGCCCAGTTCGACCTACTATTAACTTTTAGCTGTAATGACAATTGGTGTATTCATATCTTTACCAAATTCATTAGATTTGAACGCACATAACCGAGTTCATATCTTGAGAGAATAACCATTACACCACGCGTCTCCGCATATCCATAGGTATGTATATCTATGGGAGTCTGTGTATGCGTGTCTTGTTGTGTATGTGTGCATGTGTGTTTGCGTTAATATATATATATATATATATTATATATATATATATATATACATATATATATATATAGAGAGAGAGAGGAGAGAGAGGGGGGAGAGAGGGAGAGAGAAATATCTTCATTCTTTCTCTTGTTGTAACAGTAGTCAATGATTATGTTAATTATGTTATATATGTAGGAGGGAAAGATTTTAATAACACTGGATTACAAAGAAATATTTTTGTCTGAGGCAAGAATGTGAATAGGTATTTTTTTTACTAATTTGGGTGTGCTAAATTCAAATTTATAAACAGTTTTGCTCTATCACCTCTAGTTTTCTGTCTTTTAAATAGTCACATTTAGTATATACAGAGTATATACAGAGTATATACGTGCTTATTTCAACAGTTGCAGCAGCTTATTACAGATAAAACAGGATAGAAAAAGAACATTGACGGAATAAATATACTTGGAT
>CM042139.1:74581108-74626108 GCA_023376005.1 Doryteuthis pealeii
TTGTTCACTTATTTATAGATATATTAGTCGAAAAACACCGTCTCTTAAATATTCTTATATTTTTGATAAATTTAGAAGAGTTTTATATTCATATTAATTTCTAGGGTGTCCCATCAAGGTACAATCTACTCTCACAGATCCAGTACTATTGGATATTGAGTTCAACCCTCAATGGATGTCCCATATTTGCAACCTTTGTCGCATTCTAGTCGTGGCGAACGGGCTTGGTAAATACTGGGCGTTCTATCGTGGTATAATTGTTAGCAAGATACTCTCGTTGACCCATTACTACTGTACAGCGAGTTCGATCCTTGCTTGATGTCTCATGCTTACGACTTTATGTCTCATCCTAGCCTTTGTGAATGGATTGGGTAAATGCCTACTTATATTATTTTTTCTATGCTCGAGATTTTACTTTATCCAAACTTTTTTCACCCTTTTCACTTCCATCTATGTTCTGATTTTTTTTCTTACATTTCTATGCTTTTTTGTCTCTATAGAAAATCATTTATGTTCATTATTTTATTACTGCTTATGTTTCTTATGATATCATCAGAATACAATTGTTTTACTTTACTTTTTAGCTTGTCACCATATATGTTGCTTTCCTTTGCTAGTGATAAAACCTTTGGGACCACATTGAATTATTTCCTCTAAATTTTACATAATTATTAGACACCTAATAATTATGACAATAGTGTAGAAATCAAAATGACCGTTATAAGCTATAGCCGACGGCCTTGAAGGATGAGTGACAACGCATGACCTCACCCTCACCTAGCCTTCCAGGGATAAATCGTGAGAACCGGAAGGCATAGAAGACCCTGTCTTCCGGTTTAAGGATAGTAAGTAACTCAGTCAGTTAGCACGTAGGAGCCGAGCTCGTAAGATGTAAGTCTCACTGCGCAGATGTCTGGGTTGGGGATTGAGATAAAGTAACATCAAAGTAAATCGAAGTCTTGTGTTTATTACCTAAAAACTAACAATGACACAGGGCGTCTGATAAGGAGAAATCCCTAACAGAAACCAGACCCGAAGTTCCCAAGAAAGTCCAGACCTTAGAAGATATACCAGACCAAGATGTTAGAAGATAGAACCAAAGCCGGCCAGAAGAAAAGACGACTAGAAGTAAGAATTAAAGAAAGGGTATACAACATAAACTTAAAGAATGAATCAAATTCCCTGTCTTCATTTTTTATGCAATTATGCAACAATTTAAATAAAAATGAATACGACATAATTACGATTTCAATTAAAGCAAATTTATATTTTCTTTACATAAAAAATCCAACACAAGAAATTATTACAGCAGAGTAAATTTTTGGCATTCTTTCTAGTAATTTGTAAAAGTATATTTGGTGATCCCCAAACTGTGTATAAATGTGTAAAAAAATCTTGATTATTCTTAGGCAGTTCACATATAATTTACGTTCCATTTCGCCACATATTTGTTTACTTGGCGGAATATCTGGAGAATGAGGGAACCAATTCATGTTTAGCAAAATTCCTTTATCTTCCTTTCATTTTAGACAATTTTAACACTGCCTTTTGGATCATTATCTTGCTTTAATTTTATACAGGTATTTGTTTCGTTTTACGGCATATCAGCCCTTTTCTGTTCATTTAATGCCGAATAGTGCGCTTTTGATATTCGGTATCTTACATAACTTGATTTCGCTTAAATGGTCCCCCAATAGTTTGGATGTAAACATTAGGCGAATTTATTTATCCCCATATGCAAAATAATCCTTTATCATGAACCTAGAGAAAAATTCAGGGTAATCCCAATCTTTTGGTCGGTAGTGTATTTCTTTCACCTAATTTTCTATAACTTATCTGTATTTCTTTAACACCAAGCTTGACAGTTTATTTCTACCTTTACATGTTCCTTCCTCATGTATATTCTCTATGTTATCTGCCAGTATGACACAGTTTGTTTTATATTAATGCGTCTAACATTTGCCTTATTTCTTGTGCTGGTTTAAATATTTTATTTCAATGCTGTTTCTCCTTTAAATGTATTTTATGAATTTACACGTTCTTCTCCGTCTTTTTCTTGAGGGTATTCTAGATACATATTCACAGAGCAATTATTACACAAGAACGTTTAGATGATATCTGCGAAGTTTTGAGAGCAATAAACTTTGGAAGATATAAAGACATAAAGAAAATATACATATGATTTTACAAAATGTTTTATTTTTTAGTCATTCAATTAATTCCTTTTCTTTTACGGTTCAAAATATTTTGCAAACACTATTACCATCATTATCGACATCGTTATAATATGCTTTACAGCAGCATCTATGCTTTTTATCAATAAAATATTTTAGTAAAAATAATATTGATACTATTTTATTGGTAACCATACATATTTCTTGTAGCAATATTCTTATTGATTTTAGATGTTTGTATTTGCTGATAGACATGGAGGCCATTCAAAAACTGTAACTGTTATTTTTTATATTGATGAATAAATAAAAAAACACCATTTCTGATTTCACAATTTTCTCATTTTCTTATAGTATACATTTTCTGGGAATATGAGAATATCTACATATATTTACCATTGATTAATTGTTGGTTTTTATGGTCTCAATTATTTTTTTAATTAAGACTTTTTGAAAACTTCTCTATATTTCCATTTGGATATTTTCTTATTTGCCATTCATTTCTTTATCAATATTTTTTTAAAATAGGAATACTGCATTCAGTTATTTATAATTGGTGTTAATTACTTAATGGTGTTAATTAGATATTTTCTTTAAGGCACCGTACTTAAAATAACAGTTAATTGTAATTAAAACTCTAGACTTACCCATAAACGCACCTTCTATGTATATATATATACATAAACACACACACACTCACACACACGCACACACACACGCACACACACACGCACACCACACACGCACATATATATATATATATATATATATATATATATATATATCATAATTCAAATAAATAAGAGGGTATTTATTAGAACTTGTTTTTAATTATATACAGATTAGATATACAGTTATTGTGATAAACGCAATTTCTTAGTACACATAATACACAATGCATGCGGATTACAGGTATTACACATTCAACATGATATTAGCGTATATGCGGAAACACACTCAATACATATTTATTCCCGTATATATATATATATATATATATATATATATATATATATATATAGAGAGAGAGAGAGAGAGAGAGAGAGAGAGTGAGAGAGACAGACAGACAGACAGACAGACATATAGATAGATAGATAGATATAGATATAAATGCACAGCTACACAACACACACATACTCACACACAGAGACACACACACACATACGCATATATCTATATATCTATATCTATATCTATATCTATCTATCTATATATATATATATATATAAGTGAGAAAAAGGTAATGAATCCGACAGATATTTTTGAAAAAATGATTGGAAGGAAAATATATATACTTTGGTATAGATGAAATTTATTGTTTCGTTTAAATTTCGGTTACATACACCGAATATTCTATTTGAAATATTAAATAAAAATGAAGATGAAATAATAGAAAACAAAATATAAGGCATGCAAACTGGGCTCACCTTCAGGTCAGATACATTTCTTATTTGTGTGTGCGTATATGGAGGTGTTGTTGCATAGCGCGTCGTCACTGTACTAAATTGCAATAGTTTTATCTTCGTTGTAAGGGATGACAATAACACCAAAGTTATCCTCCAGAAGTTTATTGAAATAAATTCAAGCTTCTTAACTTCGAGAGAGAGGGTCAGTTTAATTAATATATTCAGTCTTTAGACTTTCGGTCCTTCGATTCAATTTCTGGGCGACAAGCTTTTTCAGTTGGTAAATATCAAGGCTAGCTTTTCCGACACCAACTACACGAGGTCCCGCTCGGCCGACTACTGACCCCGATCACCTCACTCTCTCTCCGGGTGACTGCCTCCGGGGCTAACTGACGACTCACCTGTCTCGAGCACTCGGTTCTTTTATATTCATCGCTACTCCCACGTATTTTTATCTCTTGATCTGATAACGGGCAGGTGTTAAACTTCTTTGTTTAATAAAACCGGAAATTCATATTTCCGTTTGTACAATATATAACAGTGTGTGTGTGTATGTGTGTGTGTGGTGTGTGTGTGTGTGGCTGTGCATTTATATCTATATCTATATGTACAACAAAACCAAATAGTGGTACTCACTTATTCAGACCTTGGTAATTTTTTTTAAGCCAGCTCTGGCAACTAAATGATGTTTTATTCTTGTATGCACCCAATGCATCTAAGATACGGCATTTCTACTCTTTTGAAATGTCTCAGGCAGTTTCCTTTCTGGTTTCTTTCTCTCTTTATTTTCTTTTTCCTTTGGTCTTTTTTTATACTTTTTATTTGATAATTATTTTGTCGATTTTAAACTTTACTTCCCCCTCTCTCTTTCTCTTATCTCTTTTTTCTTCCTCGTGTATATCATTCATTCTCTCCCCACTTTATCTCCGCCCCCTCTCTCTGTCTAATTTTTTACAATCCATTTATATATTTCATTCTCTACCACACACTCTCTCTCCCTGCCTCTCTTCTCTCTCTCTCTCCCGTTATCACTCTCTTTCTCTCTTATTTAGTATTTTTTAATTTCTTTTTTCCATCCCATATATATTATTCTTTCTCTCCCACTCTCTCTCTCTCTCTCTCTCTCTCTCTCTCTCTCTCTCTATCTCTCTCTCTCTCTCTCTCTTATTTTGTCTTTTTTAGTTTCATTTTTACAACCCACTTATTTCATTTTTTTCTCTCTCCCACTCTCCTCTCTCTCCCTGTCTCCCCTCTCTCTCTCCTCTCTTTATATATCTCACTTATTTTGTCTTTTTATTTTCTGTTTTTTTCCATCACATATATATTATTCTTTATCTCCCACACACACACTCTCTCTCTCTCTCTCTCTCTCTCTCTGAGGCCTTTCTCTCCCTCCTCCCTCCCTCCTCTCTCTCTCTCTCTCTCTCTCTCTCTCTCTCTCTCTCTCTCTCACACACACACACACACACACACACTACGTTTTAATCCAGTTCTCTTTAATTGCTATTTCATTTTCGGCAGTTTTTCCTAAGTCTTTTCTTTTCATATTTCTCACCATCATCTTATCCTTTTTGTCTCCGGACTTCAATCAATTTTTGCAGTCAACTGATGCCACTCAACGGAAATTGCATGGGTGGACCTAGATTTGTTTCTTACAGTGAACAAACATTTTCAATGGAATATTTGCTTGCACAAAACAAACATTCAAACGAAGCAATCAGCGTCATGAACAATGCGATACGGCGTGTGTGTCCGTGCACGGACGCATGTGCAAGTGCATAGGATGGGTGAGTGCACAATCAAGAAAAGGCTTGCATCTTTACATTTGCTGACAGGAGTGGAAACCGAGCTATGAGAGCTCAACTGATGGGTCGAAGAAGAAAGGGCCTATTGTTTGCAAGTGCTTATATCTGGTGTTTAGATTCTGCTTTGCTCTTTGCTTTGCTTTTGGGTGTATGTTCGCTTCAAAGGATGTGTACAATGAAGCACTATAAGAAACTATATTTTATTTGTTCTTCTTATCTATTAGAACAAACATATCAATTACAAAATGCTTAGAATATAAGAGAGATTGTATCGCTGATCGTTAGATTTTACGGATTGCTTTACTGATATTTATGCAGAATGTATAGAATTATAGGAATATGTAGATAAACAAATTTATAATAACATTAAAAAGTACTAAAACTGAAATTGGAGAAATCCATCTAAAAAATGGGACGATGGATGATTTTCATGAAAACCGGACGTCTGCCATATTACTGGGGTTTTTGCTGACATTGGATTATTATCATTCATTGATTGATTGGGTCAAACGGCATGTCAACCATCTATAATTATTTTAGGACGTGAGGCTAGGCAATTGCGTTATTTGTAGGTTTGTATTTACATTTTCTTGTGTAGTTGTTTCTTGAAAGTGTTTTTGAACACGGCTCTATCAAATACGCATAATTTTCAAACAGATCTAATTGATCCAAATATGGGACCCTAATAGCTACTACCACTCCGATTCAGAGTGGATCTTGGAGCATTGGCAATGATGGTGCACTCTACATTCCTCATATCTCATGAAATTGAGCATCACTATCAGATAGGAATTAGTGCCTTGAACTGGGTAAAACATTTTTGTAAGGGGTTACCTTCTTCGAGGGATAGTCAGCATATAATACACATTTACCAACCCCTCCGCACGAATATGATGTGACACATTTTCAATTTCTTAAGCCGAGTTTAACAGGTTTGGATTCAGAGTTTTTCATCCCGTAGATAGCTTGGCAAATTAAGGTTAAAGCGTCCAGTCTGTCCTACTATTTACCCGTATCTGGAGGTTGAATAGTTTGATTCATACCTTTCCCAGATATTGGTCAAATAATTATTAACATTCTGATTCCCATTCGTGAAAGTTGATTTAAGAGAGAATCTTCGTTTCATGACTGGGAAAGTCTAGACACGCAAAAATGTTGTGAGTGGTGGCTGTATAACACCTGGCACTCGGACATGATTCTGAAGCGTCACTTATTCATGTCTCATTCTTTTAGAACAGCACATGTTATTTCAATCAGATTTGTATCGAATAACCACTGGGACTTTCTGTAGCAAATAATGTTTTGTTCTATTTTCTTTTGATAGATATTTGATATGCTAAGTAGTACATGTTTCATTTCTATTGTGATTTGTTCTCCGTATATACATATATATTTGTATTTAAAAAAATGTAAAAAATGTAAATTAATTTTCTATGAAAGGAATATGATACACCGAGATACTAAAAGAAACATAACATAATGAAAAACAAAAGTTTAAATAATTAATACTAGTAGTTATGTTTGCTTGATTCATCTTCTTTTCTTTCAACCAATCAATGTATAATAAGATTTTGAGGGGTATTTTCCATCACATCAGAACATTTTGTTGAAAGATTATTTTTCAACCTCAGCTTCTTTAACGTCTCCATAATCATCATCAAGTCGTGCGGACATCACAAATTCTTTCGACTCTCTTTCGTCATATTACTCCACGCTCCCCAGAGCTCCAGGACAGGAACTTTACCATTAGATCCAGTTTGGCGTCATTAGAATACTAAAACTTTCAGCCAACACCTTCTAGAACGTATATAATAAAAAGGTTGGGGATATAAATACGTTCGGGACAATCCTATAGGTACTAGGGCTTGTCGTGACCAGCCGATTGATCGGAGGGGGCTTCTTTGACGGCTCGGCAAACATAAGTAAGGCCTAAAGTGGAGTGTTGCAGGTCATGGTCAGCTCAGTCAGCAGGAAACTGCATCAATAAGTGGATTCATTAGGGTCATTTTACCCCTCTGCAGAGGTGCAGTCGGTATATTCTAAGGCACCTGCCGAAAGGACGGGAATATGTAGGTATATTAGTATATTAGTCATTCTAATTTGACGTCTGCAATCTTTGATACTGTAGAGAGTTACACTTATCATCACTGATTTGTGTTATTTGTATGACAGCTATTTTAAGTTGACTTAGTTGACGTGATTCTCTCGACTTTTTGAAAGTACTTAAGCATCTCTGCATTATTGGCAACCACAAAGCAATAAATAACTTAGACAATAATGCGCCAGGCGGAATATTCAATTTTTATATGATTTGACAAACATTTTGTGGGACAAGAGCCATCTTGGGATCTCGAGGCTTGAATTTCAATCAATAGATATTTGTTTAATTCATAAAACCCCTTCTTTCTGGTGTTTATTTCGTCTGTTTTGGGTGTATGTTTTAATAGTGTATATTCACCACACAATCAAGAGGGTTTTTTAAAGCAAAATCTTTATACAAATTGTACAAAGAAATTACAAATTGGATATTATATGCAATGTGTATAGATGCGAAGAAAAAAATTGATTGATAATTATAATAATAAAAAAGCAAATATAATAGGGGTGCAAATATTTACGTTTTAATGTAATAAAATATTATATTAAATTAGAAAGGTTAATAAAACTAAATAAGAACGCAGATAAAATATTTGAAACAGATGCGGGTATAATTGAAAAATAGGACAACGGAAACTTACTCTTCCATCACTCCCGTCTTAATAAATTTTCCTAATTTAATTATTAAGCTATGAAGTAAATAATCAAATGACAGTTATTTCTTCTTGCTAATGGATTTCTTTTAAGGTTTATCCTCGAGATTTTTTATCATATTCATTAAAATAAAACCAAACAATTAGAAGTCAATAATACTAAGTACATATTTATCAAAATCAAATTTTTAATATCCATATGCAAATGAGCCTTCCCGTTCACTCTGTAAATCCGTTTTTGTTGTTTATATAAAAACAATTGCATATTATTAGTATGCAGATAGGGACAACAGTATAAATAATGTAAAACAATTTTATCAATAAATTGTGGTTTAAATAAAAATTAATTTCATGGAGAACATAATTAAAGGAATTTTGACTTGAAAAGTTTCGGTTACACAGAGAAGAAACATGTAATCTCTATTATAATAAAAGATGTTACTCACTTTAAAATATGAATGAAACCCTGCCGCTTACGTCAATGTTATAGATGTCTATTCGTATAAAATAATCATATCAATTGTGTTCATTAACTCAAAAACAAGAGCTAGTGCGGTAACATTAATATCACCGGGGAAACTAACGCAACGTAGACTAAAAGTAAATAATTTAAACGGTCACGGAAAATAAGCGATACGTTTTTTGATTTGAATATTATGTGCACGTATTTAAACTGGAAGAACGCGACGTATAAAAGTATTGCAACCTACGTGTACATACTGTGTGTGTATTTTGTGATCATCGGATGGAAAGAAATTAATTTAATGAAAATTCAATTTTAAGAAAACTCACAGATATCATCTCCATTAACCATTAAAAATTTAACGCAAAGTGTAGCTCTTCTCAAATGAAAACGAACATTCATTTTCATCTCAAATCAATAGGAATCTTCATTTTAATCTCAGATTAACACGAACCTTCATTTTAATCTAGGATCATTTTAATCTTGAATAACATCTAACGTTAGCTTTATTTTCATTAATTATTAAGAGTTTTGTTAAATATCTTAAAGCGTATTCCTTGTGAATCCACTTGCATAAAAATTATAATATATATAAAATGTCAGTTTAAATCAGATGGTAGAGCATCCGGTAAGGAACCACACGGTTACGGGTTTGATATTGGCCATCGCAAAATCAGCGCATGAGTAGCACATCTTGTATCTGTGATGTACACTGAGGAGCAGATGGTAGTTGTGGAGCATTATCTTAGACGAAAAACAATCTAGTGGAAAGCGTATTGACTCACTCGCTGTCCGGCAAATACCGACAACACCATACTTCATTGTTTACAATATAATGTCAGAAAATGAAACTAACTGAACATTTTTCCGCTTATTTATAAAAACGGATCTCATAATTTTTAGCAAAATATTTTCAGATGTGTTAACCCCCCCAAAAAACAAAAAAAAAACAAAAGTAATTTGTAAACCAACACGTCAATGAGACCTTTTGGCGTATTTTTGAGTAAAACATTGTGTCGCAGTGACCTTTTCATTTTCTATTCTTAAGAAAATTAATCCCGCCATATTTGGTAGTACTGTCCAACATGTTACAAAATGAACGAACGGGTCGGGACGTTTTTTATGTTTCCTAAAGCTGATTGAAGAAGCTATCTGGGAGAGCAATGCATTTTAGAAAAAAAAAAAAAAAGAGATTCAACTATTATTACTATAGCTCTGTGGAATGATTGTGTCACAAACAATGTTAAGGGTGACACAATATATCATGATGGGTAGAACAACTATTAAAACGATGCCAAAATGTGAGGACGACAATCACATCAAATAAATGGGATATGTGATCAATTGGATCCATCGCCCAACTCTTCGTTAGGTTTCCTGATAGGCAGACATCTGTAGGTATTTGTGGAACATACTAATAAACGAAAAAATAATGATTGAACCTATTGAGACTATATTTATGAAAAAAATTAGTAGAAACCTTATTTTCTCCTAAGAAACCTCATCATGGTGTATATATATATAATAATATATATATATAATATATATATATATATATATCCCCTCATCAACTCAAGGCGTCAGTAGCACTGCTTGGATCTGCGTGGCTAAGTGGGGAGCTGGTGGTAGATGTGGCGCTCCATCTCAGATGTATTCATATATATATATATATATATATATATATATAGTGTTATTTACCACCTGTCTAATCCAATATTTATTATCCTCTATTCAGACAACTCGAATATAATATATATATATATATATATATGTGTGTGTTGTGTGTGTGTGTGTGTGTGTGCGTGTACGTGTGAGTGTGTGTGTGTGTGTGTGTGTCCTGTTTAAATATCCCACAAGAAACTTAAGTAACATATATATAGTGTTCCTAATTTTATATTTTTTCCTGGGTTGTATACGTATTCTCTTCTAATATCGTCGAGCCAATGTTCATGCAATTTTTTTCTCGTTTTTATAGATCTTTTGGGAGTAGATAATATTTTTTTTTGATAAAATAGGGAGTTCTCTTGCAAACCAAATATGACAGGTTTGTACTATTTCTATTAGAACATTATGCCTAGAAAACGCTAATTATTAGGTTTTAATTATTACTATACACTCTTCTATCGTAAACAAAATAAGATAATAATGCATTCTAAAATAACATTCTTGTTACAGACATTTAATGCTGTAGTTTTTGGTAATAGATAATGACTAATATATTAAAATATCAATAACCCTTACTAATAGACGTATCACTTGATAAATATTCCCCAGAGAATCAGAAAATACAAGAAATATTGAGAGAGAAAATATAAATAATGATAATATCATAATTATTTCTAATGAATTTGTAATGGTGCACTCTTTTGTTTTATATATATATATATATATATATATATATATATATATATATATATATATATATATATAGTAAGCTTAACTTAGTTGTGGCAGGTGGTCAAAAGGGTTCTTAGTAAGGATCTCTTGTTAAATCAGCTCGCTAAGCATTACACGCCGTTATGTGCTATATATATATATATATATATATATATATATATATTGTGTGTGCGTGCGGGCGTGTATATGTATGTGTGCGTGTGTATGTTTTAGCAGGTGGCGTATGCATGTGTACACGCACGTGTATGTGTATGACTATATCAGCCACAATGACAATTCGATCGAACGGCGGATCTCTCGTATTTGTTTGTAATTCTTGTTTCAGAATCATAAACCAATGATATAGATCGTGCATATATATATATATATATATATATATATATATATATATATATATATATATATTCCTCGTGCGTGAAAAAGGAGCAGATTGTATTGAACGATTGTGTAGAGTTATGCGTTTGATGTACGCCCTACCGAGAGAGAGAATGCCGACAAAATGTTGGCCTTCTGATGCTCTGAGAGTAAGGTTCTGGCGACCAGGTGCACACCCAATTACCTTTTGCATCTTCTTTTGGGGAGCTGAACAAATACTCCAACACCGTACCTTCCCATGGAACGTTGATTAGAAAGACACAATAAAAACACGCGCAGAATGGAATAGTGTTTCAGAAGAGGATCTATGCTGCCGGACACGCAAAAGGAAATATGCGTATTCCAGCGCCGGCTTACATTTCTCCATACTGAATGGAGTGTGTCAAGATTTCACACGAAGATTGATTATTAACGTTCAAACGGGAACATTTTTCTCCGAGCATCTCTTTGAAAGAAAAGTCCATATAAATTCGTGATATACAAGAAGAGTTTGTGTTTGAACTAGAATTCAAAACCTTATCTTATTTCATGATATTAGCGATGTATAAAAGGAAGTAAGTTGGATTGTTATACTTGAAAGTATTAATCATACAATAAATGTTAATTTTCATATCACACAGAAACAATATACAAAAGTAGTATCTTGCTTTCAATATCAAGCATAGAGATTAATATGATGATAAAACTCTATGTTTATAAAGATTAAAAGAAAAACTTTTAAATAAATGATACTTAGTTTCAAATAACTATTGCACGCCTATCATAGCCACTAATTTGCACACAATTCTTATGGTTACAATATTTATAACGTATACTATTAATTATATTTGGTTTTAAAGTAAGTATTTCTATTTCATAATATAAATATAATTGGAATTTTAGTTATATGGTTTCGAGTAACTAATAATCTTCATTAAAATATAGTTTAGAATAACTATTCTTGACACAAATCATTTCCAGTTATACGATATCAAGTATTCCTATCAAACAAAAATGGTTTCAAGTATTCCTATCCAATAGTAATCCTCTTAGAATTTAAAGAAATTATTCCTATTTAATATCATTTCCTTTTCCCTTTTTATCGTGTTGTTCTTTCATGTAACTAATGATAATATTTACTAACCATTCTAACTTCAAGTAACTAGTCTAATACATTAAATTTACAGGTATATGGAATCACGTATTTCTACTTAATAGTTAGCATACAGATCTAAATAAAAATAAACATTTTAAAGATAGAAATGAAAATGAAAACCTTTGTATTATATATAATACAACTGATAGTGTTAGTGCATCAAGTAAATTGCCTTACCAACATTGTCATAAAAACTACAAGACATTAGCCACAAAGTATATATTGAATAGATTGGTGAAAAAAATACTGTTTGGTAATTCTTTGAAAATTATCTGATGTTAGAGTTTCAAATATAAGGCTATAAGAAAAATTAAATCATCAAATCAAATTGTTGTCCATGGATACATAATATAATCATATGTGGGCCTATAAAGGAATTACATTTTCCAGAATATACATTGAAATATCTGATAATTAATGCAAATAGTAGTAGAACAAGCTCTTAAAATTGATTGAAAATAAAAACGATAATATTAGATAAAATTTTCTATGAATGCAAAATAATCTAATCTAGTTTGCATGTAAAGAAGATAAAAAATGCTGCAGCACTAAGTAAACGTGGTTTGCTTTGACTTCATTGGTTTTCACAAAATAGAACGTGTGTAAATGATAACAATATTCATATAATCAATCCCGATTTATAAGTAAAAAAAAAGAAAATGGAAGCAGCTTTGAAGAATAAAAGAATAGATAGATTAAAAGATAGACACCTTAAACGAAGATTAAATATAGGTCAGATAAAGAATGCCGCTTTTCGAATAGATTAAAATGAATTGAGATGTAATGTTGTGATAGATATCTTGAGCAATGCATTGAAATATATACTAAATTTTAAAATAGCAATTGATGAAATGTAGCAATAAAATATTAACCACTTAGAACGAAGTTGTATAATTTTGAAAGAAAATAAAAAAAATATAAATGAACTGAAATCATTTAAATAAGCGAAACCCTTTAAAAACATCAATGGACTTTAAAGGGATAATGTGGAGAACACTGGAAAAATACTGTGGCATACTGTCACATGATTGAAACCCGTAGTAATTAGATTATGACTGGTTGAACGTTTAGTTCGTTGATGCTATATATGTATATATCCATCCACACCCTTCGCCACGAGCAGGTAGCGGAGAGAGAGTATTTTTTAATGAATTACAGCTAATCTGAATTAAGATTTTCCTTTCTCCGATACGGACTATTTTACAAAGGCTACCGAATCCAGGCTGCCATATTATTCATGCATAGGTGAGTTGAACTCATGCATTTCCAGAGGAATTAGCGTGAAGTAAAAAAAAAAAAAAAACGGCCTCGATCAGAATTTTAATTTGAGCCACCGGCTACGGCAGGTGTGGGAAACTCAATAATAATAATAATAATAATAATAATAATAATAATAATAATAAACCATATACTCTGCGAATGTAGCAAACTAGCACAACGAGAATACAAAACTATACACGACTGGGTTGGGACGGTGATCCACTGGGAATTATGCAAAAAATGTAATTTTGACCATACAACAAAATGGTATATGCATAAACCAGAATCTGTTCTTGAGAACGAAACGCATAAAATTCTCTGGGACTTTGAAATAAAAACGGATCACCTTATCCCAGCAAGAATACCAGACCTAGTGTTGATAAGCAAAAAAGAAAGAACTAGTCAACTGGTGGATTTTGCAGTGCCAGCGGATCACAGGGTGAAGCTAAGGGAAAATGAAAAAATGGACAAATATATGGACCTTGCCAAAGAACTGAAAATGTTATGGAATATGAAAGTCAAAGTGATACCAATTAGTTGGTGCACTTGGACCAGTCCCAAAAGGATTAGAAAAGGGTCTGGAATGTTTGGAAATCAGAGGAAAGGTTGAAACCATTCAGAACACTGCACTGCTGCAATCTGCCAGAATACTCAGAAGAGTCCTGGAGACCTAAGGAGACTTGCTGTCACTCAGACTCCAGTGAAAGACCATCAGCTAATGCTGATGTGAAAACTTGAATGGAGCAAATAATAATAATAATAATAATAATAATAATAATAATAATAATAACAGGCGGACCACCTAATCCTAGCCAAGGGAGCAGATCTAGTGTTAAGTTAAAAGAAGAAAACTTGTCATCTTGTGGATTTTACCGTCGCGGTAGACAACAGATGAAACAAAACGCATAGATTAACAAATACATGGACCTGGCGAAAGAGCATAAATAACTGTGGAACATGAAGTCAAAGATCGTGCCAATTATAATTGGGGCACTTGGAACGGTCTCTAAGGGTTCGGAAAAGAGTCTGAAGGAATTGGAGATCCGAGGAAGAATTAAGACCATCTAAACAACAACATCGTTAAAATCAGCTAGAATACTCAGAAGAGTCCTGGTGACCTGAGTAGAATTGCTCTCACTCGGTCTCCAGTGTAAAGTCATGAAGCTGTGGAATATGAGAGTGAAAGTGATACCAATTGTAGTTGGTGCACTTGGAACGGTCCCAATAAACTTGAGGAGACTTGTTGTCACTCAAACTTCAGTGAAATACCATCAGCTAACGCTGGTGTGAAAAACTCAAAAGCAGTGAAAATAAAATAATAATAATAATAATAATAATAATAATAATAATAATAATAATAATAATAATGTGCAAACAAATATATCTTCAATAAAGTTAATACAAATATATCACGCAATCATATATCGAAGTATTTCTTTATAATAATATGTAGAAGTATTACATATAGGACTAGTATATTTAAAAAAAATTATTTTATTATAATAATCATTTCCAAGTAATAATACAGTTTCTTGTAGCCATTATTAATACACGTTATTAGATCAGTATTATGGTATTAATTATCCCTATATAATACTAAAAGTCATATTAAATCTAATATGACTAATTTTCAGATCGATATTTCAAAACAGGAGTATAATAGTTACTACCTACGGTTCCGAAGGCGCCTCGGTGTAATGGAAACAAAGGGTTACAATACCCAAATCTCCAGGATTGGGGTTTGGCGTCATACTAAGAGCACATTTATAATAATTTGGAAATATTCAGATATGATACATTTTTTTATAAAGTTAATGATGTGCTCGATATATAAAAATGTCCCGTTATTTAACACAAACGAAAATAAACTACCAACGAAACTGTATCTCCATGGGGTTGTTCGAATTACATCTCTCGAATAATAGGGTAGGTACTAGGTGGCGTGGGGAGCAGTAATACATAGTGGAAAAGGTAAAAGTCAAATCTTCTTCGACCCTCCAGCCTTCATAGAGGTAACACGCATCTGTTGTTTCTCTTGTCTACAGGTAAAGCGGGCACTCGCCCCAAGCATTTCGTGTCACAACAGGAAAATACTCAATATGTAAGCGTTTATTTTTTTCCTATTTTACTAATAGCCTCAATTAGTTATATACTAAACGACTATGTTCCTAGTAAGACATTTCTCTAATACAACAATGTATAAGCTCTTCTTTGTATCTTCTGTCATGTCTGTATTATCTTCTGTTAAGTTTGCTCAGGCAATAAAATATTCTTGTTATCACTTTGTGAATTGATCTTATATTCATACCGTATGAGGAAACGATACACTCAACCAACAACCATTATTCAACCATTATTCAATACATTTATCATATACCATATAGCATTAGAGACTCGTGACATTACACTATTTCCTGTTCCCAAAAATGAGAACCACGCCAAATTCAGGAAAATGTGAAACATATAAATGTAAAGGGTGATAAACTAACACAAGCAATTAATTCAATTAATATTTCATACCTATTTGCTAAAAGACTTTCTCAGAATTAATTTGTTAATCTACAAAGACAGTGAAGAAAATATAAAAGAGAAGAGAGAGAAATGAATAACTGGGTGGGGGTAGAAGATATCAATTCATGCTTTTCTCAAAGGCATTTGAGATTCGTGACTTTATTATTGGTATCACTACCAGCTGCTATATAGTGCTTTTCTTAAATTTGCTTGCGTAGATTCAAAGATGATTTTCGCTCTGAGAAAAATAATACAGAAGAGACTGCCTGCTAAATCTGAACTATAGCATGAACTACCAGACTGTAATATGACTGCTTTGAATTAACATCTAATTTATTACATCTTTTCTGAGTTATAAGATTTTTCTGAGTTATATAAGCTATGTGTCAGCTTCTCGAGATGTGAAGTCACTAGGTTGTATCAAAATTATTAACTCTAGCTCGAGATATTTCATTCTCTTTCAGTTTTAACTGTTGAATCTCCGAGACACGTTTTGACATATCTATGTCCCACCTCAGTAAGCCCCTATATTATCCTGCTTTAAATTGCATTTTAACTACCAACCTCACAATATAAATGGTTTCGTTTATTTGTTAAACTAGCAGTGGCTACCCGGTGAAGCCTGAGTAGAGGAGAAAAAAACATTGTTTAATAATCGTTTGCAGATCTATTACTACTGAATAGTGAGTTCAATCCTCACAGGATGACCCATAAAAATCACCACGTAAAAAAGATCTTATTTTAATCCTGCCTGGTCGGAGGTCAGAGAATTCTTTTTCATCAGAGTAGAGGGAATGACATCACATAATGATATAGTAAGAAGTTTTAATTCAATGATTAACCATATTTTAAAAATGAATTATAAATGACACGATTTGCATAATTTCAAATTAATATTTCAAAGCAAAAATAAATAAATAAATAGATAAAGTAATTAAATTAATGTAAAACGATAAATAATCTTTTAAAAAATAACATTATTAATTCAAAGCGTAGCCGATCAAATATCAAATTATTATAGTATACTATACTATAATAATTTGATAAAAAATATAAAAATAATATACTATAGTAAGTGTAGTATATTATTTTTTTTATCGAAAAGTGCACTGACTTGAAAACATTACGAAAAGAAAAGAAAACTAAAAAAAAAAATTTACAAAATGAAACATACTTTTTAAAAAAGAATTTTGAATGTGCCTAAAAGTTAAATATCAAATTATAGTACTAATTTTGGTAGAAATACAAAATAGCGCGCAATAGATAATATCATTAGAATCATATTTTACGATTAAATAATATTAGATTACGGAAACTCCCGAAGGAGCCTAATTCTAACCCACTTACTCGAGTGTCTCAAAGTTTTCAGGTATTTCCATGAAATGTAATAGATAATCTAATGGTATTATCTCTTGTGCACTATTCAGCATTAGTATCATGATTTTATTTGCATTTATAATATTAAAATAAATAAATTAACGCGATTATGAAAAATAAAAAAGGGGTTGTTTACATTGACGAACGACGGAAAATCGACAATACATACTACATAACTATGTAGATTTTAATTTTTGAATAAAAAATAGTGCTCAGGCATAAAACCTCTGTGGAGAATTAATGTTTTCTATTTAAAATATAAATGAAAAAAAAATATCTAAAAACCACACAGAAATAATTTTTTTTTGTTTAAAAGTTAAATAGCAATTCACCGTAATAATTATTTCGATGTAAAAAGTGTAACTAAGTGATTAATTCTTAAACTGTCCATAAAAGTTGTACAATAAAAATAGATTAAATAAGCGATTGTTTATCCTGTACAATGAAATATTTACTACAACTTTGAATCAGTAAAAATGTAGATTTGATATGAAAAAAATGAAAAGAAAAAAATGATCGAGCGTCCGTTATTCATGTTCTTACTTTTAGCAAGAAACGCTGAAAATGGCCGAGTAGAATTTTAACTTTATTCTATAATGCTAATTAATTTTTAAATGTATTCGATAATATAAATCAAATCTTCATTATCTTTGCTCAAAAACAAATCCTGGTGATAGTTAATGTGTATATATTTACTTTGTCGTTAATTGTTTTATTTTCGAAGTTTCCTCCGGACATACAGATTCATACAACTATATATGTACTAGCAGCGGCTACCCGGCGTCGCCTGGGTAGAGAGGGAATTTTTAAAGTTAGTCCCGCAGATCAATTATTACTGAATCGTGAGCTGAATCCTCGTGGGATGCCCCATTTAAATCCCTATGTAAAAAAAAGACCTTGCTTTTATCCAGCTACTCTGAAAAGAAATATTAACGTCTACTATCTAAAATGATATAAGGAAAAAATCCATGCTGTTATCATTTAAATTTTATTTTTTAATTATCTTCACGAATATGAATCAAATTTCTATTATTTTTGCTCAAAAAGCAAGCCCTGGCGATGTTTAATGTGTTTATATATTTACTTTGTCGTTAATTGTTGTTTGTTTTCTCGAAGTTTCCTCCGCATATATATATACACACAACTGCCCTTTATATATGTATAGATGACCTATCCAGCTTCATGGGTTTTTTCTTAATACCAAGGCCATATTTGTCGAAGATCGGTTGTGGTGCTATTTAATCAATAGCGTGTGAATGAGGGGAGTCATGCCTTTCTCAATGTTAGTATTCCAAAGTGAACGTAATAGCGCGACTGGAGTTTAAACTCGCATACTACAATGGTGCAGTCCAGAACATTAGCCACTGTGCCATCTCACAATGTAAATATCTTAATTCATATTCTATTGAGGAAAAGGCAGTGCCCATGTTTCTAGCTCTTCTATTCTATTCTATTAGAGTTATGTGCCATCTTTCAGCGAACAGAAATCTCTGTGTAATAAGTTTACCTTTCATTCAAGTCAGTTATATTCACTGACAAACACTTCATTAAGCGGCCTTGAATTTTGCATATCATTGGTTCTTACTCAGAGAGCTAAATTTCCAATTCATTTGAGACCGATCCGTAAGTGACGATTTTTAAAAGAACTAAATCGCTTTCATATTTATTGAGAAATGAGGAGAAAACTATCTACTAGCTCGAGTGATAGCGTTAATGACTCAGAAAAACAAGCATGGAAATCTAATTTTTCTTTGAAAAACTGAATATTAAGTTGACACCTTAATTAGTGAACCATAAATAAGGGGAAATTGATTTAGGAAGAAGAAAGTTATTGGGATATTTTACATTGTATGATCTGCACAAGTGCATTTGTCAAATACCTTATGACAAAGCATACAAATTGCTCTAGTTGTTCATATAAATATACAACATTCGGTGCTGTATATGCACTGCGATGTTTCGCAAAAATAACCCTGACAAATTATCTTGCGCAGTGGGTTATTGGTCTTTTAACTTGATGAAAGAAAAAGTGTTGCCTGTTGTATAGCTATGATTACCTACAGAGCACTGAGTTCAATCGGCCGTGAGCGTAATACAATTCTTCGAATGTGTTAGATTAAAATCTACATAGTAATTATTCGTGATAATGCCAGCAGGAAAAACATACCCAAAAATGAAAATTGATGACTGAGATAAGGAACTATGAAATAAGAAGGTTATAATAATTTTCAAGGATTATAAAAAAAAAAAAAACAGTTTCACTGATCCCTGATAGAAGAGTGGAATCTATAATTTGTTCTTTTATTATCTATCGTATATATATATATATATATATATATATATATATATATATATATATATATATATATACTAGCCAAAACGTCACCCGTTGTGTCACTTATTGAGTTGTGGCTAGATAATGGTTATTTGGGAAAAGTGAGTTTGCAAAGCAAATTAAACTCATGTTTAAAGATAAATACGATCGCAAAAAAAAAAAAAAGACTTAAAACCATTTTGTAAGATTTCAAAGAAAGGGAAAGTTTGAGCTAATTTAAATTTAAAATAGACCTGATTCTTGTTATCACCACGGGCTCGCTACTGCTGAAACTTAAAATACAAATATAGTGTAAAGTTAAATGCCACTCTAACACTCACTTTTCAATCTCTCTCTTTACACACGTAAAAACTAACATATACAACGAGGAGGTAACCATGATATACATAGAAAGAGAAACGTGACAGATAGAATGTGAGTAAGAGACAGGTCAGTTTTTCTACTTAATTGCAAACTACGACTAATTAGAACAAACTAAAATGGATTTTTTAAAACATGACGCAAACCTAAAACCAAGGAATATATTAGTATGAAATTTGTGTCATTAAAATAAATAGGAAAAAGCCTTTAGCAAACAACCATTTATTCCCTCAGCTCTAGTATAATATATATATATATATATATATATATATATATATATATATATATATATATATATATATCAAAGGGTGAGAGAAAACTGAAGCAGAGATAGTGTGTAGATGTGTTTGATGAATGGTGGAAACAGGTTTTGAGCAATCAGTGTATGAGGTAAGTGCGTTGTTTCAGTTGTTTTGATTTACCTTTTCCGATATGCCATCCTGTTTTAAAGTAATAAAATTAATTCTGATGAAGTTTCTGAAACAAACAGAGACGAATTATTAATTGAATTTAAATGTATGTTTATTATTCAGCTTTCCAATAAATTTCTTCACATTTTGTCGGATTTTTCCTAATCTGTTATTGTCTTCACAAATGTGTGTGTATGTATGTATGTATGTATGCATTTGAATGTGTGTGTGTATGTGTGTACGATTAACGTATATATATATATATATATATATATATATATATATCAAATACTTAATATCAAATATATATCTCCAATCTTATTCAGGACAAAACAAGTATCGATTATTGATGATAGTTTTTGTCTATTATGTGTTACAAGAAGAAAGGATTTTAATGTGTTTGACAATGTACTGGTGAAGTACATCTTCTGTTTAAATTCGCTTGTATTGGTTTTAATATATGAATGTTAAATAAGACGTATATATATATATATATATATATATATATATATATATATGTATATATATATATAGTCATCCACAGACGCGTGTTTCGACTTATCAAATCTCTTCAGTGTGGCTAGACATTTTTGGAACTACCTACACACGGGATAGAAACCCTATCGATTCAGTTTCAGTCGGACAACTTGACCGCTCGGCTATCGTCACCCACAGAATGCGAAGGGGATTGTAACTGTTTTAATACACACACACACACACACACACACACACACACACATATATATATATATATATATATATATATATATATATATATATGTGTGTGTGTGTGTGTGTGTGTGTGTTCTTTTGAAGCATAGGAAAGAAAAAAAAAAAAAAGAAAGATTAGATTTAAAATCCGAATAGACTATGATCAATAATGTCACTCACCTTCTTAACTTGGTTTTATACACACACACACACACACACACACACACACACATGTATATATGGATGTGTTTAGATGTGTGTATGTGCGTGTATGTGTGTAAAAAGAGTTTGATGCATATGCTCGCTGACGGCCGCCAACTCAAGCGTAAACGCAACGCTCTTCTCTATAAGGAATGGAGCACTCTGTGACGGCCTTTACACTCATAGCGATGTGTGTATTAAAACAGTTAAAATCCCCTTCCCATTCTGTAAGTGAAGACAGCCTAATGATTAAGGTGCCGGACTGACACCCAACCGACCGGAGTTCAATTCCGGCTGTAGGTAGCTTACAGAATGTCTAGCCACACTGAAGAGACTTGATAAGTCGAAACACGTGTCTGTGGATGATCCTACACACACACATATATATATATATGGTGATATTTACAAATGATGATACCATTGGAAAAGATGGCCCTCACTCATTCCTGACATTATTCTGCCTATAGGCATTGTATAAAATTGTATTCCTACATAACCTATCGGAAATCACATTTAGTAACTTTCTCATAATATCATGATATAGCCTGTAGATGATGGTGCTCGTTACAAACGAATTCAACTACGCATATCTAGATCTTCTTAAGGAAATCTAATGGAAAAAGAGATACGCATCTTTTATGAAGGGGGGCATTTCACAATTCACTGCGTTCTTGAGAGAAATATTTTCTCTGTGGTCACAGATAAAAGGAAAGCATAATGGCGACAATTGAGAAAATGAGTCTAAGGCCAAGAAGGGGAAAAGGATGATTCCATTAAAGACGGGGGTGTAAGATGAGATTAATTGAATTAAGTGGTATGTCGTAATGAATTTGTTAAGAGGGATGGAAACCGACTTCAATTTGCCGGGTAATATTTCTATGTTTTTAGTATTCATATATTAATCACCAAACGTTACAAAACTTATATGAACCCATGTGTAGGCACATATTTTATTAGAGGTGAATGCATTAACAGTAATGCACGAATATATATATATATATATATATATATATATATATATATATATATATATAGGGGGTGTTTGTGTATGTTTGTGTGCGTCACCTGATACACGCACACAGGAGTATAACCACAGAATAAACAGAACCAATTACTCACATGTACGCACGCGAAACAAACATAACCATATCTATATATATTTGCCATAGGCCTAAATACATTAGTTTATATATATATATACTTTATTATATATATATATATATATATATATATATATATATATAATATATATATATACTTTATTATATATATATATGTGTGTGTGTGTGTATGTGTGTGTGCGTGTGTGTGTGTGGAAAAAGGTAGTCAAACACGAGATGTTGTAGAAAATGGATGTTTATTTCTACAACACCCCGTGTTTGTCTACCTTTCTACATACTGTCGGATTCATTTAATCTTATTTCTATATATATATATATATATATATATTATATATATATATATATATATATATCTTCCGATGAACCAAGCTCTTTTGAATGTTTTCAAGTGATACGAATGTTACGTAGTGGTCAATTTCTTCTTTCGTTTCCCTTCCAAACTTTTATCATCGACTTCTGACGGCCGCGTTTAGCTTTTATTTTATGGGATACTTCCATATGATCAAAGTAATTAAAACTAGTTTTAAGCTGTATTTAGCTACGATTTCCACTTCCCAAAGTCGTCGAGCATCTTGAGAGGCTTTGATGTTCATTTAAGAAGAAGAATTCACTATTTCTAGAATATCAATACATGTAACTGCCATGATGTTGTATGAGATAAAGTATGGATGACTCATACGATGAGCTGAGAAAATGTCCTCGTGTCCGTCAACAAGATGACATTTCTATTTATTTATTTATTAAGCATTAAGGAAACTTGATAAATTATTTTTTTAAGTGATATACATGAAATTACATATACGTTTCATGGCTCGAGTAATTTCCTTTTTAGAGGAGCCGTAAACCAACTGATTAATGATGATAATAATACTTAATGGATGCCCTTAAAATGGTCCTCAAAGCTATGTAAAAGAATTTGGGTGAATTGTAAATCAGAGGAAGAATCGAGACCATCCAAACTACAGCACTGTTAAGATCGGCTTGAATACTTAGAAAAGTCTTGGAAACCTGAGTATACTTGCTGTCACCCAGCCTCCAATGAATTAACGGCTACGGCAGGTGAGAAAACCTCATATATATATATATATATATATATATATATATATATAAAGGGATGTCGTAATACGTGCGAATCTGATAACTCATGAAAGATATGTCATTCAGATTTGAAATCTCGCATAAACTGTAAAATATTTATAATTAAGAAACACACATTTTTGTTTGATTTTTACTAATTACGTGATATGATTAGATAACTAAACAAAATTCAATATATTTGTAGAACACTTCATGGTTCTTCATAAGTAAGTAGCAAACGCCCTGCTGTAGTTTAACCTATTCAGCTTTAAATTTCAATGATACATTTTAACTTCTCTGAAAAAAGAATACATTTTTTTTACTGAAACTCAATTAATGACTGAATTTAATTGTTTAATATAAGAGCGTATTTCTTAAAACATTACATGAATTTTTATTACAAGCCTAAACTATTAAAACTGCGACCCATTAAACCCAATGTTAAAGAATTGAAATGAGTACATCAAAGGCAAACATTGTTCACAATTTTACTTTAATTAGCATCGACAAAATTCATATAAATTTCTCATGATCCATTTATATTTGAAATTATTGTATCTAATTTTATGCAAACTGAAAATATCATTTTAACAATGAATCAGGAACTGCTCTCCTTGCAGTCGCTTCCTAGACATTAAAGTAACCAAACATAAAATATAGTGTATTATATATACTAGTAAAATTAAAAAAACCTCTGGGCGACGTAAAATAAATATTGCCTGAGGGGATGGGAGTTGAAAATATAATATCAAAGAATTTGTATCATAAGTAAAGTAAAATCATCAAATTTATTAAAGGCGTAAAAAAAAAAAAATTATTAAAGGAGTAAAATAAAAAATGAAATGAAAACTTAGTTCTGATAACTTTAAATATATATAAAAATAAAACAAACTATATATAGATAATACCAGGTATGTATTTATTAAAACTTGTTAAAAAACCTATGAGGACTGTCTAACATTGCATGCTCAAATTTTTAGTGTATTTATTCTATGTTATGACGATTTTAGGTAATGTGACGTAAGCAGTGACGTAATTTTTGTTACAGACAATAACCGGAAGCGAATCTCCCTTATTAATAAATTTGTATTTTCTTATTTTCATGATTCAATTTTATTTTTTGACCCAATTTATTTATTTCGCGACACACTGAGGGGTCAGGGCACATACTTTGCAAATTCCTGGTCTCGATTTATTGAAATGGAGACAAATAAAGTTTTAGCTGTCAATTAAGTAAGTATTTACTCAGTGTCGCAAGTTTTGGTTAGCCATCAAGGATTGAACTCGCTATTCAGTAATAATAAAGTAATCAATAAGAAGGCCACAAAAAAATACACTATGTTAATAAAAATCTATGTTGCAAGCATATAAAATCAACCAATTCATTCACTAGGTTCCCATATAAAAAGACTTGAAACTTTTACCAGGATTTGAATTGCTGAAGAAAAATGATATTTTATTTTAGGCTAAAAAACTATAGACACAGAATCAAATCTATGGATCACAGTAAATTTTGTAAAATTCCGCATCATATAAAGAATTGAAACAAAAATTATCTATTTGAAAGAAGATAAATCAAGTGAATCATATATCTGTAGACAGACTTGATCTCTCTGGGGATCGTAAAATATATAAACAAACGTATGTATTTAATAGTTTACCCCCCCCCCCGCCAGGACAGTTGCCAAATGGCAATCTCTCTCCAGCCGTCCCTATTACCCATCGTTCTCGGGAGGGCCTCTACGCAGCATCCAGTATCCGTACAGAGCTGTTCCATATATGTCTTTGCTGGCCGACCCACACTGGCGTGCCCATGTGCTGACTTCTACAGGAGGACGTCACTTATGATTTCGTCCTTGCTTCTCCAGCAGTGGCCTGCGTGATTTGTTCGTCTTACTCGGATGGTTTGGGTGGTAGTACAGCTGTTTTCTCGTAGGGTGTTCTTTCCACGCTTTCTTTAGAATCGCAGGCAGGATTCTTGTGTAGCTCCCATCTAATTTATTCTCTAGTCGCTTCGTTAGGGTCTATGTGGTGCAGCCGTACAGCAGCACTGACACGGCTTGAAATAATTGTTTCTTTAACTTGTCTGTGAGTTTGGATTTACATATGACTGATAATTTATTTTGAGCGGACCATGCCTGTTCTATGCGTGCATTAACATCGCCTTCCGTGGATGAGATATTACTGCCTTGGTACTTAAATTGTTCTACCGAGTTTAGGAGTTTGCTATCGAGAGCTGAGATGTCCCTTTTGTTTTTAAAAGACATGAACTTAGTTTTATCAGAGTTTACATACATGCCGATGTTTCCTGCTGCCTTTTCTAGGCTGTGTAGCAAGGATTTGTTTTCTGTGTATTTGCGTGTAAATGTCAGATCATCAGCATCATCCATAATAGTATGTGCGGTATCGCCTGCTTCTTGCTTTTTTAGTGTGAGGCCTTTTTCTTTTATGGGATCTATTGATGTTCAGAGTAGGTAGTCTAGGTATATTATGAATATATATGGCGCTAGTGTATATGCTTGTAGGACTCCAACGACAATGACAAAGACGTTCGTGTCGCCATCAGGTGATCGTACCATTGCTTTAGTATTTTGGCAGAGCATCATTATGGCGTTAACTGTTTCCTTGGGTAGGCCGTATACTAGCAGTATTTGCTCCATTTCCCTCTGTATGGAGTCAAATGTTTCGGAGAAATCTACAAATAGTAGGGTTGTCTCGAGATTCTTAGCGATTCCTAGGTCTCCTTTTGGGGGGAATGCATCTTCGTCCATTTTTCTATTGAATTTTGTCTGTATACTGCATTACATAGCCTAAGCAGTATATCATCATTCCTTATTTTCCTGATCTCAGGAATTATTTCGTCGAGGCTCGCGGCCTTTCTATTTTTAAGCTTTCCTGGTACTTCATTTATTCTATCGTAAAGTCGCCTAACTTAATGTCTAGTTGGTTATTCGTTATTTTTTGTATGTCATTTTCTATGGGTTTAGTAGGGGGTTCCTAGCAGTTTCTGGAAATGGTCTTTCCAATTTTGAAGTCTATCTTTTTAGCTGTTTGCCTTTAGCTTTGATCTAGAGTTACTTTTCTTGCCACTAATTTCGTTTACAGTTTACCATGCTAATCGCGACTGTCTGTCTTCTACTGCCTGTCTGGTTTTATTTATTTGTTCTTTGATGTATTCTATGTGTTCTGTTTTGTTTATTTCAGTTAGCTCTAACTGGTCTTTCTTAAGATTTTCTTTGTTGGTGTTAGTTAGGTTTGTTTTAATGTGTTGGAATGCTTTTTTTCATATCTTTCCTCTTTACTCTAACTGCTTCTGTCTCCGAGGGGATAGTGCGTTTGTTTTTTTGTTTGGTCGGTATGCATTCTGCCGCAGCTTCTAGGTGGGCATTGACAAAGCTTTCATATTCCTCATTTGGAGAGTATGTTGCTGATGTCTCCTGGAAGATGTTAAATTTATTCCTAACTGTTACTGAGTAGCGATCACGTATGTCACTGTTAGCAAGTGAGAACTAGTCGTATCGCATCGATTTATTGGTTTGCCCTTTGTTTCTGCGTAGGGTTAGGCGTATTTTGGCTGTGACTATTCTGTGATCGGAGAATACACATTCGAAAAAGTATGCTTCGCCGTTCATAGCACCGTTTTTTCTATTTATTAGGATGTAATCTAGTCGCCCTTTTGTGCTATTTGGGTAGGTGGATGTCCATAATTTACCTTTTTGCTATTGGAATGTAGTGTTTAGACATACAAGCCGGTTCTCAATGGATACCTAGGCTATGAGTTCACCATTCCTGTTTGAGGTGTCGTGTAAGCAGAATTTACGGTTTTTGTTTCTGCCTATCTGCGCATTCATGTCTCCCCCAATGATAAGTACGCTGTATTTGGGAGTGTGTGCCTAGGGAGGATAGCTCGTTGTAAAACCTTTCGATGTCCGTTTCATTGCTGATGTTTGTCCGGCTGTAATACGAGACTACAGTTAAACAGGAATTTCTATTAAACATAGAACTCATAATTCTCGGTTATTTTTTTTCTATGCTGTTTCGTAATTTTAGTGCTTGAGGGCTGAGAAGCATTCCTATACTCCCTATGGTGGCATTAAAAGAGTTTTTTCCATGCGTATGCCAATACAAATGTCCATCCTTTACCAGATTCATGGTTATTTCTAGATCGCTATGTTCGAATCTGTTCTTGTACACATAGTATGTCTATATTTTTTTTGCTGCAGACGCAGTTAGTTCGGGTACTTGGCTTATCGTTCTTAGCGTTCGAACGTTAAATGTTGCTAGGTTAAGAGGGTCTTTTTTTTTCTTGCATCTAAGTAGGATTTCATTGTTTTTAGTATCTGTGACTATATTTTCAGATAATGTGGCCAGAGCAGTGACCTTAGTAGTATGAGTGTGTTGTTTGTTTGTGCTGAGAATTATGTGTTTTGCGGGTGTGATGTTTTATATATATATATATATATATATATATATTGGGGTGCAGCACATAAATGATATTATAGATTTTAGCAGCTATGACTGTAGAGGTTATACCTTAGTAGTTCTTACTGATAACGAGGTCGTCTTTTGGGAAAATCAACAGTTTGAAAATCTAAAATGAACTTTCTATAAACATTTTCCCCCAAAAACGTATTTCTCCTGACCATGACTATTTGAAAACAATCATAAAAACTTACTACGAAATAAATATTCCTGTTTGTCTTATCATTCTGGTCACGCGAGCACACACATATTTATATATATGTATGGAAGAGGTGGTAGAAAAATGTTAGTCTTGATTGATATAGCACACACATGCATACACAAACACACATACATTTATATATATATATATATATATATATATATATATATATATATATATATATACATATATATATATATATACATATATATATATATATATATATATATATATATATATATATATATATATATATATATATATAATTTATGTGTTTGTGTTTGTGTGTGTGTGTGGCCGTGTGGCCGTGTGTGCTATACCTACCAAGTGTAGTATTTTTCTACAAACTCTGTTCTGACCCAGGAATCTCACCAGGATTCTTTTTCATATTATATACTGGCTTGTATTTTGTAACAAGGAAAACTAAATAAACATATATAGTATTGAGTTTCCTAAGGAAAAAAAATCTTTACATAATTCCCTTAAAATGATTGCATTCAAATTTTTAAAAGAAATTCATTTATTTTTTTCTTTTGTTGTATTTTAAGTGTGAGTTTATTTAACCGACGAAATTTTACCTCATAAGCACCATTGTTTGAATGTAAATCTATTAGATTTGAGTAAATGTAATAATGAAAATCTTTTAAGTGAAAATCATTTCCACTTGATGACACTCAACTGTACATAATGGATTAGATATTTGGGTGCTGAAATTGCGGTAATATTTAAAGTTGATACAAGACAATCAAAAATCGAATACTTCTTTTTTAAATATATAAACCTATACACACAGTAATTGTTACACTAGTTGATGATATTGGGGTGCGTAATACAGAAAATACAGTTTCATTTTCGGAACTGCCTAAAAATATAAGGTACAAATTATAACATAAGGTACAAATAAATAAATAAATTCATGTATATTTCTATTACCCGGAAAATATTTAATTTCACAATAAACTAAATTTATTGATAGGTTGATTGATTTTAATGGTCAACCTTTGTACGGTTATTTCATGTACAGTTGTTTGGTAACCTTGTTCATTTCACGTTCATATACACACTCGTTGTTTAGTTGTTTCTTAAGGATTTTTTACATATGGATCACTAACAGCTACTACCAGTTCTGGTTATAGGGAATCAATGCCAAAAAAGGAATCCAGAAGTAACTATCAGATATAAAGTAAATGTAATGTAAAGTCGTTGGAGTGGCCTAAAGTCAGTATCAGCCAGACAGCGAAGGAGTATATCCCCTGTTTACTTGCGCTAGACCAATGATATTGTTTGGGCGTCTGAGTCGAAGCGCCACTCCTACCATCAGCTGTTCACTTTACCGCACATATCCATGCGCTACGCATACGCTGAGTTGGCGAGGGCCGGAATCGAATCAGGAACCTCGAGGTTCCCTGCCGGACACTCTACCGACTGAGCTCAAGTTCATTGTAATACCTAGGAACTCCCCTTTTTTTACTGGTTGTAACCCACTATATCGGATTAAATCAGTGGACAGACAAGTTGAATGCGTAAATTCTAATGTTGATGATGTTTTTGGCGTACCTATTTCATAAACATAATCAATGATACTAGAGGTTACATCAAAATATACTTTTTTTAATAATACTTATATTGCTATGTTATTGGCGTGTTATATTTTACAGATTAAACAATTTATTATGAAATTTGCTAAATATTAACGTAATTGATATTTATATTTACGAATTGCGAATGGAGTTTTCAGAACGGTAGAAAAAATAGGAATTTATTAATTTCTTCGACTTTAATGGACACTTTTTTTTTAAAACGACAACATATTATTACAGGGACTGTTGGATGGGAGGGATTTAAGAACGAACAATATTTTTTTTTATTATAACATGTTTTTTGTTATAGGTGATATACCCTATAGACTATAGTGGAGTGCGACGACGGTTTTTATAAGTAACAGGTTGTAGAGTAAGCCAATGCGAGTCAGCTCATAACTCTATTGTCGGACGTAATTCTCACTTCTCTGTACTGTAATTGTCTACTCTTTTGTTAATGCATTTTCCTACATTTGTTCTTATTGGACCCCTTAAAACCCCACAACATTTATAAAAACATTGTCTTTTTTACAGAGTTATAGAACATATTTCCTGTATGTATTTAAAGACACTATTTGACTTTAGTAAGTTAGTGTAATGCAGTGAACGTTTCATACAAACAGTGACAATGGTGTCTAGTTGTGTGTTTGGCCGCAAAAGGTCAATCACATGAAATCTTACTGTAGGTTAGAGAGACAGTCAAACGCAGCACTTGGGATTTCAAACAGGATCAGAGGGTCATTTATCAGGAGAGTAATAAAGAAACTACCTAAATTCCGGAGATATTTGAAAATACCCAAGACATGGGTGTGTGGGCAACGATTTGCGAAAAACACGGGTCTCGCGAAAAGTAGGGCCTTGATCGACTTGAAAATGTCACTTGACGTCCTATTTTTTTGAATCCGGTCCAGACTTAAGTTGTAACATCAGCATTACACTCAGCGGGATTTGTTTGTGAATACGGGTCAAACTTTTTTATATGAACAACCTCATCTCGTTGTAATATCTTCATCCCGAATGTCTCTCTTTGTCTCCGCGAACTTTATTCGAGATTCCCACAACAGTATATTATTAAGATTCAGCAAATTTTAAAGCAATACTGTTAAGCTCAGTTGTTAGAACATCCGCCTAGTGATCACAAGGTTCCGGGTTTAATATCTGTCCCCAACATGTCAGCGTATGAGTAGCACAGTTTGGGTAACCTGACCTGCGCGGTAAGGTATTTGGGAGCTGACAGTAGGTGTAGTTCTAGTAATGTCTCTGGTCTATCGCTTGTGAAACGCGTATAGACTCCCTTGCTGTTTGGCTGATACCGACAAAAGGCCACTCTGAAGACTTACTGCAAATTAAGCATCAAAGCCGATGACAATCCCGGCGGTAACGGGTGATGTGCATACGTGAATCGCATGACGGTTTGGCCGCTAGAAGAGAGAGCGTGAAGAAAAGATTGGTGACTTCATTAAATACGACGCTATACCTTACACGATAAAGCAGTAGGCTTTTTTAAAGAAATATTCACCAGAACAGAAACGAATTATCAACCTCGTGTTCTGCACCAACCCACCCCAAAAGTTGCAACTAAATAACCTCGATGCCTACTGTAAAAAGAATTGTTAAATACCTACTGTAACAAGCAATATGGTGAAACAGTATCCATGTTAAATCGGAATGTGTATTTTTTTTTCATTTCTTATGGTCCACTCTAAACAATAGTGCTATATATATTTACCCAACTCCTCACGAGTATAATGTGATACATGGTCAATTTAAATGGAGTTTAACAAGTGTGAATTAAGTTTTCCCATCTCTAGCTGAGTTACCTAATCAAGTTTTAAGAGCTCTGTCCAACCTACTATTTACCCATAGCTGGATAGTGAATAGTTGGATGCATACCTTTCCTCAGAATAGTAGCGCTATGCAAACATCCCCGTCCAGGTTTTGAACTCGGGTCGCCGAGTCCATTTCCCATGACGATAATGATTACACAACTTGCGTCTTATAAATTAGCTATCAGACAGACAAGAGGGGGAGTTACAATGTATATGAATTCCTGATCGAATAAATATTTTTTAATTAATTGTTTTTTGCGTCTGAGGTGGAGCGCCATACATATCTTCACCGCACACCTCAAACTTGTTACTCATGCGCTGAGTTGGCGAGGGTCGATATCCAACCTAGAACCTCGTGGTTCCAAGGCAGATGCTTTACCAACTGAGCTGTCCGGTTGATATCCAACAATATTAGTAGATATAATAATAGTAGATATAACTCATCTCTTCAATCATTTTTTTTATTTGTCTCATAACAAGAATTTTTATTTAGTTATATTTGATTAACCATTAACGCTCGCGGCCTAAAACCAAGTTATTTTGTGTTCGGTATCAAAAGAATAGTCAGCTAATATTTGTCAAAAATAGAGTATAAATTTAGTGTTTCATGTGTAGACCAAACGATTCGATTATATTTCTTTATCTCGGATGAGAAGAACAGTTTGTATAATATTTATCAGTCTGGAAACATAAAAGTGGCTACATATGTGTGTTTTATTGATCAATAAGTTATCTAAAGAAATATTGCATATGTGCATGCGTAAACGTATATATTATGTATGACCACAACTACACATACAGACATATAAGTATTAACAGACACACAACAAAAAACAACACACGCATGCATGCATCTATATATTTATGTATGAATCTTTATTGTAGACGAGTATGTATACATGTGCGAATAGTTTGTTGTAATATTGATTAAATTTAAAATATCGAGGTATATGTACATATGTTCTCAGCCACTGCGCCACGTATAGGATGTGACAGAAGGTGATTCTTTAAGCGGTGTAAAGCTTGTTTGAATTCAGAGTCTCCTTTTTCCTGCATGGTTTGTCTAATCAAGGCTAAAGAAACCAGTGTGCCCTTTGATTTATGAATAGCTGTGAGAGCGGGTTCAGAATAGACAGGTATATGCATTTGCCAAGAACCTTAAAGCGAAGGAAAAAAGCTGACTGGTGTGGAATCATTTTTTAAACATACACACACGTGCGTATAATAACAAACACACACACACACACACACACACACACACACACACACACACACACACACACACACACACACACACACACACACACATGCGTGTGCGTGGTAGTGTTTGTGTATATAAGATTATGAGACTATATTACAATTACTTGTCACAGTATACAGACTGATGATAAATCGGTTGGATTTCGATCCCGGCTGTAGGTAGCCTGTTAATGTCTAGCAGCACTGAGGAGACGTATATTAAAGTATAAGCGCTATTTTCATATCAAATCAAATATCATTTATGATATAAAACACCATGTGCATACCAAAACATATGCGACCCCTATATATATATATATATATATATATATATATAATATATATATATATATATATATATATATATATAAAGTAGTCGCATTTGTTTTGGAATGCATATATATATATATATATATATATATATATATATATATATATATAAAGTCGTCGGGGTGGCCTAAAGTTGGTATCAGGCTGACAACTAACGCTAGACCAAGGACATTGTTATGGCGTCTGAGGCGAGGCACCACACGCACCATCAATTCCTCACTTTATTGCATAGATACAAGCTGTGCTACTCATAGGCTGAGTTGGCGAGGGCCGGTATCAAATCCTGGACTTTGTAGTTCTTAGTCGGGCTCTCTGAGCTAGACCCACCCATATATATATATATATATATATATATATATATATATATATATATATTAACCTGACGAGCATAGAAGAATGTGGCACAAGATCAATAACTTAAGAAGAGTTTAACAGGTTTAAGTTCTGTGTTTTCCTTCTCCTAGACTGGTTGCCTAATCAAGATTAAAGAGCCAAGTCTGTCCTACTATTTAGCCATAGGTGTAGGGAGAGTAGTAAAGAATCAACGGTGAAAATATAGAGGGCTGCATGAATACACATATTTTCGAATTGAATATATCAGTGTAAAAAGTGTACAGTAGAAATGCAATGAATGACTGACACAGAAAAAAGAAATGTAAAAAATTCGAAAGCAACAGGAATCTTAAGAAATGTGGAGAACAAATAGACCACAAGTTAAATAGTTAACTAGAAAGTCCTACGGCCGGAGTTTATTTATTATGTCGCTTCTCAGTATCCATAGAAATACACCAAAGAGTCGCACAAAAGTTATACTACGGTATAATTGTTGTGCGACTCTTTTGTGTATTTCTATGGATAATGAGAACCGATATAATACATAAATTCCGGCCGTAGTACTATACTACGGTATATTTAAAAGCAAAATAGTTGAACATGAAATATATCCGTATATATGCACACCATTAACGAAATAACGACAAATAATTACAGTTCTATAACGTGCCTATTTACTATGCAGAAAATTCTAACTGAAAAGTATTCCACAGAATTACTACTCGATTAAAAACAAATCGCGATTTATTAGCAAAGAAGACTTTCCGTATGTACTGCTAATCCTTGGAAGCACTTGTAGCATGACGCTTATTATCATGAGAAATTGACTCGGTAACCCGAGTTAAATTCCCTGACGAGGCTGCTTGTGTTACGCTTCGCGCGACTGCGATTGGGAAAGGTAAGAATCCTTCCCTTATTCCTCATCTATGCGTAAATATCAGGATATACTGGGTTATTTCAATTGGTTAAGTAATCTGACAAGAAGGAAAACTTTATTCAAACCAACTTTACTCCACTTAAAAATTCACGTTGTGTCACTTCCTGCCTTTGGCGAAGGGGTTGTGTAAATACATACTACTAATCCTCATAGCAAATAAACATCCAGTTCGCGTTACTGAATTTTAATGCGTGCTATAGTTTTAGATATCGCAGGATTAATTTATGAATCTCATGAATGTTAATCACTGGAAAACCTTAACTAAGACAAAATAGAAATGAACATCTAAGGACAAACAGACAGATATTGAAAAAGTGTATCGGAATACATTTCTGAATTAAAACATGCCAGTTCTATTGATGTAAAAGTAAGTAAAGTCGTCGGGGTGGCCTAACGTCAGCATCAGCTAGATGGTGAGGGAGTATATCCCCTTTTCACTAGCGCTAGACCAAGGAGATTGTTTGGGTGTCTTTGGTGGTGCGCTACTCCTACCATCAGCTCCCCACTTTACTACATATATCCATGTGCTACTCATACGCTGAGTTGACGAGGGCCGGAATCGAACCAGGAACCCCGAGGTTACCAGCCGAACACTCTACCGACAGAGCTACAAAATCTGGAATTGCCATATAAGTAAATTATAAATGCGCCCAATGGGAAATAACGGTTCAATTACCAACGAATACTAGAATTGGATTTTTTCAGGTTGAATGTGATGATATAATCTTTGGCAAGGAATGCCCCCGAGCAAAGAAATTCTAGAAACTAATCTGAGCAGTATAAACATCACAAGATGAATAAATCCTTGGGTAGATTTTATCATATGATATTCAAGATTTTTTAACTAATTTGAACAAGAAAAAAATGAATTTAAAAAAAAGAGGACATTTACAGCATGCATAAAGATTTATAACCGAAAGGTGATATCCTGAGATTCCTTGCTATAAGCAAAGAGGAAGGAAAGTTTTTTTAATCAAATCTTTGAAATGTATACATTATAGGCATCAATGACTTATCACAACAGGCCAAAATTACAATAAGGGAATGGGAAATATCAATATAGGAATACAAATATCTCAAATGAGAATAGGAAGATGAAAAAGCAAATGGATATTATGGGAGAAACATTTTAGGGAAACATACTCATGGTTACGGATATGTAGTATGTGAAGCCCGAATTTGAATTCTTATGAATGAGGAGAGTAATGTTAATATTAGAAGCAGCTATATAGATATAGCATAAAGAAGGTACACAAAAAAAACAGGCATGTAGAATCTGTGAATATAAGATTGGCAATCGTATATTGAGTAAATTCGCATAGCAATACCTCAGACAGGAATTATCAATTTGCTACATATCAGAGGGTGTTTACTTTGAATAAACTAACGACACATAAAATGTAAAACATTTTTTTCCTTTATCAGCTGAACATTCTGGCTTCATAAAGTACACAAAAGAAACTAGATTAAATCATTTAAATAATTTAATTTTTTCAAGCCATACAGATAAAAATATTATGGAATGAAGACGTTGAAGACGTAATTATGGAATTCACTAAGATAAAAGAAAGAAAGGAATTATATCCGCCCCCTCCTTAAGCAATGTTGTCACCTTTAATTCTTTCAGTGGGAGATTTGACTTAGAGGAAGCACTATTCTTTAACAAAGTAGATCAACCTTCCCGAATGATATTCAATAGATATTCCATGGTGGATAGAGACTTCTCATAGACCATTTTTAAATCGGATCCACCCATTGAGTTCCATTAGACTTACATCCCGACTATTCCCAACGGTTTCGACATGAGGGAATTTCCTTTTAGCGTATAACTTTTTTTCCAAGGGTAGTATACATATACTTTAAGACTCACAGAAAACAGAATGCGTGAATAGGAGACTGGAAATCATATATCTAAGACCATTCGACTAGAATACAAAACTATTCATGGTTGTTTAAAGACTGTGATCCATTGGGAATTATTCACACAGTTTGGATTTGCCCAAGCGAGGGTAGCCTGAAAAGGTCACATCGGCGTAGCGACTAACTTGATGTACTGCAGTATCTTAGCGAGTTCAACCTTCAGTCGCGCAATTACTTTCACTTTCAGACTAATATTCTTAGGAAAGATTTGGAACCCTATCACCGTTACTAAAACAGCTATGCGTACCATGACTCATATACAAAGATAGTTTTAGCATTAACTAATTCACGAAGTTTTATATGCAATTAAAAAACATACCGAAACCAAATTCGATCCAATCCCGATTTTGAAATCCTTTGATAATTCAAGCAGAACTTTAGGTTAAATCGAACTTAACGGACCTAAATTCCACCATCGTATGTCATCTCGCCGAAATAATTTTTAAAAATACCAAAAATCAGGGAATTAACCGAATTTAATGAAATTTTCAGTGTTGATATAATAATGAATAACACATATAATACACCAATTATTTTATTTTTAAAAATTACATTTTTCAGGTCAGTTAATTTTTAACCACGTATCTTTGAGGCGTAACACTTTGATTCTCAAAGATGCGTGGTTTAAAGTTAAACTGAATTGAAAAAATGTAAAAGTTTTTAAATAAAATAACTGGTGCATTATATCTTTTACTCATTAATATATCAACATTGAAAATTTCATTAAATTCGGTTGATTCCCTGATCTTTGGCATTTTTGTTCTTTCGATGGTGGAATTTATGTCCATTAAGTTCGATTTAACCAAACTTTAGGTCTCTGCTAGAAGAATTTTCCGAATATGGTGAACATGATACTTTGTCATAAAATGCTGATACAAGGAGTTTAAATATAGTGTTAGTGATAACTTCTCTGTAGGAATATGTGAATAACAATAGGATCTGTCGAAAAAAATTGGAAGGCACACATACAGAACAAAATATTTGGTTTATTTAGAATAAAAAATATGAAGAGAAAATAATAGAAACACCGATTAGCCTTCATTCAAGCAAACAAAAAAAAAACTGTTTGATGTTTGTGACATAATGGACGAATATCAGTTGCATTCATGTATAAAGAAACGTCAATTTAATCATATTGACAAATATAAACGTAGGCATGGATGAAGAAAAAGACAAATGTAGTGAAATTGTCAGTCAAACGGAAATTAAGAAAAAAGTTGACAAATACTAGTTGACAGGTCAGAGACAAAGGAAACACACACATTTGAATATTAATAAATGAAACAATTTATATCTTTAATGTACACTCCGCTAACTTATCTAAAATGTACATTATATATTATATATATATATATATATATATATATATATATATATATATATATATATATATATGAGGAATATGTGGGAGTAGACAAGTAGAAATATTTCATTGTATTGCTCTTCATTGTTAAATTGTTCTCAATTTTCTGAAGAACATTTAATTTTTTTTTAGATAAATTTATATTATTTGGATTATTCGGACTAGTGTCCTTATTTTTATTGTTATCTAAACAACATTTCGGCCGATGTGCCCTCCGGTGCTCTTCAGGTATTTCTGGTCGAACTCGGAAACCTTCGCTGACTCGGGAACCTTCTCTTCTAACTCGGGAACCCTCTGGGAACTCAGTGTTTACGTTATCCTAACACACACACACACACACACACACACACACACACACACATATATATATATATATATATATATGTGTGTGTGTGTGTGTGTGTGTGTGCGTGCGTGTATGTGTACTTATTAATTACCGTGCCTGCTCGATGGTTTTTCCTGATATATTTTCTTCTTATAATTTCAACAATACAACCTTGTCATCCTGTATCAAACTAGTTTCTGAGTAGCCAGGTATATAAATTGATAAAAATAATGTCCTCATTCTTAGTTATTTGGAATAGTTTTCATTAAAATCTTTTTAGTTAAAAAATAATATAATGGCAATAGAAATTAAAAATAACGGTAATTTTGAATTTACGGGGCTTTGGCCTTTTGCTGAACTTGTGACAGTTCTCTGATTGGTCAGTATGGCAGGTACCTGTTGGTTTTTGCAGGCGGCCAATGGCTACTTCTTCAGTGCGTGAGGTTTTACTTGTGTAAATAAGGACGTCTTAAAAATATCCAACACGAACCAATGAATATCCAAAGAAGTCCTAAATTAGCACACTAGAAGGAACAAGAAAACCAGACTTAATGCTAGACGATAACCGACCCAATTAGCGTAGTAGAAGTGTCAAAGTAGGGTAGTTGAGCTGGCCAAAAATACAGAATAAGCTAAGTATAATATTGAGAAGAAGGAAGGAGCTGTACAATAGGAAAGTGTATAGGCCCGGCGTGTAATGGTTACCGTCATAGTAAATGGGCACGGCGAGACGAGTTCAAATCCTGGATGAGGCTGTTTGCATTTCATATAGAGCTAATTCCCTTAGGACAGGTATGAATCCAACTATTCTTCCGCCAGCTATGGGTGAATAGTAGGACAGATTCGGTTCTTTAAACTTGCGATGGAAACCGGCCTGGGGAAAGGAAAACTTGGAATTCAGACAAAAGGGAATTCAGACAAAAGGGTCCCTCTATTCGTTAGTCAAAACTATTTAGAGAGCGGTCCCTCTCGTCCCTCTCCTTCACACACACACACACAAACACACACACACACACACACACACACACACACACATATATATATATATATATGTATATATATATATATATACATATGTACATATATGTGTGTGTGCGTGCGTGTGTGTACATAGGAAAGGAATACAATGTGTGTGTGTGTGTGTGTGTGTCTGTATGTTGCAATCATAATGATGAGGGTGTAAAATATTGTGCTTACTCTGGGTCCACCGTTGAATTGTAGACCGTAAACGAATTAATTCTGCATAAACCTGAAGTGCATATGTGTGCATGCTGTCTTTTTTAATAAGTAAACGTATTCTCATTTGACTCTATATAAATATTGGAGTTATGTGACTGGGCTTTGCCATGACAAATAATAGCACACTTACATTTTATTTAACTGTCTGGACAATGTAAATTGATATAGGAGACTTGCGTTTCTCAAAAATAGCAGGATAGGATTCTCTGCCGGAGCCTCTAGGTCCTAGCTGTTTAGGCGTTATCTTTTAGTCGTAATCTGATTTGGCGTAATGTCAAATTCAATGAACATTTTGACACTCGGAAAAATCTTCTGAAAATGATTACAGTATCTATATATTCTGACGGCCGAAAAGTTTATAACATAAAAACAAAATCGGGTATCAGCCTGACAGCAAGAGAGTATGTCCCCTTTTCGCTAGCGCTATACCGGGGAGATTGTTTCTTGCTGAGTAGGAAAGCCACACTTACCTCAGATTACAGCTGAGAATCAGATTCACCAAACTGTGTAACTCATGCGCTGATTTGTTGAAAACCGATACCTGGACCTGGAACATTGCGAATGCCTTGGCAAATGCTCAACTGACTGAACTATACTGGTCTTTAATATGATTGAAAGTGGCGCGCGGTGTAATTTCACCTGGAGGTAATACCATTTGGAAAGGTATGCATCCAACTATTCTCCTTCCAGCTATGGCTGAATAGTACAGCAGATTGGGCTCTAACCTTAGTTAGGCAACCAGTCCAGCAGAAGGAAAATGGTGAATTCAAACCTGTTAAACTCCACTTTGGAAATTGACTTTCTGCCACATCCTGCTCGTGTTGATAGGTATACATTATTTCTATAATAAAATCATAATAAACATTAAAGCCTTGACAATTGGAAAACTTGCCATTTGAACTTTTCAAATGTGTAAGCTTGTATAAATATTTACCGTATTTTATTTGCCAGAAACTTTGACAATATCTAACCTTAACTATCCAGGAATTATGATTTAAGAGAAATTGACACTTTTCTCAACTAAATGGTATTTCATTCAAATATGAGAATTGTGTATACTTATTTTTAGACCATACTGTACACATTGTAATTCAATATTTTCTTTCTACTGATTATTATGAATTTGTTTTACATTCTCAGAAATATATGCAGGTGTTGAAGAACATACTTTCAGCAGCTTTTAAATTGTTTGTTCTGACAATAAATTTGCAGAAAACATTTATCAACAGGCTCCAGAAAAATGGCACATGCTGTCAAAAATCAATGTAGAAAATAAGCTGTGAGAATAGTTTGGAAACTCGTTCCTTCCGAAGTATTGTAAATCATCATAACACTTTAGATGGAGAAATTAATCTCTTGCCAAAAGCTACTAATATATTCAATTTATTTGATATATAAGTTTCGAATCTTATTTGAGATTAAGTTAACGGTTTAGCAGACCTGCGTTATCCCAATATTCTTATATTCGTATAAAAACTGTTTTCCTTATCACTATTACTTAAACAGTTGCTTCCGGGAGAGCTTCATATACATTGGTCTGGCACCATTATCAATTTCACTGTTATATTTATATACAACCTCGGTTGTCTTTTATTTTCTGCTTCGTTGTCATTTATGTCGTACATTATCGGGATCACGCATCTATTCCTATGCAAACTGGGTTCCTTATTACTGTTTCTTAAACAGTCGCTTCCAGGAGAGCTTGATATACATTGGTCTGGCTCCATTATTAAGCTCACTGTTATATTCATATACAACCTCGATTGTCTTTTATGTTGTCCTTCAAGTTGTCATTTATGTCATCCATTATCGGGCTCAATCTTATATTCCTATACAACTTGGGTTCCTTATCAATAACTGCTTCTGGGAGATGTGAAACGGTTTCCACTTGATCAGTGATGATAATGTTCAATACTTATAAGGGTTAAGAAACAGCAGAATACCGTAAGTAACCTGATATCAAATTACCGCCCTGTCGGTGGGGCGTTAGAATGCATCGACTGCACCTCTGCAGAGCGGTAAGACTCCCCCAATGGGGCCACCTGTTGGCCATGGGTGGCGACCCGCGATGCTTAAGGATAGAGCCCAGGTGGATGAGCAGTTCATGATATGCAATACACCACTTTGGCCCTATCTTGGGCTAGACGGGCGGTCGGAGAGGCCCCCTCCGATCAATCAGCTGGTCACGTCAAGCCCTAGTACTTATATGATTTACCCAACCCTATTGCCCTTATGGCAAGCCCCAACCCCTTTTTATCATATGGGTGCTAGAAGGCAGTGGCTGAGGGTCTACATGTCCTGGGAATGACGTTAAACTCTATCTGACGGTGAGGTTCCAGTTTTGGAGGTTTGGGGAATGTGGAGCACCCCTTCATCAACATTGCTCCCTGGTCCACTCTGATCCGGAGTGGTAGTACATGTTAGAGTCCCATCTATGGGTTAAATAGAAAAATGTATTTATAAAAAAAAATGTATTATCCATTAAGAATTGATTTATTTCAAAACTTTATTGACATTAAATGACCCACTGAGGTTGATATGCCGTAAAACAAAAGAAACCAAACAAACCAAAATATCAAATTGACGTAATTTGGCATTAAACGGCCCGGAAATAGTTGATATGCTGTAAAATCAACCAACCAACCGCGAGATCTGTATATAGTTTGGTCTTACTACATTTCAGATTATGTTGTCCATGGTCGACCTCACTCACACAATGCAGATAGTATTATCGAAGAACTTTAAATGGAACAGGGTATTTGGGAAGACCAAAAAGATTACAGTTGCTAGAAAACATGAATAATTTAAAAGCGGTACACCTCCACAATAGAAGCCCAGAATATATTTCAAAGCTTCCTTGTATGATTCCTTTTCAAAGCTTCGACTATGAAATGAGCCATGAGGGGAAGTGCACAATAGCATGAAGAGTGCGGACAGACTACATTGTTAGCATCGCTACAAAAGAAGGCATCAACTGAACCAAACTAAATCGAGTTGCTCTAACGGAATCATTATTGATTCATTTGTGAATGAAAGTGATTCTGAAGAGCATGCTTCTTTAACGCAAAAAGATAGAATATGAACGCTACAGTAAGCAGTAGGATTTGATTTGCCTTTTGTGTCACAATCGATGTAAGAACGAGTCAAGTTTGACCAGGAATACGAAAGTACACAATCAATTAGAAACTTAGGACTAACAAATTATTCCAAAACATTTTATCCGTCTGCAACGTAAAAAAGATTAACATTATTTATTTTTTAAATTGGAGAATCATTGCAGAACCCTCCTACACGAAACACGAGAAAATAGATAGAATTGGGTCAGATATAGTTGCACTCGTAAACATAAGAACATCTATTACACACATAGACCCACACATACAGATATAAACACACACATTCACACATAGACAATCACACATAATATATATATATATATATATATATATATATTATATATATGTGTGTGTGTGTGTGTGTGTGTGTGTATTGTTGACAAACGAGGCGTGTTAATTTAATCTATGTGACAGCGTCCTCGTTTATACTACGTGGAATGTGAGTGTGTATTTTTGTTTAATTTTAATTAATGGAAAAATTAAACAAAAACACACACACACACACACACATTTCACGTAGTATAAGCGGGGACGCCGGTACGTAGTTTAAATTAACACGCCGACGTTTGTCAACAATTCTAAATAGATCTTTTCTTCCTCACATTTGAAGATCAACAAAAAGAAGCACAACACACAAACTAAAATTACAAAATTACATAATGTCAGATTCACTTCCATTTTTCTTCACACACACACACACACACACACACACACACACACACTGTTGTTCGCGCTATCTGTGGCAAACTTTTGCACCGATTGTGTGTTATCAGCAGTTCCAAGAAGGGTGGATGGTGCTACACAAGCCTTCACCACTATAATCAAGCCATGTGTGGGTTTCTGGCAACTTAACTTAACTTAACAACTTTTGTGTTTCATCAAGTCCTGCACACAAAGAGGTCCATTGGCGACAGTGAGGAAGCGACGGGGACAGGCAAAGGATATTGCTGGACAACTGCAAAATGCCAGACCGATAGGTGATGGCCGTTCTGGCACAAAATCCGTGAGCAATTGTGCTGTTCGTGTCCTCAATCGGTGACAAAGCAGGCCTATTCAGGATCAGCACTGCTTTCCCCTAGTCTGGGGAGGGGGCAAGAAAAGGAGCCCTAAACATTGCATGCTCACTTTAACCTTGACAGCGAACTGTAGTATCTGGGTATCCAATAATGCAGTCAAAACAATGCGAAATACAATGAATTTTACTTTGGATCTTGGAATGTATGCACACTTCAAGATAATGACACTGCATCAGAGCGAAAGACGGTTCTTATTTCACTTGAACTGAAAAAGTACAAAATTGGAATAGCAGCGCTCAGTGAAACTCGACTTGCAGGTATATCACAAATGAGTGAAGTGAAAGGTGGATATGAGTTTTTCTGGAGTGGTAAAAATGAAACGGAACCACGTAGATCAGGCGTTGGCTTTGCCATAAGATCTGATTTGGCACGCACTCTCCCATCACTTCCTAAGGGCGTATCTGATCGCATCTTGACATTAACTCTGGAACTTGAGCATAACACTCGTGCCGTTTTTGTGAGTTGTTACGCACCAACGATGGACAGCCCTGAGCAAGACAAAGATGACTTCTACATCCAACTTCGAATTGTTATATTTGGGATCCAGTACAAGAATAAAGCAATCCTTATGGGTGACTTCAATGCTCGGGTTGGAAGTGATTATCAGACGTGGGAAGGAGTTTTAGGTCGTCACGGTGTTGGGCATATGAATTCGAACGGACTTCGTCTTCTCTCTTTTTGCAAAGAATTCAATATGTGCATCACAAACACTTACTTTCAACAGAAGACTTGTCGTAAGACCACATGGATGCACCCACGATCAAAAGATTGGCATCTGATTGACTATGTGATTACAAAGAAGCGGGATATAAACAACTTCAAATTGACACGATCTTCTCATGCCACCTGCTATCTTTTTGACCATGCTCTCCTCCGCAGTAAAGCAACACTCCATCTGTCTCATAGGAGAGTGAAGAAATCCTCTGTGCCAAAGCGTATAAACACTCTTCCTCTAAAATCTGTTGATCGGCAAACTGTGCTTGCCGATAATCTTGACACAGCACTGTACTCTGTGGATATCAATAATGACATTGAGTTGTCCTGAAAGGCTTTGTGTGAAGCTACTCACTCGGCATCCCTTGAGGTGCTTGGAATGCCTCACCGCAAGCACCAAGATTGGTTTGACGACAACGACACAGCAGTACAGAAGCAAATCCAGAAAAT
>CM042139.1:74631108-74673608 GCA_023376005.1 Doryteuthis pealeii
AAAGATAGACCTAGTGATTCATCAGGCTTGCACGGAAAGGCGGTTAAATCCATACAATTGTTTTGATTTTTTTTCTTTCACAGTTTCGTACGAAGAAGAGGCAGAAGAAGCCAGGGGAACATCCCTGAGATAGATGTGAATTATAATTTCCACCATTGTTACATACCCTTGCCATCTCACTGATTTATTTCACCAAATTTCAAGTCAGAATCTTAACCTTGTAATGTTTTAAGCCCTCACACCATCCATACAAATAATAATATTTGCACCGCTGAAATACCAGCAATCCAATTAAAGTACATGTACTTGGATGAGTAAAAATGTGTGCTATACCTTGATAAAGTGACGCACAATTCGACAGTTCAAGGAGTATTGTATTGAAGGTGACAAATCATATTGGACTGTACGATGCCAAACTACACACCAGATTAGAATAAGGGTTGGAAAACGTCATAGAAATCCATGGTTTTGGGGCTGTATGACCTTGTCTGATCATCGAGGTTTTTGGAAGCCGAGAGAAATATCAGGAAACATCAAATTATTGTACTGTGGTTAACTGAGCTTTCATATTTTACATAAAAACATTTTGCTTGCCTTAGCAGCATTATAATCCAGTTCAAATTCGTAAAGCATATGTCCCAGAAAGAGACTACGTTGCACGTTCATCTCTGTTAGTTTCAAATAACAAACTGAGAAAAGACCTGCAAAAAGTGTGAATATAGAAAATTACATTACACACACACACACACACACACATATATATATATATATATATATATATATATATATATATATATATATATATATATATATATATATATATATATATATATATATATCAGAATGTATATATATTTATCGCATTAGAGTGATATTTTTACCCTTAGTTTCATGCCTCTTAGGAAATCATCAGACATATACTCTATCTGATAAAAACGCATGAAACCCAGCAATTACTTCCATGCAATATATATATATATATATATATATATATATATATATACTGGTACAATGTAACACCAAAGATGGCGTAACATCATCGACTGCGCCATCTAGCGGAATTTACCAGTATGAAAAGCTACCTAGATAAGATGACGCCAATCCCTGGAGTCAGGGACAATCCATATCAAGAAGGAGATCTAGTTTGGGTTAAAGCCCCGAACAATTTCTTAATTCGGCAAGGGACAAGTTGGTCGAATAGTCAACGCTCAGACTGTTCTAGTCGATAGTGTACCGCGGCATATAAAGGATATTTGCAGACGCTATAGACCAACTGTGTTTGAGGAAGACGAAGATAATGATACGTCGTCCGAGAGTCAGGGACTATGTCGGTGGCTGGAACGGGACCTGTAACGGCAGAGGATGTGATGGCGGAGTCTCCCGATGACGAGGTGGCCGAGACCGAGGTAGATGGTGGAGAAACCGTGCAGATAGTTGAAGTCCCGCCACCTCTGCGAAGGAGCACTCGTCAAAAGCGGGCACCATCTTCCTGCCATTTTTGTGATCAAGAGATCAGGGGGGAGTGTAGTGAGAGAAGAGACCTAACTCGTGCAACACGGTGTGACAAAGAGAGTGGCGGGCTTGCCATATTCTCGAAGGAAGCGGGCGAGGCTTTGTCTGGCGTGTAGGACTGACCTAGAGTCAAACTCGCGTCCTTCAGAATGCGAAAGTGATGTGGACGAGCAGTGCAGAGTAACCCGGATGTAAACAGTAGCGTTGTGAGGATTGACGTGTACTTGCAGTGCTGACGAGTGTCGCATATGACAATTAAGAGTGAGGAGCCCGGATATGGTGAGTAATATAGACGATTTTGAAACCAAGTTGGGTTTCAAAAATAGCATAGGTGAGCAACTGACAGGTACCAAGCCCCGTTGACTTTATATATTTTGCCATAAGTACTTTTTAGAGATTACAATTCTCACCGAGTGCCCCATAATTCTAGTTCTTTGTCAAATCCAGTGTAGTCTTTAGAAATAATATATGTAGAATTGTGAAAAAACAAATTATCCCAAAGGATGAATTTATTAAGAGATACAAAATTAATCAACGTTAAAACGTTTTGCTTTTTCATAGAAAATATTCACGACTACTGAATGATGAGATGTTGACTAAACCGATTTAAATTTAATTCAAAATGAAATCCCAAAACATTCGTTTTCATTTTGACATGAATTTTCTTGTTTTGTATATTTGTTTTCTCATCTATTGAAAGAGGATAGTCATTTATGCAACTCAAAAAATCTTAATGAAGCAAATTTTACTTAGGTGAAAATTTTTTCGTAAAACCTTATTTGCTAATAGAGATGAAATCAGATAATAAATATTAATTATGAATTTGGCTAAAAGATAGCGGATTATAGAATAAAAGACACAGCATTGATTTTTAATAAAGTTATATTCCAACATTAAAACAATTTAAGAGGCAAATTTCATTAAGAATGAACTTTAAATTAATTCAAGATCTTAAAAAAGAGAAAAAAGATAATGTTTACACATTGTTCCTTGTAATTTAAAAAAATCAGACATTTCTAATCTTTCGCGGATCTAACATTAACAAAACTGTGAAAAATTAACACTTGGCAGTTCTGATATTATCAGGAAAAAATGAACATTCATTTGTTATTGTGAAAGATGTGACAAATATAATGGTGGAATATTTTCGAGAAATTTTCGAGCACTATATAATAGTACAGGCATATCACACACACACACACACACACACACACACATATATATATATATATATATATATATATATATATATATATACTTTGAATAGATTAGATTTATAAATCCAAATACTTATCTAAACATTTTACATACTTATTTACTTTACGAATTTTTCACACCAGTACTAACAAATGGCTTTCTCTGAAATGCAACTGTCACCAAGTATCTTCAGTTTTTCCATAATCTTATAAGTATTCTAGTGAGTACAATCATCCTGTGGCATTGGCCGTGTCGATGCTTCCTTGAATTGTGTTTCCCCTAATCTCCCTTTTTGGGAATTGTTCCAAAATTATCTTCTGGCAAACCTGAGAGAAGCCACCACGGAAGATGTTAGACGAGAACTAATCGTTGTTTTATTGCATGTTTCAGTGTGTTATGTGGCGTCTCTAATCCCACAGGCTCTGTTTAGTTTCTTGACATCTATCGGCATGCCTACGAGCATCGATGAATTCATCGAAATCCAATTTCTTTTTCCCCTGATTTTTTAAATGTTCATAAATACGCAAAAAAGTGCGAACACTTCTTTAAAATATACAGGTATTCTTATTTCAAATTGTTTTACACTTCACTTCAGTTATGTTATACCGAAAATTACCAACATGCGTAAATTTCGTTTTGTTTGAGTAAAAACAATCTGAAGCATACGGTTTCAGTTAAGATTAAGCTTAGCCCAGTGATTATCGTAATAAGAAATTGAATCAGGAATTCGAATTCAGAAACCGTTATTTCAATACAAACAATACGAAAGATCTATTTGAAAAAATCAACATAGAAAACATCCAGTCCTTTTTTAAGGAAATTAGATTATACCATAGAATACATACATGAACCTAATCAATAACATACAACATGGTCCTCGATGATGCTAACACATTGTTAAAACCAATTACTACAAAAGTGTAAATATAGATACACAGCATATATTACGTCATAACCGCTAGGCATGACATAAACCCAGACGTGTTGATATGCCGTTAAAATCAATCAACCAACCAACTGAATTCAAATTCCGGACGACGCTGTTTGCGTTTCACTTCAAGCTAATGTTGTTGGGTTAAGGCATAAAAACATCTGTACATCCCACCTATGGGTAAATAGTTATTTAAGCTTGGTTAAGCAACTAGAATAGAAGACTTAGTTGTGGCACATGGCCAGAAGTATGAGGCACCCTGTAAGAATAGAACTGTATCATATTGTCTTCTGAGTACTGGCATTCCACTGGCGGTGTGTTCAAATTCGAAAATAGGATAGCCGATTTTAAGGCAGTTTATTACGTTGAATTTAAAAATCATACTGATTTTTTTCTAATCGGATCGAATTTATAAAAATACAAGCTTTACTTGAAATGTATAGAAAAGCATTATAGCTGTGACAAGTAGAGTCCACATAATTTTGAATAAGTGTTAATATTATGTACAAATTGTTGTGAAGTATCTTACAATAACAAACCTGACTAAACACGAAATAGTAATATTGAACTAAGCATACAATGGCGATTATATATCACTTGATAAACCTTTGACATTTGGAAAAAAATTATCGCAGACCAGTGTTATCTATCAATACGCACTCCAGTATCATTTGCTTACAGTGTTAGAATGCCAACTAAACCCCCATTTTTGTGTTGCAAGATAAACCATATCTTATTGGATTCTGAGGAATTACTGAGAAAGTAAATATGATTCAGAAGAAAGTGCTTCCCTATTAACATAACAATGATAGATAATTAATTCTACGTCATATTGTCACTGTCATTTCATATACTTAAATACACCTCATTTGTATTGTGAGAATTATTTTTGCCTTTACAATTAATTAAGTTGGCCTCTTCACGTGCGTTTACAAGATGTTTTTAGAAGTGTACTTGAAGTTTAATTAGCTGATTGTACCACGTATGAGCATACTTTCTTTAACAATTTGATTTTTCTTTATTTGTTGGAAAAACATTTATATTAAATACACATTTGAAACTATTAACTCTTATGTTTCGAGTGAAACATCTGAATAAAAATAGACAATTTATGCAATTAATTCAATGAAAATGAAACTGTCAAGATTTTGAACACAATTCCAAGACATGAAAAATAAAAACAACATAGAGAATTTGATACCTGTTGATTAACATAATCAATGCTTTATATTGAAAGGAAATTTAATACGAACTCTGCAGCAGTTTTGAAGGGAAAAACGTAAATGTTTGTTATTTTGGTGTTTTGCTTTGGGGATTTGCTTTGTTGCAATCATGGAAAGAAATAGAATGGAACTCTTTCACACCAAAGTCATATTCTCTAAGAATATTATTTCTCTGCTACCACTTAATTCAAAACATTATACTTTTTATCTGGCCAGAAGATATTGAAGATATTGATCCGTCAAGTATATATCAGATGGAAAACAACAGTTTTATCTTCTGATAGAATCAATATTTTGCATTAAAGATGGCGTACATTGATTCAAACTTAGGGAAAATACTCTGATTAGGAATACTCGTGTTATGAATGTTTGAACGTAAGATATTTTGTCAAACTATGTTCGAAAGATTGACGGGCTTAGTATAATAGTTATCGTCATAAGAAATGGAATCGGTGACCGATTTTTCAAATCCTGGACGAGGTTGTTTGCGTTTTGCTTCCTACAATGCATGAACCCATTACTTCTCCACATCCCCACATTAGCTATAGTATATCTGATCTCACTGATAAGATAAAACGATAATTAGTCCATGCCGTAGCAGTAGTAGTGTTACTTTACGGCGACAACACCTGGGTCCCCAAAAAACCGCTTAGAGAAAAAGTAAAATGGAAGCTACACAAAGATGTTACGTGCTGTCTTGAATACATCTTAGATGCAGCATACTAATAGAAAACAGCTGTAGGTTACTGCCACCTAATACGCAAACCATCCAAGAGAGACGGACGACATGTTGGACACTGTTGGAGAAGCAAGGACAAACTTATGTGACGTTCGTTCATGGATAACTACACATGGACACATCAGAGTAGACAGACCAGTCAAAACCTATATTAATTAGCTCTCTACGGATTCCTGATGTCATGCGGAAGACTTTCCATGGACGATGACCGGTATGAACTCTTGGCTAGAAAAAGTCATTGAAACCTACGTTGAGAGCGCAATCTGAAGAGAATGATATATTTACTATAGCATTGGTCTTAAATTGAGTGTATTTTACCAAGAACATTGAAGAATATATAATTTTCTTACTAACTCAATTTGCATTGAATGAAAGCATTGCAAAGTAAAAAAAAAAAATTCATAAGGTTTCTGAATTGCAATGGAAAGCTAAATTATATGTGCTAAAAAGTATATATATATATATATATATATATATATATATATATATATATATATATATATATATCTGTGTCTGTGTGTGTGTGTGTGTGTGTGTGTGTATGTGTGATAGACACAGAACTTGCAGATAAGTTAAACTAGATTCGGGTCTTGCTGGAGAAAATCATCTTAGATCGTGGGGAGTTGAACCTTTGTCGTCAGCATCCGATTACCGCGGAAGGAGGCAATAGAAGGAATCATTAACATAGAAAAAGCAGCGTGCAACACTGGCAAGAATTAGGTTAACAAGACTCGTCGAACCACCAAAATGTCTGCTATTTATATAGTCATCACGGCTATAAAGCCAGACAGAGGAAGAATCTTATTATACCAATGATTTTAGTAATCTTCACATTGAATAGACATCAATGTACGACCCACAGTGGACGCAATAAAATATGTCTTAGAATTAGATGAACATCGAATAAGAAAAAAATAATCACAACTTCACTTTTTAGAACTGATTGTAGTGACTATAAAATAACAGACTCAATGATATGAGAATAGGGCTAAAAAGTATATAACAATACTATTGTTGTTTGACTCGATTTTCAAGAGATTTGTAAAGTGTACATTGATTTGACAAGACTTTCGTTAAAGATTCTCAGTATTATAAGTAAACTAAACAGCATATGACTGCATACATTATATATTTTAATATGGTCATAAAGTAGTATTTGTTTTGTTTTATTGCAAAATCTCAGAGGTTCTGGATGTGATACCGGTTTTCGCCAACTCCGACAAGAGACCAACCCGCCGAATTATAGAGGGCCGGGTTGGCTCAGTCGGTATAGCGTTCGGCTAGAAACCACAAGGTTCCTTGTTCGATACCGGTCCTCGCCCACTCAGCGTATGAGTAGCACAGGGATCTGTGCGGTAAAGTAAGGAGCTGGTGGTAGGTGTGGCGCTCCACCTCAGACGCTAAGATAATCACCTAGCGCTACTGAAAAGGGGATACACTCCCTCGCTGATTGGTTGATACCGACATTAGGCCGCCCCGACGACTTTACTTACTTACTTATATGTATTTTATTTAAATATGTATTTCATGGAAGATTTTGAAAGCTATATAAAAATATTTCATGTTAACACGGATTCTCATGACTTTCTCTCGACAAACGTCCCTGTCAGTCATTAATCCTGGTAATTCCTCCATATACGGCATCCAGAATCCATGTAGACATGATTAATGTAGGTTTTTGCTGGTTAACCAACACTGGTGTGTCCCTGTCTAAGAACGTCACTTATGAGTTCATCCTTGCTTCTCCACCAGTGTCCGGCAAGTGTTGTTCGCCTCACCCGGATTTATTTTTGTAATGGAAGGCAGATGACTGTACAACTGTTTTCGTGTGGGATGATGATTTCAAGATTTGGTCAAAGCAGCATTCAACATCTTCGTGCAGCTCCCGTCTAGTTCATTTTCCAACCGCTTTATTAGTGTCCATGTAGCGTTGCCATACAATAGCACTGATAAATCTGCGGCTTGGAATAATCCTGGCTTTATCCTATCAGATCAAATTTCCATCTGACTGATAATATATCCATAGCAGTCCATGTCTGCTATACGTGCTTTGATGTCAATTTCAGTATATGAGATATTACTACCTAGGTATGTGTAACTGGTTTGCTATATTGTAAGGTTAGTATCCAGTCTGAAGTGACTCCATCTTGTTTAAAACACATGAGTTTTTTCTCAGTTCATATAGAGGACGATGCCTCTTGCCACCCACACTTGGTCAGGGATATCTGCTAGTTTTAAGTTAAAAAGCGGCATCATGTATCATGAAGTTTTATATGTGCCCCTCTAGTGAAATCCTTTCAAAATACCGCATCATAATTAAAGCTTATATCTTATCAAATAGTTTTAATTATGTAAGTGAGTTCATAAACTTATTTTTAATTTGTTGTGTGGTATTCTGGAATTTGATTATTTACCGTTACTTAAGATAATTTGTGTGTTGTTTCTTGTTAATTGTATAATAACTTCATTGTATAACAATTTCCGAATCTAAAGCGGCAATAATTTACTTAATCAATAATTCATTTAATATAAAATTAGATCTATATAAGCTGATATATATATATATATATATATATATATATATATATATATATATATATATATATATATATATAATTTATACATCTTATCGATGCACCAAGGGTTGTATTCAGTGATTCACTGTAATAATTGCCAATTTCTGGGTTTAACCATCAGATCGGCTCATATCTAAATTCTGAAATATATCCAGAATGCCGGATTGCCTCCTTAAAAGCATGCTACTTTCTTGACATTGCATAACCAAGTGAACAAGATAAAAAGAAAATTAATAGATATATATATATATATATATATATATATATATATATATATATATATATATATAGTCTGGGATGGCCACTGATTCAGTTTTTGCTGGAATGGTGTACCAAAGGCAGTATTATTAATGTAATGTAATGTAAATGTGTATAAAGTTTGTGTAAAATACAAGAGAATTTTTCACAAACTTTATATACACACACACACACACACACGCACACACACACACACACACACAAAAAAAAAATATATATATATATGTGTGTGTGTGTGTGTGTGTGTGTGTGTGTGTGTGTGTATAAAGTTTGTGAAAATTATCTTGTATTTTACACAAACTTTATACACATTTACATGAATTTTATATCCACTTCTCTCTTTATGTGTGTGTGTATTTGTGTATATGCGTAAGAAAGTATGCACTTGCCTGTGTGTATATCTGTGTGTGAATGTATGTGCGTGCTTGTTTAATTGTCAGGCAAAGGCCACATGTGACAAGCTCAATTTTTCTATATAAAAAAAGAAAAGCTGGTAAGAATAAATGTCCATTTTCTACAGGGATTGTGGTTAATGAACTCAGTATGCCTTACGTTTTACCCATAGCTACGTGTTAAGAGCAGATGCTTGTCGTTACCAAGTCCATTAGAGTGAAGTGAAACGGAAAGAGTCTCGTACAGGTTTTGAAAACAAATCGCCGATTATATTTACTGCGACGATAAACGGTACACAAAACCTTGTGTGTACGTCTGTGTGTATGCATACATGCATTTGCAAACATATAAATAAATGCATGCACAAGCAAGAATGCACACACAAACACACACGCATACATATATACATACATATGAATATATATACATACATACATATATACATACACACACACACACACATATATATATATATATATATATATATATATATATACTTACATATGAGTTAAAATCTTAACTTGTGGAAGAGTAGATATTGCTCTGTATGAAATCATATAATTGACATACATTGAGCTCTCCTGAGAACTTGAAATAATCTTCACATAAGTATAAATGCATATATTATATATAAGTGCATATGTCATATATATATATAATATATATATATATATATATATATATATATATATATATATATTCCAAACAAGAACTCATCTGGTCAATTGGATATATATATATATATATATATATATACGTGTGTGTGTGTGTGTGTTATATATATATATATATATATATATATATATATATATATATATATATATACAGGAATGCAAGAATTTCATTTTTATCATAGGGTGAAAGGTATAGGATTTCCTAAAATATAGCAAACCATTCTTTCTGATGCTTCATTTCAACCGTTCTTTAATTATAAATACATATGTTTTTTCAACACTTTCTTTTAGTTATTCTTATTACTTGATTATATAGGCAATGCCATTTTCATCAAATTTATATAAGAAGTATGCGTGGAAGCCACGATTCAATCGGTCTCTCTGTCTCTTTCTCTTTCTCTCTGTCTCTCTGTCTCTCTCTCTCTCTCTCTGTCTCTCTCTCTCTCTTTATACATATGTGTGTTGGTGTGTGAGTATATATATATATATATATATATATATATATATATATATATATATATCACAATTATCTTTAATGATCTGAAATATTTTATTAAATTTTTATGACAAATATTAATCACCTAATACTTTCAATTTGATTAAAAATTTGAATAGGTAAGAGATAATTTATTGTGCAAATATAATGGCTCTTAATTAAAATTCCCTAGGAAGCGCAAAACTCCGCTAAGGACTTAAAATCTTACTGGACATTCTACCAATTAGAATTTATTATGTATGAATAATCCGGAAATAATGCCACAAAGATCTAATCCAGATGAAGCGAATCAAGTCATTATTTTATTCTTATTATTTGAACAACATATGAGTAACACGCTAATAATAATATTCATAAGAATATATGTTTGTAAGTGACAGATCGAGAAAGTTAGAAACAAGCAGATATCTTATTATAATGGAGATTGTGTGCTTTTCTGTCTGTAACCGAAACTATATTACTACTCATATCACTATTTCCTTAGTTATTAACATCACATTTTCCATGATTGTATTTTATTTAAACCTCAATTATTAATAAAATTGTTTTACATTATTAATACTGTTAACCATGTCTACATACTGACAACATCCAATTATATTTATATATACAACGAAATAGCGGTTTACAGTGTGAACGGGAAGGCTAATTTGCATATTGATATTAAAAATGTGATTTTATTAAATATGTGCTTAGTATTATTGATTTCTAACTGTTTGGTTTTATTTTAATGAATATAAGCAAAAATCTCTTCAATGAATCTTAAATGAAATCCATTAACAAGAAAAAATAACTGTCATTTTATTCTTTACTTCCTCTTTTAACTAAATACTTAAATTAGAAAAATAACAATGAAGACGAGAGTGATGAAAGAGTAAGTTTCAGTTGTTCTATTTTTTATTATACTCCCTCTGTTTCAAATCTTTTTATCGGTATTCTTATTTAGCCTTTCTAATTTAATATAATATTTTATTACATTAAATTACATTACATTCCGAATGAAAAGGATTCCCTGTTGAAATAGAAAATGATGTTTCGTTTACAACAAAAATATATAATATACGAATAAATGTGTTACGCAGGCAAACGTTCAATTCATTTTATTAGAACCTTTAATTCTCTTTCCGGAGGGTGCATATATTTGCTAGTAATTTTAATGATAACTCACGCGCATAGAAATAGAAATATAGGTGTATTAATATGTACATATGAAAAATGTGTGTGATATACATAAATATGAAGAAACTGTGAAATAGATAGATATATAGTTAGATAGACATATATGAACAAACTGTGTTACCATCACACACACACACACGCCCCCCACACACACTCACATCTACAATAAACATCTATCAAGTACAACATCCCGTGTTTGGCTACCTTATATATATATATATATATATATATATATATATATATATATATACATATACAGAGAGAGAGAGAGAGAGAGAAGAGAGAGAGAGAGAGAGAGAGAGAGAGAGAGAGAGAAAGCGAAAGAGAAAGAGAAAGAGAGAGCAAGAGATGAAATAATATGAGACAGCTAGATACCCTGCGTTTCATATTTTTAACTTTAATACTTTCCCATTATATCCAACAAGTACTTGTTGGAATTTAACGGAATTATCAGAAAATGATGAAACATATACATACACCTATTCCAAAAGTCGTAAGGTTTTAAAAAGGAAACAGAAGTTACGGCCATTTATCTAAATTTCTTAAATTATTAATGAGTCAAATTATTATTGATTTGTAATTTTTTAAAAAAGTGTAAAAAATGAACTGAACGCCTTAATTGCTTCATTTACAGATTTTTCGGGATACATACAATAACTACGATGAAATTAAATCGAAATAAAAAAGTAAACAGAGTTCAAAAAAGATAGTGAAGTTGCTTAGTATAAGATATATGATCCTTTTTTAAATTGCATGGAAAAGGCGCTGGTCCGTGTCAATTTCTGGATTTCCTCTATTGATATTTCACGTGATACGTGAGATAATTTATTTCGGCCATAAATATTCCTTGCTTCTAAATTGGCGTCCATTCTTATAAACACGTCATGTTAGAACGCTGCACAAGTTTTCAATTGGTTTATAACTAGCTACTATAATTTCTAAATCAGGAGTCAACTCTGACAGTTACCTTATAGATTTCCTTAAAATAGATACATGATTTATCCTAACGAAACCGGTAAGTCAGCCAGATACGATAGTTATTAGCCCATTTTAATTCTTAGGTTCACTATTATTTAATGTTTAAAAACCCAGTACGTTTATTTTTATAAACTTGTCATATATATATATATATATATATATATATATATATTATATATATATATGACAAGTTTATAAAAATAAATGTACTGGGTTTTTTAAACATTAAATAATAGTGAACCTAAGAATTAAAATGGGCTAATAACTATCGTATCTGGCTGACTTACCGGTTTCGTTAGGATAAATCATGTATTTATTTTAAGGAAATCTATAAGGTAAGAGAGAGAGAATGAGATACATAGATAGATAGATATAAACAAACTGTGTGATAGATAGAAAGAAAGAGAATTAAAGGTTCTAATAAAATGAATTGAACGTTTGCCTGCGTAACACATTTATTCGTATATTATATATTTTTGTTGTAAACGAAACATCATTTTCTATTTCAACACGGAATCCTTTTCATTCGGAATGTTATTAGAATATTTCTCATTATGGAACTTTTTAATTAACTTGCAGGTAAGCAACATGATGTTATTAACGTTAACAAGCGCAAACGTTGTGGCGCCAAAAATCTCTGTCTTTATGCAGATATATGTACACAGATGTGTACACACACACACATACACACACACACGCACACACACATATATATATATAGTAAGTAAAGTCGTCGGTGTGGCCTAAAGTCGGTATCAGCCAATCAGCGAGGGAGTCTATCCCCTTTTCACTTGCGCTAGATCAAGGAGATTATTTTAGCATCTGAGGTGGAGCGCCACACCTACGTCAGCTCCCTACTTTACCGCACGTATCCCTGTGTTACTCATACGCTGAGTGGGCGAGTACCGGTATCGAACTAGGAACCTTGTGGTTTCTAACCGAACGCTCTACCGACTGAGCTAACATTGACGCGTTTTATAATATACAAAGTCATAGGAAATGGATGCGTCGACCTGAGTTCAAATCTTGGACATGGCTAATACCCCTAGGAAAGGTATGAATCCAAATATTCATATGGGTAAATAGTAGAGCGGGTTGGACTCTTTAACCTTCGTTAGGCAACCAGTCTAGGAGAAGGAAATCTCTGAATTCAAACCTGCTAAACTCTGCTTAAGAAATCGACCTTGTGTGTGTATGTATGTGTGTGTGTGTATGTTGATGCGTGTGTGTGTGTGTGTGTGTGTGTGTTTGTGTGTGTTGGTGTACGTTTTTTCTCATATTTATTCGCCCCTACTGAATAACTATATACGTTCGAAGGAATGCGAATATTTCCATGTAATTACTGAGCCGATTTTTAAAAGAAAAAGTTTGGGGACATAAATAATTCAAATCTATAGATAGACAAGAAAAATCGAGCAGCAAACCCGTCATTTTCTGTCGTGATAGTTGCTATCAAAAAAGAATAGAGACATTAATCGAAACAATTGATTATTGAAGCAAGATGGTGAAAGATTTTGTCCTATGCTACATGTGTAATGAATTTTTTTTTTGGGGGGGGACATTGAAATACACGCATGTGAGCATTCCTTCATTTGATTTCATCATCTGTGTAAAAATACACAGTGAATTTCCGTAAAAATCTTACTTTTTATATCTTTATTCCTACTCCCGGGACAAGGTTCCTTGTTCGACTCCAGCCTTCGCCAACTCAACACATGAGTAGCACAGGAATCTGTGCGATAAAGTAAGGAGCTGATAGTAGGTGCGTCGCTCCACCTCAGACGTAAAAACAATCTCCTTGGACTAGCGCATGTGAAAAGGGGATATACTCCCTCGCTGTCTGACTGATACCGACTGTAGGCCACCTCGACGGATTTACTTTTCATACATATATATATATATATATATATATATATATATATATATATATATATATATATATATATATATAGTGTGAAAATTATTATTAAGACAATCAGGAATATTTCTTGTATGTTGTTTAATCTCAACTAGTTTCGACCTTCGGTCATCTTCAGGAGAAAATTTATTATTTGAAGAAATTGTTGATACATTATTAGAAAGGGAGCATTATAGAAGAGTTATAAATGTTCAAGTGTTATAGTGGGTTTAACATGCTGTTAAAATCCGGGTAGGCGAGTGTGTTTGATAGTAGCATGTTCATTCGTTCCGTGAAGAATGTATATATATATTTATAGGAGGTGTAATAAAGGTCATACACACACACACACACACACACACACACATATATAATATATATATAATATATATATATATATATATATATATATATATATATATATATATATATTATATATGTGTGTGTGTGTGTGTGTGTGTGTGTGTGTGTGTCATTAACATCATTTCCATATATTGGCCATATTTCTTAGCGGCTTTATTTCTTACGGATTTGCCCTGAACTTTTTCCCATAAAAAGAAGGCGTTTTCGGCCGTGAACTATACGAGATTGTCAAACACTCACAATATTAAACCGTTTTATTTCTTTTGCCGAAAATATATACTGTGATAAATGCCTAACGGACAACGACCCCAACTCACAGACAATAAAAGGAAAGAAATTTGAAGACGCTGTATATTATTTCAAACAGAACGTAACGCAGAGTGAAGGGGCGTGAAATTATATTAGAAAATGTCATTGAATATGAACAGTTGAAGTCAGAAGAGTATAAAGGGAAATAACTATGATTCAAATACTTTAAAGTAAAATTAATACTTTAAATTGAAAGAATGAAAGAAGAAAAGTTAATACCAACATAAGAAAGAAATAAAGAAATAAAGAAATAAAGAAAGAGAAAATAAAAGAAAGAAAGAAGGAAACAGGGAAACAATGAATTAAAGAATGAATGAATGAAAGAAACGAATAAATAAATAAATAGAGAAAGAAAGAATAAATGAATGAATTATTGGCAGAATGAAGAAAATACCTTAATAAAAAGCAAGAAAGAAAGAAAGAAAGAAAATGATAGAAAGAAAAAAGAAAGAAAAGTAGACTGCAGATGATATCTTCATAAGAAAAAGAAAGAAAGAAGAGTAGAATGAAGATAATGTATTTATAAGAATGAAAGAATGAATGAAAGTAAAAAGAAAGAAAGAAGACTAGGCTGTAGCTTATCCCTTCATGAGACAAAATTAAATAAAGAAATATACAAAGATGAAATGACGAAAGGAATCAAAGAAAGAAATAACAAATGTTTAAAAGAAAGAGAAATGACTGAAAAAACGAATGGAGGTTTTAAAGGAAAATGTAAGTAAAAATAAGGAGTACAATAAATTATTCTGAAAAATTAAAAGAAGAAATAAAAAAGATGTTAACAGGCATTGGGAAATGGAAAAAAGAAAACAGAATCAAAAGACAAAAAGCAATGTAAATCTTAATTGAAGAAAATCAACGAAGGTGTACATGTTAAAGAATGATCAAATATATATTATATAAAGTAAGGAAAATAAATTTTCAATAAACACAAAAAACAAAAACAAATAAGAAAAATAAATAAGAAAGAAAAATCATAAAGAAACATGCACAAGTAAAAAAAACTAAAATGAAATAAAATAAAATAAAATAAAACAAATACATCAATTATACGGAAAAATTTGTGAACAATTGTAAAATCATCAATATTATTATAAGAAAGCCAGTTACTAATCTTGGCTAGGTTTACTTTACTTATCTCGGAATAAGATCAAGATTTTGAATTCTGATCATCTATGTAAATCTAAATGCTCTTTCGAAATAACAGCGTAACACAATCTCCCTATTTCTATTTACCCGCATTTAGCCTGAGATCACTTATAAGCTTACTAAAATTCGAAAGAACGATAATGATATAAAAGAGACAGATAAAAGAAAGTGAAAGAGAAAAAAACATTTGGTTGAAAAGGAGTTGGGTTAACTGACGAAAAGTACAATTGCGGAAACAAAGAAGAAACACGACTTTCAGAAAATCCTGACTTGTAAGTAGTGGCTGTTTCAAAACATGCCTACAGGCTGGCGTTCTCTCTGCTTGGTAATTACCACATAAATTGCTTTTCCATTTTCTAACTCAAGATTTCAACGTCGAACTATATACTTTAATCAGAACCCATTAGCAGCCGTTGGTAAGGAACACAGTCCAGAATCTGGTTGACCAAAGGCTAAATTCTGTTTTCACAAGTATCATTGGCATCATTAGCTTGGGCTTGATTGCTCTACCTATCGTATTTTTCTATCGATAAAGAGGCTGATGCTGAACTGAAAATTCAGAAGCTGCCTATCCATTTGTTATTTATAGCCATTGGCTCTAATGTCGACTTCAATCGTGACTCATTGAACTCACCATAGAATCAATGGTTGAACATCTAGTAAACTCTGCTCCTAGAAAATCGAAATCAGATAATCAATATTATTTATATTTCTGTTTCTTTCTAAGATATCTACCGTAGACCAAACTTTTCTATTTTAAAAACTGTTGATTCAAATATTATTAAATAACTTGATGAAAGATTTTTCCCCTACTTACCGTATCTATCATAAACTAGCGCGAACCGGGGATGTACGACGTTATGATAATTTGACTATTACAACGTTTGATATGGATATTTAAGAGCTATTGCGAGATAGTTCAAAATAGGTGGCGAAATTATTTCTTTACTTTTTTGTTTGCTGTTCCTTTCCCCTTCTTTTGTTTTCTAAATTTATTTTTTCTTTCTTTTCTGCTTGTTTTTCTATTTCTTTAAAACAGACAATAAGAGATATCGTTTCCTATCTCTCAATTTTATTTATTTCCTTCTTTCTTTTGTTCATTTTGCCCCCTGACGTGTAACAAGTTCTTTTTCTCCCTTTCTCTTTTCCCAACTACGATATGGTCAATTATCTATCAGAGGTGATGGCAGGGTATAACATTTGTACACATGCATTCATATTTTATGAATCAAAACGAATTGGTTCATTATTTATCTGAGGTGATGACAGGGGATAATACACATAGGTATGCAATAACGTATTGATATCTAGTTTAAATAAATCATTTTTATAAGCAAAAGTACATAGTTTATCATATTCTTTGGAACAAAATACTAGGGGAAATTAAGCTTCGAATTCTCCTCTCGATTGAAAAGAAACGTTGTATTTCAAATGTATTTATCGATAACGGGTATGGCTCTTACTTTTTTTGACACTGGCTAAAAAGGTTGTCGTTAAAATACCAATATCAAGTCTCACTAGTGCCGTAAACTACTTTGGCCGTGTGATGTTTCATTGTAGTTACATAGTAGTGTATTTTATACAGGAATAGTTTGACAGATCTCATCCCTCTCCAGGTCTACAACTGATCTGAATTCAGATTTGCCCTTCTTTCAGAGGTTTATTAGTGCTATTCTAAATGCAAACAACTTCATTCAGGATTTGAACTCGCGAAAAATATTCCATTTCCTACATGAGAACCGTCACGCTACATTATCTAAGAGGTATCTAACATTTTGAAATGCATTTACTATTTATGGATCATCAGTTATACTCAGATGGCAAATAGAATAATACAAAAGTTTTATTCTCTCTTATATTCATGTACATTGGGGCAAAGCAGATTCTGGTTAAATAGGAGGCAACCAAACATTTCGACTTAATTCTAGCACATTTCAGTTTTAATGCTACATACATTGACCAAGTTTCAGATTTCCCCCACTTGCTAAAGTCTGACCTTACGACGACATCATCCTGCGTCATACTGATTTGTTTTTCTTTTTTTAAATTAATGAAATAAGTAATAAAACAATACCACAATCAACAGTTGAAATGAGTAAAGCACTGGCTAAAAGTGTAGATAAAACAACAAATAACAAAGACATGTCGTTAAATGCAATTAATCCATCAACTAATAGATATTTTTTTAAATTATTCTTATTCGATAGGACTGAGCGCAAAAAGAGCTTAGGAAATTACTGCCAAAAAAAGTTAGCGTTTCCCTAACCTATAAACATAAAATCTTTCTAGACTCTATCCATCATAATAAGAAAAAATAATTATTTTACACAAAACTAAATGTTCTCGACAGTATATCTAACCCAACGTTATTCCATCAATTATATATAAGATCGAAGATTATCAATCAGTTTTCGTCTAATTACTATGTCAGCGTATGGATCTATCGATCTACTCTCTATATTCAGACAGCGTGTCGACAAGGGATATAGAATACACCGATTAGACCTCTGCAGTGGGGAAAGACTATCTTTGTAAAAATTATACGTATTGGACAGCACCGTGCAGAAACAACTACACAACATGCAAAGTTACCGGTGGTATACTGTTTATCGTCATGGGAAATAGACACGGCTAGTTCCAATCTTGGATGAGGCTGGTTGTATTTCAGATAAATTAATGTCATTGAGAGAGAAATTCATCCAACTAATTCCCTTCCAGCTATGGGTAAATATTAGGGCATACTGTGATCTTTAACAACATTATGATAACAGGTTTAGATTAAGTAAAACTCTGAATTCAAACGTGTTAAAACTGTTAGAATTGAGCTTGTGTTGCATCTTGCGCGAGTGGAGGGCTTAGCAAATGCATAGATAAAAATGCAAATAGGACTGTTTACTGGGAGAGATAAACTAAACTCAATGCATGAAATAACCCAACATGGTTGACAGGCCGTTGAAATTAATCAAACATTCTTTCATTTAATAGAGGGTGACCCCCCCCCATTAAATGGGCCCCATATACAAACTCTTTTGATGTATGCTTCATTCATTTACCAATCACCCTTATTTTGAAGTACATGACAGAAGTAACGTCCGGGGACCACAACTAGACATCAATTGGAGCTCCAGCAAAGAATATACTGCGTCAAATATTAATACCAGACAGGCTTGTTCAAAAGGGTGCAGGACACTTTCGTGCATCAGTTCGAATATGGGAACCCACAGAGACCCAACGCCTCCGGGGAACTCAATAAAGTCACCAGGGAAGATGTAAAGAACCATTCCTCGTTTGTTATTTTGTTTTTTTTAAGAACGTCATAGATAATTGTGTACTGAGCCTCAAGAAATGAAAAGAATTAAATGGTGGTCATCACAAGCATATATTGTAGTACAAAGAAGAGACGTAAAACTCTCATGTTTTGATATGATATTTTAAACACAATAAATTAATTATAACAAAAGTTGCATTCAATTTTTGGAAAAAAATAAGAAATGAGACCTATCGGAAGTCTGGGTCATTTTTGTTCATGGTGTATATGCGTACAATGTCACATTCTTAAAACAGGTTTTAAAAGATCATTTAAAAATATTGTGTATGCGAAGTTTTTATCAGTAAACGTAGTGTTGCTAAACCATAATCTTATCGTACATTTAAGATTTGACTGTCACAATATAATTCTTTTTAGCAGAGTTTTTAATCCTGTTGTTGATGCTTTATCAGTAGTGAAATATAAACGTTTTCTGCAACACTTCCACGATAATTAAATTAAACATTTTTAAGTTTTGTATTCGTGTTGGAAGTTAGGTAATTACAGAACAAACCAGAGAAATGAAAAAAAAATGAGGAAAATAAACTCATTGAATGAATTTGTTAAATGTCGAGAAATGTAGCATATCGAGATATGTGCAAAGTAAATTAGATCTCAACAAGTGAAAGCGTTGATAGCTCTGGAGCAATTTGAGAGTTGAGATACTTTCAGCATAAAACACAATTAATGTTTGGTCTTCTTTAACAATTCAGCAAAAGCAAAATAAACTACTAAATATACAAATACACATCCCCAAAACGAAGAGCAAATACAGGTAAAATGAAACAATTACCTTGACAAGGTAACTGTTATAACAGCTTTGCATTACTATTTCAAGCTGATATTTCATACAGGTTTACTTTTCTTTTGTAATAATTAAATAATGCAGCTTTTCTTTTAAAATGCTTTTGTTTATTAAAAAAAGAGGTAAAATATGCAGTATAATACTTATAAAAAGCCAGAACAACTTTTTAACACTCATTTAAAGTAAAGTTACGTGTATGAGATATTGATAACTGAAAAAGAACAGAACGAATAGAAGAAAGATATTAGAACAAACTATATATATATATATATATATATATATATATATATATATATATATATATATGTGTGTGTGTGTGTGTGTGTGTGTAAAAGTAAGTAAAGTCGTCGGGGCGGCCTAAAGTCGGTATCAGCCAGTCAGCGAGGGAGTCTATCCCCTTTTTAATAGTGCTAGACCAAGGAGATTGTTTTGGCATCTGAGATGGAGCACCACACCTACCACCAGCTCTTTACTTTACCGCAACGATCCCTGTGCTACTCATACGCTGAGTTGGCGAGGACCGGTATCGAACTAGGAACCTTGTGGTTTCTAGCCGAACGCTCTACCGACTGAGCTAACCTGGCCCATCGAGTATTTCATTTTCATTAATATAGATTTCATACACGTAAAAGCAAGGCTCTCTATTATTTATAGAATTTATCTCTCTTCTGATCGTATATATATATATATATATATATATATATATATATATATATATATATATATATATATATATATATACCGATGTATGTATTTATCAGTTAAAACTCCGTTAGTTACTGGCAGCTGAAGACGGTCGAGTGATTAAGAAATCGGCCTGATGAAAGATCAGTCGGGTTCACTCCCGGCTAGAAGTAGTTGCTTATTCTAGCCAAACTGAAAAGACATGAAACGTCGAAACACAATATATATATATATATATATATATATATATATATATGTGTGTGTGTGTGTGTGTGTGTGTGTGTGGAGAGAGAAAATAGAAAAACACGAAGTATTCCAAAAGAATAGTTTATTTTGATTGTGAAATCGATGATATAACGTTTCGATTTATGTAACCTTCCACCGGGCCTGTGTTGAACTGTCGTGTAGTGATGGTGGGTGGCTCGCGGAATATAAGGAATGCTGGTTGTATATAAGGAAGAGGGTAATTATTATCAGCAAAGCGCAAATTTCAGAAGACCTTAAAGCTGTGGCGTGGGAGGGGCTAATTTGATATGTTTGGTAAGACTGAAAAGTAGTGGGAGAATGTAGCTCATGTATTGAATTCATGATGCATGAAGATATTCTAGCAGTGTTGCGAGGACCTAGAATATGGAGTAACTAAGTTGATAGAATTGGTTAGACCTGATATATAGTAGGAGAATGAAAATGTGTACCTTAAGAACGTCACATTGCTATTGTCGTTACAATAACTCTTTTATAAGAAAACATTTGCTCTACACCCATGTGTTCACACCTACGTGGTGTTTTGGCATGCTTGTACTTAGAAATCTGAGAAATCGACAAATTTTTAAATATATCATACTCAATGACTCCAGCTGCTTCCGATACATAGATAATGTCCTACTTATTTACCCACAAGAAACTGATATAATAGAAATGACGGACAGACTTAATAAAACTGAACTCAACATACAATTTACACACAAATTAGAATCCGATAACTGTCCACTTTTTTTTTTTTTAGATATTCTACTCACTAAAAATATTGACTAGTTAAAATTCAAAGTCTAGCACAAACGCCCTTCAGAGATGACCTCATATATTTTTTTTATTATAAAAGGGATTTAACTTAATGCTCACTGCATCTGTACACCGAAGTAATTAAATGACGATTTCAAACACATAGAAAACGCTTCACCAGACCGTTTATATCCCAAATCTCTTATACATCATGCAACGTCTAAAGCCCTCAAATTCCACACAAGGATCCAATCTCAAGTCCCCTCTCATACAGCTTCCAATACATTTAAACATCCTCATAGATACAAAATTTTACCTCTATAACGTCATTGATAAATACTTAAATAAGCTAGGCATCAACATTTTCACCCTAGCTTCGAAAACTATCCATAAAATACTTGACACACTACCGGCAACACATAACATCGGGAGCGGGTGTATAAATGATTCCACGCAACACACACACACACACACACACACACACACATATATATATATATATATATATATATATATATATATATATATATACTCGTGAATAGAAAAAATGGGCCAAGATTGAAAGAAGGAAGAAAATAGATTTTTCGATATTTTTCAGGAATTTACTGAAATTTAACTGCAAATACCCATTTTTCAGATCATTAATATTATAGTATATAATAATTTAGTGGTAAAAATGAGTCCTAAAAAGGTAAGACCGCATCTGGGCGAGGATATGAAAAACCGAATTGCAGGATTAAGGCAGTCTAATATGACTTACAAGCAGATTTTCGATATTTTGAAAAAAGAAAATGTGACAACATCTCTCTCTGCTGTGAAGCGAAATGGTCAAAGGTTCGAAATCGAAGGTTCAGTAAAAAGGAAATCTGGATCCGGTCGCGCTAGAGCATCCACTGTGAAGGACGAGCACAGGCTTAAAATGACTGTTTTGAAGGACCGAAAGAAAACTTATGTTGATCATAGCAAACAATTCAAAAACAGCGGATGGAAATTCCATTTCTAGAATGACAATATCTAGACGATTGAAGGAAATGGGATTTTTGTTTTTTGTTCAATTGTATTTTGTTTAATTTAGCTTTTTGTACAATAAAATGTATAATACTTGCTTGGCCCATTTATTTTGTTCACGAGTGTATATATATATGAAGTAAACCCTTATTAGTAATAAGTAATCTAGTCAGTAGGTGGTTAGAAAGAATCTATGTAGGGCATTTTAATGTAAAAATATTAAAAGTGATATAGTCAATGTTTACAGTTCAATTCATACTAATCGAGAAATTATATTCAGAGCAATGTAGTTAATAAAGAAACGGCTTAAATATCTGTCATATCAACAGTTATAAATTTATTTCGACCGCCATCTTGTATCTGACCATCTTGTATCTGACCATCGTGTATCTGACGGTAAATTCTTCTGCAGACTGATAGCTATAACAGTCTGAATAAGCCTTACACTTGGATACGAGATATCGCTTGAAATAATTTTTTCACTGTTAATATGAGTGATATATATATATATATATATATATATATATTATATATATATATAATATATATATATATACTAGAAAACACGTGACCCCTGGGTCACCCATTGAGCTCGGGTTATATTGTTAAAAAATCACAATAATGTAAAATAAAATCAGGAAATTTACCAATTTTAATGAAATTTTCAGTGTAGATTTATCAATAAATGAATTTTATAATGCATCAGTTATTTTATTTCAAAACTTTCTGACTTAATTAGGTATTTCTGCAATAGTAAATTGATATTTAGAATTTATTTATAATATGAAACGCCTAATTTTAAGTTTCAAATTTTCTATTTTTAGATACTAAAAACAGTTATCTATTTAATAACTACTTTAGTTTATTATTGTTATCTAATAATTTTTTTAGAAACACTATATTGAAAATTTAAGACCCCTTCTTTTTGAACAGAACGAATATTGATGTATATTTTTTCTTTTATAAGATAATAGTAGGATGGCCCATAATTCGTCTACTTGCGACAGATCTTTTGTTTTAAAAACGAATTAAAATAAATTATATCAATTATCTAAAGTCAAACTTTTGTCTAAAACGATAAGTAGTAACATAATGACCATCATTAAAAAAAGAAAAATATCATTATATATACAATTTAAAAAAAACATTTAAAACGATTTTTCGGTCAATTTCTATCGCTTTCAATCTGAGATGCTGGTTTAAAATGAATACAGTGGCTTTTAATTAATTTAATAATTTAATATAACATTCGCGATTGCAAAAGAAATTACCAAAAATCATGGAATTATCCGATTTTAATGAAATTTTCAGTATTGATTCATCAATTAATGAATTTTATAACGCATTAGTTATTTTATTTCAAACTTTAATTTAGTATTTTTGCTATGAATAATTAATATATAAAATTCATTTAAAATGAAAAAATATTCGGATTTTAAGTTTAAAATGTTATATTTTTAGATTCTAGAAATAAATATCTATTCAATGCAAACCTTATTTTATATACATAAAGTAATAAGTTTTGAAGAAAACCTTGATTGAAAATGTACCCCGGCCCCTTTTTAAGCAGAAAATGTCGATGTATAATTTTTTTTATATAGATAATAGCCAATTAAATAATTAACTAAATGAGTAAAAAAAAAATCTAAAAAAAATAAATTATTTATTATTTTCTTAAATATTTTATTTTTCGATTTTCGGTACTTATTTTTTCATAGAATAGCCACCGTATTTTTTTTTGTTTCTATTCATAACTTCGGTCTTTTATCTCTTTATTTATACTGTAATTAGTATCGAAAATGACCAACTCGCAAAACATTTTACACCCCCGACATAAGCGGGGTCAAAATTAAGCGACCTGAAGAAAATGAGAAAGTTTTGAAATAAAATAAATAATGCATTATAAAGATCATTTATTGATAAATAAACACTGAAAATTTCATTAAAATCCGATGATTCCCTGATTTTTGGTAAATTATTTTCTGTAGTGGGGGGGCTAAAGTCATTTGGTTAAAAACGCATTTTAGGCTCATTTTGCCAGTAGCTAGTTTATGTAAATAATAAAAAGATATATATATATATATATATATATATATATATATATATATATATAGAGAGAGAGAGAGAGAGAGAGAGAGAGAGAGAGAGAGGGGTGGTAAAATCAGCCCAGCAGTCAGCCGTAATTTTTTCAAGCAGGGTAATGTTTTTCTCTTCTCATTCTCTTCTCTATTCTACAGGTATTGAGAGAGGGTGAGAGAAATAAACTATACTTATGACAGAGATTGGTCGGTCTTTGACTTAATTGTAAATTACGATAATTAGAAGCAAATGAAGTGGGATTTTTTTCAAACAATGATTAGATTTATGATTAGATAATATGTTGAGATAGTTTTTATACCATTAGTATACATAGAAAAAAAGTATAATAATAATAATAATAATATATATATATATACATATATATATATATATATATTATTTATGGGTACTACTATGTGAATATAGCGTAAGTAGTTAATCCAAAAGGGCTTAAAATATATTGTGAATATAGAGCATTAATAGTCGTAGAATAAATTGTTTCCCGACCGCGGTTTCGGTTTTACTCCAACACCTTCATCAGGTGGATTGAGCGCGTACGGGTGGATGTGTATCTGTGTGTCTGTGTGTAATTTAAACCCTTTTTCATAAAGTAATAATTAAACAGGTAATTCTTAATATCAACATATTCAAATTGGAATAGTCAATGCATAATACACGAGAATTATAAACAGAGCAATATATTTAATAAAGAAACGGCTTAGATATCAGTCATATTAACAATTATACATTTATTTCTACCGATATCCTGTATCCGTGAATAAATGTTTCGTCAGATTATTACATATAGCGGCCAGAAAAAAGTCTTATCCTTGGTCACAAGGTATATGTGGAAATAAATGTATAACTGCTAATATGACTGATATTTAAGACATTTCTTTATCATATATATATATATATATATATATATATATATATATATATATATATATATATATATATATGAGGAATGAAGAATTGGGTAAATTCAACAAAGTGTGGTTGAAAATAAAGGAGAAATGTGGATAAAACAACATAACAATTAAATTCAAATTGGTCTTTTGCGAAGCATTTTTGAATTCATTCTGAAAATACAATGGGTTCTGCAATCTGATTGTATGCTGAAAAGGTAATTTTGGGGCGGACAGATGATGAGGGACTTCGTACAGTGTGATAAGATGAGAGTCAAAAGGAAAGGAAAGAGGGGAGGGTTGGATGTGTGAAGGAAGTGAAGAAAAATAGTAATGGATTTATTTGTGGGGAATGGTACTTTTTATGGGTTCATTTATTGCCAGTGAAATAATTTGATAGTCTGATGGTAAATTAGTGTTAAGCGACGGTTGTCTGTAAAGGTTTGTGAAGCTGGTGGATTGGAATATTTTTTGTTTTGGAGTATTTTAGAGATTTTGTGATTTTTAAAATCTATTTTCTATTTTATATCCGTTTTTTTAATTTTTATTTTGTTTTCTTATTTCTTTATTTTGTTTGTAACGATTTTTGCGATAGCTTTTGCCAGGTGGAAGAAAGCTGGCCTTTGTTTTACAACTTTTGTGATCGCAAATTGTACAAATGAATTTCGTCGCCATAAAATCTAGAAAGCATTAATGTATTATTAATATTAACAACTTTTCCTTAACATAAAGAACAACTACAAATGAATAGACTTACCAGAGGATGTTAACTCCAGTAGTGTAGAAAAATAGACATAACTGGATTAAGCAGAAAAGAGGAGGTAGTTAGCAACAGAATATGAGAGATAGAATTACAAATGTTTTTGCCTGAATGGAGGGGACATCTAAATTCAGAGAAAATAGATTTTGACTCTAAAGAAAAATGTCTCGACTTAGAAATTAATTTATACAGACTACTTAGAATACAGAATTAGTTATAATTCCACGTCAGTTTAATTCTTATGCTGACCAGTATATATAAAATGTTGCTACCTATACTTTTTTGTTCTCCTGAAGAAGGTGTACCTTGAACACCAAATCCGTGTAGTGAGAAACAATTTTTTCTACATCTATAAATGCTCTATATTTTACGTAATATATTGAGCACTTTTTAACTACTAATGCTACTACAATGAAATCGTTGTAGAAATATTTGATGAATATATATATATATATATATATATATTATATATATATATATATATATATATATATATATATATTCCGTCTAAATACTGGTTCATTTCGATATCATGGGTGTTGATCCTTTTTTAGCGTTTTGGCGTTTAAATAAACATTTTTTTTTTATGAAGGACAAAATATTTTACAATTTTGAGAATACTTCCTGTAATTCTGTTTCCATTTAACCAGACTTTACTCTTCAATTCAGCACCATGAGAATATTTGTTTTCAACAAACTAGTCATTCAAGCTATATAAGATATGCCCTTAAGGGGAATTCCTCAGCACGCCATAAACCAAATATCTGTATACTACCTTAACTTATATATATGTATATATAGACCTTATCCCAAATATTCAGAATTAATTATCTACAAATGTAACAAACTATATTACACACACACACAATATATATATATATATATATATATATATATATATATATATATATATATATATATATATATATATATATATATATATATATATATTAGTGTGTGGGTGTGAGGGTGAGTTTATGTGAGTATATTCTCACACAATTTGTGATAAATACTATAAAGTTTTTCCCTCCGAACATCACATAATTATCCATTGTTTGTTTTGAAAAGATGTCTCATTATATACAATATGTCCAATTCACAGGGAATTCTAATTACTTTCTTTCTTTAGAATACTATTTTCCTCTAATCTAGAACAGGCAAACTGAATTACATGCATTTGGGGAAGACCACTCACACAACACCAAAAAAGAGGGTGTCGTAGGTATAATACTAAACTGTATCCAATGGTGAGCTTATGTTTAGTGCGCTAAGGAGTGTTAAGTACTGATTAATTGCCATTTTTGCTATGTCCACACAGGTCGTACTTATTAGGATCCTATGCAGAAATATATAACTTTGATATTAATAGTATCAGAGGCAGGTTTATCTTACTTGGTAGAGCATGCACCTTAGAATTGCAAGGTTCCAAGTGAGATACCGGTCTTTGGCCACTTAGCGCATCGGTAGCACATGTTGGGCAATCTGATATATGAGGTAAAACATCTACTAGCTGATGGTTAGTGTGGAGCTCCACTTCAGTAAAAACAATCTTACTGGTCTAGCGCTAGAGAACAGGGGGCATATTTTCCTCTTGTTTTTGTTGATGCTGACAATATGACACTCCATAGTATTTAGTAGATACTTCAAGCCATAGAAATAAATGTATACTATTATTAAATGGAAATATTTACTTAAAATCAAATATTTGTATTATAGAAGAAAAACCGAAACCATCTTATTGCGTGCAATCAAGTGCATATTATATTTACTATAATTGGGTATAAAGACATTAGACATAAAAAGAAACACTTGAAACAATACAACTTCATACAAACACATGGATATTAATTATAAATAAGAATAATTACTTGACATTATATATAGATATGTGCGTGTGTGCGTATGTGTGTTTGTGTGTATGTGTGAGTTTTGTGATAGTGTGTGCTAGTGTGTGCGAATGTGCATAAGCTTATCAACATTTGATAGGAATAATTAAAATTAAAACAAAAGAACAACATATAACAGAGCGCAAACAAATGAATATGATTGCTAAATTATAATATTTATGTGAAAACATATAATTGTATATAGATGAATAAGGATTAGGAATGACTGAAACCTGTGTGCAAACAGACGAATATCATTATTAAATTGAAATATGTAATAGAAACATTATAAGTGTATAAGAATTTATTAGTATTTGACAGAAATAATTGAAACCGTATAACTGTGGACAAAACAAATTATTATTATTATTATTATTATTATTTGAGTTTTCACATCAGTGTTAGCTGATGATCTTTCACTGGAGTCTGAGTGACACCAAGTCTTCTCAGGTCTCCAGGACTCTTCTGAGTATTCTGGCAGATTGCAGCAGTGCAGTGTTCTGAATGGTTTCAATCCTTCCTCTGATATCCAAACTTTCCAAACCATTTTCTAATCCTTTTGGGACTGTTCCAAGTGCACCAACTACAATTGGTATAACTTTCACTTTCATATTCCATAACCTTTTCAGTTCTCTGGCAAGGTCCAGATATTTGTCAATTTTTTCATTTTCCTTTAACTTCACCCTGTGATCCGCTGGCACTGCAAAATCCACCAGTTGACAAGTTCTTTCTTTTTTGTTAATCAACACTAGGTCTGGTCTTCTTGCTGGGATAAGGTGATCCGTTTTAATTTCAAAGTCCCAGAGAATTTTGTGCGTTTCGTTCTCAATAACAGATTCTGGTTTATGCATATACCATTTTGTTGTGTGGTCAAAATTTAATTTCTTGCATAATTCCCAGTGGATCACCTTCCCAACCCAGTCGTGTCTAGTTTTGTATTCTCGTTGTGCTAGTTTGCTACATTCGCAGAGTATATGGTTAACAGTCTCATCTCTATTACCGCAAAGTCTACATTTACTATTTTGTTGGGTCTTATCAATTTTCGCTTTGATGTAGTTTGTCCTTATGGCATTATTTTGTGCAGCAATTATAAGTGATTCTGTTTCTCTTTTGAGGTTTCCCTTTCTTAACCATGTCCAAGTCTTTCCATGTGCAACCTCATCTATTTGTCGTTTGAAGCGTCCATATAATTGTTTTTCTTCCCATTTTTGTTTTTATTATTATTATTATATATGAACATTTATTTTAAACCATAGAATTGTATATAAATTAGTATCAGATTGGAATACATGAAACCATAGAATTGAGTGCAAATTATTGCATAAAATATTGTCATTAAATAACTCAAATCTTTTGAATCCTAAAAAGAAAACATGCATAGCTATAGACGCAACAGCTTTTAAGATTTTCATGATGCTACTGGTAATTACAGATACTGAAAATCAACATTTTTAGAAAATGTTCCTGACAGATGATGACGTCAGCAATCATTATGGCTGATAGCGTCTAGCACAACTCTCCTGTTGTTCATGACATGTCTAAGATGTTAATCCTAAGATTGTATCTCTGATTGAATACTGTTTACTAGTGTTGGAACACGTTCAAATGAATGAGTAAGATCTTGACACTGCTAATTAAACTAGCTAAATATACGCACACCGAGGAACGGTATTCATTGAATTACTTTTCATTTATTTAGTTCATTCTACATTTAGATTTATATTAGCTGTGTAGTTGTTTATTATGGGCATTTTGCACATAATTCTTTGATGGCAAGCATTATTATCTAATACAAATAATTTGCACAGATCTGAATGATTTCACGTATTCATATATAATAGTGATAATTATATCGTTTCAAGTAATTATTTGTATCTACTAACGGGCAATTGTTTTCACACAGTTATATGGTTTCGAAAAACTAACAATACAATCTTTAGTAAACAATTATAACTTCAAGAAATAATTTTTAATACAAACAATTTACAATTATATGTCAGCAAGTATTCTTATCGAATACGAGTAATGTTTACCAATATTTATTTCACCACTAGATGGGAACATAACATGTGCTATAGCCCCAGGCTAAAGTCGACCTGAATGTAATGTTAATGAAGGGGTACGTCTCACTTCCCAGATCATTAGAAGTTGAGCTTTACCATCTAATACATATTAGCCCCATATTCAGAACATCATTTTTTAGGGATCCTACCCTCTGCAGTAGACACAGTCATGTTATTCTAAGCCTCGCAAAGAAGTGGGTATCATTGAAAAAGCCAACATAAAATTGTGTATATTTCATTATTAATCTTATGTTAGACATAGTCTAATTGGTTTAAATAAATATTAAAACATAATCAAATCTTCATCAGTAAGTGTATAATTGTAAAATTATTCTTATTTGATTACGTTTAGTTATGTAAAGAAAAGAAAATTTTGATAAGCGTATGAAACCTTTAAAAATATCGAGATTTAACATATTCCTAAAATTTAATTAAAATAAATGTATATATAATCTATAATCTTACCCTGTATTACAGGGTGTCGCAGTGAACATATGCATAATTAATTAGTTGGATAGCTTTATATATATATATATATATATATATATATATATATATATATATATATATATATATATATATATATATATATATATATATATATATATATATATAATTAATGTTGATATTATGATTTCACACTCATAACTTCAAGTTTCTTGGTAGTCCAATCATCAGATGAGAAGTGGTTGAGATGTCAAAAACCAGTCGTGAAATGGTAAAAATCAAATGAAAAAATGAAATGGTAAAAATCAAATTGTTTTGTTTCAATGCAATTTTGTTTGATTATAATGTTTTTTAAATACAAATTTAACGTCATGACATTACATCACGTGAATACAATCCACGTCACAAAAACGTTAAACAAGCCACAGTTTAAAAAAACAATTTTTAGCTTTACATTTCCCATCGCGTGAAAAACGCTGCATATAAACGCTAAACAATTTGATTTTTACCATTTCACGACTGGTTTTTGACATCTCAACCACTACTCATCTGATGATTGGACTACCAAGAAACTTGAAGTTATGAGTGTGAAATCATAATATCAACATTAATTATAAAGCTGCTCTGCTTTATTAGCATTGAGCACCTTTTCCATGCAAATACTTTTCTCATTTTTTCATTCACTATTCATTATATATTGCATATATATATATATATATATATATATATATATATATATATATATATATATATATATATGTATATATATATATATATATATATATATATATATATGTGTGTGTGTGGGGTGTATATATGTGTCTATGCATATATTGTATATATATATGTATGTATATATATTGGAGTTATATATATACATATATATATATATATATATATATGTATGTATATGTGTGTGTGTATGTGCGTGTGTGTCGTAATATCTACTTAAGATAAATGTAAATAATCAATCACTATTCTAAATGACTCAATAATAAATTGATAAGAAAGCAGATGTCAAATATATGAGAGTATTTAAGGTAAGTCGTTTGTTTTAACGAAATTACTAAAATTGAAACCCATCAATAAGCCGGCTCATATAATCTTAACTGTTCAACTATATCTGTAGTGAGCTGGCATATCTCATTTAAACTGTTCAAGTATCCGTACTGAGTCGGCTCATATCATTTCAACTGTTCAAGTATCCGTACTGAGTCGGCTCATATCATTTCAACTGTTCAAGTATCTCATAACTGATATTGCATAGCCCTTTTATTCTTCTTATTTTCTTTTCTTAAATCTTCTTAAGTTCTATGCGGGCCGAATTCCATGGTCTTCTTGGTCTTGGCTTCTTGATTCGACTTGTTGGGGTTGGGTGTGACTTTGCGTCCAACTTCTTGTTTGTTTTTTTGTTTTTTTTTTGTTTTTTTTTAATTAAAAAAGAACAGAACTACTTTGTTTAATTTTGGAAAAATTCATCCAAAACCATTTTCACCTCACGGTTGTGAAAATACCCATTCTATGCGTCTGCCATTTCTGACACAAATCTGATTAACTCTACCTAACTTAACCGTTTTCATGACCAAACCAATCAATCAGAGAACTGCTAGAACGTCAGTCAGTTGTCAGGTTTTGTCTATCATATTACTTATTATTTTCCATGAAGAATTACCGGTTAACTTTTGAATTCAAATATTTTAAATTCTAAACTTGGTTTGTAAAATTAGTTGGCAACCTATTCAGTATGTAACATCATCTCAAATCATGTGATATTTAAGCATAATTTGACCTAAATCTACAGAACTTATTAGTCGGGTAAAGTGCAACGTTTTGGGATGAAATCAGATTCAGTCGTTTAACTGTTTTTCATTACTAGATAATTATATTATATAGTAATGAAAAACAGTTAAACGGCTGAATCTGATTTCATCCCAAAACGTTTAACTCCACAATTACTATATTTTTCTTAATTCTGTGCTCTGGGTGTTTTTCTCCATCAGTCCCCTTGTTACATAAACTTACCGGAAAGTATATTTACCACACCTATCAGACTTATGGTCAAGTCACGATGAAAGCAGGGGCTCCCGTTAGATAACCGAAGTTAAACAGTGCTGGGCCTGCTCACTACTTAGATGCGTACTATTTAAGTAAAAGCTGCTACTGTAAGAAACCGAGTATCAAAATGATTTGATTCGGCATTTAATGACCCGAAAAGGTTAATATTAGGGGTTGGTAAATAAATACTTATTTCTTAAAGATTAATTGAGACAGGTGTTTTCTATGGACAGTTTTGCTGCTGATTACGATTCTGATTAGGTTAGTTCCGTGAGGATTTTCAAAATGGCATCTAGAAATCCTTGTTTTATTAATGAAAAGGACAATATTTTGTTTAATATTGGTGTAATATGTCTGATCATAAGGTTTTTTTTAGTTCCAGAATATGAAAATACATTGATTTTATTGATTTAACTAGCTCTAATTTATTTATCATGTAAAAAAATGAAAATTATAATAAGATTAGCTTTTGCTCGGAAATATCACCAATTACACATGAAGTTTGCATGAAGTTAACTTCCATACATAAGAATGTTCCGTATAAGTCAGTCACTTCATTCATAAATTCGCCCTGATTTGGTTATCAAATTACCAAACAGGGATGCACATCCCAAGTTTGTGAGAGATATATACCGTAGTGCCTCTCTGTCAGCATTATCCTCTTGCTAGAATTATTCTACTTCCAAAGATCGTTTCTTAACAACATCAATAACATTCACCATTACTGCAGCTTCCAACTTTTCAATCCCATTTGGTTCACCCTCTTGTTTTACATCCTTTAATTTCTTGAGAACAATCAATTTGGGTTCAAAGAAAACATTCACCCCAGTCCAGTTTCTGTCACTGGTGGCTATTTCATCAATCCCAGAAAGTGCACCAGAGGGAATATGACGATGTCTCCCATCGTCCTGTAGATTTCTGGGCACAGAAGAAACTATTCATTCTGAATGTATGTAGAAACGGCAAGCACTAACTTGTTGTTGTTGATATAAACTATGTCATCAAAGAAAACCTGTATACGCTTCTGGTGGGCCACAAATAACTTTGCCAAGTCTACAATACGTCCATTTCTGTTTTATACAAAGCTTTTGAATCCCTCATGTTGAGCATTGTTTCTTTCCATCTACTGTCTATAATCATTATATGATGAAAGTGTGTTGTATGACTTGAGGAAAGTAATCTAACCATAGCAATAAGTCCAATAAACAGAAGTTCCAGGGGAACTGAAGGCGTTCTTATCAGAGTGAGCAATAACAATTTTTAAATCCCAAAATTCTGCTTAGTGTCTTTATAGATTTTGTCTATGGCATAGTCTACACCCAATAGGATATGAGTACAACATTTTAGTTGCATATCATGATCTTCTCCCAGGTTATCACGTAAGACTTTGTAGTTAGTTGATTGATCAGACATCCATTATTCAATTTGACTTTTATGGTCATCAACAAAGCAATTAGCAAGTAACGGTTCAGTGTTTAATCATAAGCTTTTGCCCCGTCCCCCCTTGAGTGGCTTAGATCCTCACCATAGCCAGTTGTGAGTGACGTTTTCGCACCAGAATTTTGTGTTATTTTTATATAGTCCATTTTGACATCGTAGTGACGATGGACAGCCACCTTTGTGGTGTAATCAAGCCCTGTTGTAATGACTTCGACCAGCTTGTTGCACAATTCTTGTGCAACATGTTCAAGACTCAAGATGCATCTTCCAGATAATGCATGATTTTTCGACAACTGGGATGCAGATAGATCAGACCTCTGTGAATATTGAGGCCATAAATATCAAGTTCTTCATCCCTAATGTCACTACGACACAGTTTGTGATCTGATTCACTGCCTACATGGATGTCATCATGAATGAATGTGCACGTTTAACCAAATATCATATTGGCTAAAGTAGCAAATATTCTGCAAACTTCATTTGGGGAAGCTGTGAATTCTGACAAAAACTGGACCACATAACGAATTACAGGCTCATTGAATGGTCTGTGTCCATTCTTAACCTTCACATCCAGGGAATGCAAGAACACAACTAGTGGTGGTGTCATTTTCGCCATCCTCTGGAGAACAAAGTTTTCTATTCAAAACTACAGTTCTTTTTATGAAGGTTGATCACTGTCCTGTAAATTACATCTACTTTCACAGTTTTCATCAAAAACAGATACCAATGAGTCTTTCATTATCAATTGATCTTGTTCTCACTTTCCTTTTTTTCTTTTCTTCTATTGTAAGACATTTCTTTTTTGCAGAACATTCTCAACCCCCTTTTTCTCTTCTTCATCCTAATCCAACCTTTAGGATCTGTGGTGCAGACTGCTTTGTAAGCTCTGAAACAGTTCTCTTCATAAATGCCCGATCATTAGATGCCATTTTAACACTAAAGTCTTCTTCCTTTGGATGAATCCTTATAACAAATATCATAGGCATATTAAGTAAGAGTTGCATTGAATTCAAATCCTTTTGCATACCAAAACTAGCTTTTGGATTTAGCACTGCTGTTTTAAGCTTTTAAGATTTCTGTAAAATATTGAACGATGCATAATAATCTTTCACTCTAGTAGCAACTGCTTTTTCATTTAGTGGGTACACATTTTTGTCTATCCAGTCAGGCCATAGTTCATTTGCAATAATATTTCTGGCTTGATCCCTGCTCAAAGAGTATTTCCCCTTCTGTCATTTACACAAATATAGCATAAACCACAGAGCCAGAAGATAATTTTCATGTAGGTTTGCATTCCTTCGTGTATGTAGAACCAAAACTTTATTTTAAGCTTTCACTTCTTTATTTTCTTTCTGCCATTTCAGACTTGCTTACTACTTTAGGAAACTAGATCACGTTCATAGTATGACGCTGGCTATATCATATCTGACTATTTGCAATTTACAATCCTCCAGTACAAAATATCATAAAAAGCGGGACATGATTGAATAATTTTCACCTAGAATACCTAATAGAAATAAAAGTATTGGTTAAATCACTAAGATGAATATATTTTCAGATTATGTGACCCAGAAAACATATAGTAGACATATTACACCACTGTAACTCCTAAAAATGTTAATAGCGGTTTTCAGCCACCATTTTGAAAATCCTCACAGAACCAACATAAAATGACGTCATATCCCCCCCAAAAAAAAACATCAGATTCGTAATCAGCAGCAAAAATTACAAAAATTAACCTCCATTTGCCCACCCCTATTGATATGCCTTAAAACCAAAACAACCACTCCAAGCAAATCTAAAAAATTGAACTTGGATGAATCATGTTAAGACCTAGAAACAAAAGGAATCAGATTTAAAAGGGGAAATACAAAATAGATTGTGAGAAAAGGAGATGTAGTAAATATAATGAGAAATATCAAAACGAAAAAATTGCGGGAGACCTCTAAATTTTTAAATCAACAACAAACTAAAATGTGTCTATAGTAATATAGATACATTACATAATAAAATAAATGAATTGGATTTATTCATAAAAGAAAGTCAACCCGATATCATATGCCTAGTGGAAATAATTACAAAAAATATTAAATTAAACATCCAATTTTGTGAGATTCAATTTCCTGGATACGACTGTTTTTTTTTTCGAATTTAGAAGATGTAACTATGCAAAGGGGAGTAATAACACTGATTAAAAACAGATATCTAGCAAAACAGTTTTAAACACCAAACTTTATTGATAGTGTTTGGTGTGAAGTATTATTAGAATCATTCGATAAGTTAACCATTTGATGTATTTGTAAATCCCTAAATAGCAGCTTCGAAAAAAATTTTAAAAATAAATTATCATCTAACTTCCCTTGCAAATAACAAGAGCCATGTTCTAATAACTGGAGATTTAAATTTTTCAGAAATTGATTGGGATCATGGTACTTATCTTTATTAAAAAAAGCTACAGATTTTATGGAAGCTATACGAATCTCCTTCCTTTTTCAACCCAAAAAACACAACACATTTTAGAAACAATCAAAACCCAAATGTATTAGATCTAATCTTTACGAACAAAAAATATGATAACTGATTTAGTACACCTATTACCTTTGCGTAAAAGTCACCACCATGTTATAAACTTCAATTATATCTGTTACACAAAAGAATATAATGTAACAGAAATTAAATATAATTATCAAAAATGTAAATTTGATGATATGAGAAAGATGTTGAGGAATCAAAATATTGAATAACAAGATTTTAGTGCAGAGGAATCTTGGAAGGAGTTGGAAGGTATATTGAACTGTGTTAAAGAATTAATTCCAAATAGAAAATGTACAAATGGGAGGAAGAAAAAGTCACCATGGATGAATAAAACGACATTTAAGAAAATGAAAGTAAAACGGAAAGCATATCAAAATTATCTTAATACAAGAGAGGAAAAGGATTATCACAATTATGCAAAATTAAGGAATCTGTTGAAATGGGAATACAAGAAAGCAAAAATAGAATTTGAAAAGAAAATTGCCAAAGAAGCTAAAAATAATCCAAAAGCTTTTTTTTTAAATACGCTAATGATAAAGTGAACACTAAAGTTGAAATCACAGATTTACTAGGACCAGACGGAAACACAGCTAGATCTGATGAAGGAAAAGGCAAATATATTGAATGAATACTTTTCTAGTGTATGTACTATTGAAAATATTGCTGAAAGATCCTAAAACGAGGAACTGGGTAATATAATGATAATTAAAGAAGAAGTTCATAAAAAATAATGAAATTAAATCCAAACAAATCTTCTGGACCAGACGAACATCACCCTTTAATTTTAAAAGAATTGATACAAGATATATATTTACCATTGAGTATAGTCTTTAATAAATGCGTTATTGAAGAATATGTACCTCAATCTTGGAGGGAAGCTAATATAACAGCTTTATTTAAAAAGGGAAATAAAAGTAATCCATGCAATTATAGACCAGTTAGTTTGACAAGTATCATTTGCAAATTATTGGAATCTATAATAAAATACAAATTATCCAAGCACATGGAATTAAACAAACTTTTTTCTGCGAATCAGCATGGATTCATTAAAGGTAGATCTTGCAATACAAATCTTTTATCAGTAATGGATGTGGACGGAATCTCTAGATCAGGAATTACCAGTTGACACCATCTATTTTAGACTTCGCCAAAGCATTTGACTCTCTACTTCGCAAAAGGCTACTATTGAAAATACAAAAATATGGAATAAATGCCCATGTTCTAAATAGGATTAAATAATTCCTAAGTAATAGAAGACAAGGTGTCAAAATTAAAAACTCTAAATGGGTTCAAGTGACAAGTGGAATTCCACGGGTAAGTGTTCTTGGACCTTGTCCTTTTGTTATTTTTATAAACGATCTCCCAGATATGATAAAATGTTACAGACAAATATTTGCAGATGATACAAAAATATATTCTGCTGTTAATGATCAAAATGATACTGATAAAATCCAAACTGACTTTAACAATCTTTTAGATTGGTCTGATAAATGGCAAATTAGATTTAACACATATAAATGTAAGGTACTTTACGTATGAAGAAATAATTCAAAACATGTATACTCTATGAGAAAAAAACTTCTCTAATGATAGAGAAATACTAAAAGATACAGAGTTAGAAAATGATCTTAGTTGAAATGTTGAACCTGAATTAAAATTTTCCAAACACATAGAAACACAAGTAAATAAAGCAAACAAGATATTAGGATTAATACGGAGGTCATAGTAATACATGAATAAAGAAATGCTGAAAACATTGTTCATTGCATTGGTAAGACCTCATTTGGAATTTGCTAATGTGGTCTGGAGTCCAAAACTAATCAAGGATATAAAACTCATTGAGGGAGTTCAGAGGAAACCTACTAGAGTAATGAATGATTAAAAAAACCTTTCGTATGAAGAAAGACTTAGGAACATTGACTTACAAAGTTTGGTTTATCGACGTCCAAGAGGGGATATGATTGAAGCATACAAATATACACATGGATTTTATTCAACGAACTTTGATCTACTAAACATTGCGCAAAATATCAATACCAGGGGTCATAAATTAAAACTCTTTAAAAGAATTTTCTAAAGCAAATGCAAGACAAAATCATTTTAATAAAAGAGTGGTGAATACATGTAAATAAAACTACCATCATCAATAGTGAATGCCCCATCTCTAAACTCCTTTAAGGAAATAAAAGATAATCTGTGAAAAGATTATAAATATTCTGCAGAATTAAGATGAATGTTTATAAGAAACATCAGACAGGTCTCAGACCAAATATACTAGCTGGAAAGATATTATTATTATTATTATTATTATTATTATTATTATTATTATTATTATTATTTGAGTTTTCACATCAGTGTTAGCTGATGGTCTTTCACTGGAGTCTGAGTGACAGCAAGTCTCCTCAGATCTCCAGGACTCTTGTGAGTATTCTGGCAGATTGCAGCAGTGCAGTGTTCTGAATGGTTTCAATCCTTCCTCTGATATCCAAACTTTCCAAACCCTTTTCTAATGCTTTTGGGACTGTTCCAAGTGCACCAACTACAATTGGTATAACTTTCACTTTCATATTCCATAACTTTTTCAGTTCTCTGGCAAGGTCCAGATATTTGTCAATTTTTTCATTTTCCTTTAACTTCACCCTGTGATCCGCTGGCACTGCAAAATCCACCAGTTGACAAGTTCTTTTTTTTGTTAATCAACACTAGGTCTGGTCTTCTTGCTGGGATAAGGTGATCCGTTTTAATTTCAAAGTCCAGAGAATTTTGTGCGTTTCGTTCTCAATAACAGATTCTGGTTTATGCATATACCATTTTGTTGTGTGGTCAAAATTTAATTTCTTGCATAATTCCCAGTGGATCACCTTCCCAACCCAGTCGTGTCTAGTTTTGTATTCTCGTTGTGCTAGTTTGCTACATTCGCAGAGTATATGGTTAACAGTCTCATCTCTATTACCGCAAAGTCTACATTTACTATTTTGTTGGGTCGTATCAATTTTCGCTTTGATGTAGTTTGTCCTTATGGCATTATTTTGTGCAGCAATTATAAGTGATTCTGTTTCTCTTTTGAGGTTTCCCTTTCTTAACCATGTCCAAGTCTTTTGATGTGCAACCTCATCTATTTGTCGTTTGAAGCGTCCATATAATTGTTTTTCTTCCCATTTTTGTTTTCTAGTCTTTGTCGTTCTTCTGTTTGTCCATCTGCCGTTTCTACTATTGTTGGTCGCCATAAGTAATTTGTCTTTGCTCTTCCTTGTGTAATCTTCAAGTTGTTGGATTGTGGTTTCTACGCATTCCTCTATGTTGGCAAGACCTCTTCCCCCTTCCTTTCTTGACACATACAATCTATCTCTATCATCTCTAGGGTGGAGAGCCTTGTGCATGGTCATTAATTTTCTCGTCCTTTGGTCTCTCCGTCTGAGTTCTTCTTTTGTCAATTTTAAGAATGGTCCTGAGTATCTTATAATGGGGACAGCCCAGGTATTAATTCCTTTGATCAGATTTCTGCTGTTAAGTTTCGTTTCTAGAAGTTTTCTAGTTCTCCTGAGATATTCCTTTTTAACTTTTCCTTTCATTTCTGCTTGCATGATATTGTCCGCTTCCAAAATTCCTAAGTATTTGTAGCTTTCATTTTCATCAAGAGATTTTATAGTTTCCTGATTTGGTAGTTGTATTCCATTTAATAGTTTTCTTTCACCCCTTTTTATTACAAGCATAGCACATTTTTCGATTCCAAATTCCATCCCTATATCCTGGCTATATATCCTAATAGTTTGTACTAGGCTCTCCAATTCTTTTTCATTTTTTGCAAAAATTTTAATGTCATCCATGTACATAAGGTGGTTGATCTTTTCTTGTGAATTACTAAATTTGTATCCCCGGTACATTTTTTCAGTATATGGTTTAGCGGCATCATTGCAATAATAAAGAGTAGTGGTGATAATGAGTCTCCTTGGAAGATACCTCTTTGGATTTTACTTCTGCCAGGGATTGTTTTCCAGCTTTAATTGAACTCGCCAGTTTTCCATGGCTTTTTAATGAAGTTTATAATGTTGTTGGAAATTTATACATTTGTAGGAATTCTAAAATCCAGGTATGTGGGACCATGTCATAGGCTTTTCTGTAATCGATCCAGGCCATTGCAATATTTTTCCGTTTATTTTTGACTTCTTTAAGATACTATTATTATTATTATTATTATTATTATTATTATTATTATTATTATTATTATTATTATTATTATGTGTTGTCGTTTGTTATTAGTAATGACAAGTACTAGTCTGTGTTGATGTCTTTTCCCATACATTTTTGGAAAATAAAGTTGCTTTATCATTTTGTTTCAGACACTAATCTTTATGTGTTGACGTAAGGGAAATAAGTTTGATGGGCGATATGTTCTTTGAGGTAATTAGGATGGTACAAATAGTTGTCTCCTGAGGCTCCGCCGGATAGTTGAAGGCGATGAACGATAAGATAATACTTCGCTAGAAGTAATCTGGCGTTTTCCAGTCATAAAAATGGTAACCATATTAAATATTACTTGCATTTGCTTATTTCGGTTTTATTTGACCATAAAACGAAGGCTTAACTTTTTCACACGACTTGCATATCTGCGTTTTTGAGGTAGGGAAATTAATTATACATATTTTAATTTCATTCTTTAGCTCGCTAGTTACAAGCGTAAGAAAAATAGAAAGCGTGCAAATAGGGAGAAAAAAACAATTTGATCAGTATATTCTTTTTAGACCTTTCTTTGTTTTTCCAAGATATAACATATATAGGTTTATATGTTCGTTTACGACACACACACACACACACACACACACACACACACACACACACACACACACACACACACACATATATATATATATATATATATATATATATATATATATATTAAGTTAGCATAGACAAGAAGTCAACGGTTCTTGGTTACTGACTGTTTCTCGCCTATGTTTCAAAACTATCAGTAACCCAGCGCCGTAGATTTCTGGTCCACGCTACCCTGACGTAGATATAAAACTCTGTCCACAATATTTACTTATAAATCAAGTAGGCTATATTATGAATATTAATTACATTAGCAAGAATTGATTTTACTACGTTGGAGAATAAAACGATACTATTAGAGATCAATAACATCAAGTAAGTATTTATTAAAACCGGTTTTGTTCAAACCAGTATGCAAATTAACCATACCATATATTATATAAACCTTTATTTCTTAGTGATATATAAGACACATTGCAGGATTTTAAACACACTTATAACATAGGCTCTTTTGAGGCAAATCTAACTCAGATGTTCATAAAGTCATGGTTAATAAATTATATTTATTCTTTACATTATTGATTTTGAATACAAATTAAATACTCATTGATAAAATTACGCAATTCCTGAGTGTATTGTGACATAAGAAGTGGTGTAGTCTTAGTCATAGACAGACAGACATACACTGAATCTCCATTAATATATATATATATATATATATATATATATATATATATATATATATATATATATATATATATATATCCGAATAAAGAATTTGTTTTAAACCGTGTTTTCAGGAATCAGGAAATTGATCAATATTCGCCAGATTCATATCTTGAATAGATTAATGTATAATTACCTCTTCTTGGGTCTT
>CM042139.1:74676108-74688608 GCA_023376005.1 Doryteuthis pealeii
ACTTCAATTTGGAAACCCTGTAACGAAAACAAATCAAGCAGAGAAACTTTATAAATTCGGTGCTTTCAATTCCCGCTTTCAAACCGAGTTTTGAAAAGTTAGATTTTGATAAATGAGAAAAAGCTAGAAGGAACCTTCACATAGATGCTGCGTTGTGTTCTGAATAAATCCCTGAAGCAACATCCCACAAAAAAGCAACTGTACTGTTAGTTTTCTCTTATAACCCAAACCATTGGAGTTAATCTTTCGGTAACTGTCTTTGTTTATTTATTATATCCTACGATTACGTGTTGCGAACGTCATTTGATCTAATAAAAGAAAAAGCCTTCACTCACACAAAATATCATGAAGCAGTCAATATTCTATATGATACTACTATTTCAAATCAGAGTAGACCTGGGAGTATTGGCAACAGATATACCACTCCATATTGCAGAAATCGCCAGAAGAGGAAGCTCACTATACGATGCAGTGTTGTATCATATCGAGGAAATTATTTTTTCGGGTTTAATTTTGTCACTGAATTTATACAATTAAATCATTTATTTTATGTAACTTAATTCATTGATAGTTGTCAGTTTGTAAATATATTGGCTTAAATAGATACAAACACATTACCCAAATTACTCAGAAGCATCCGGAAAACATGAGGAGACTTGCTGTCACTCAGATTTCAGTAAAAAGCTACGAGTTATTATCGTATATAATAATAATAATAATAATAATAATGTATTGTTCGAGATACGTCTGACTAAACAGCGCTGGGTAGCGTCGTCAGTTATGTTATAAACTGGATTCATTGCGGGGTTTCGGGTCTTCTAACACGATACCACGCCTCACCAGTTAGATCCCATTAGAGCTTATCAAACCCTAATGCACTACCCGTTAGTTCAACGCCAACAGTACAAAATGGCTTTAGATAGAGTATGCCCACGCAGACCCCGACCTCGGTACCTCTGATTGGTTAATTGTAAAGCCAATCAGCGTTCAGAATAGTTGTTATAAACAGGTTTGCGTGGCTCAAATATTTTAAAGATAATTCATTGGCATGGCTGTGACGATACATTTGGTGTGAATTTTAATGGAGAAGAAGAATAAAAGAAAATACAATACATGAATATGCGAAACAGGAAGGAATTTAAGTAATAATTGAGAACCCTTGATTTTAATTATTACATTTACCGAAATAGAAAGGTATGAAATATTCCGACGGTCGCAATTGACTACGGGATTTAATTTTCAGGTTTTTCGAAATGCAATGCGAATAACTGAAGAAAGAATTTTTAAAATAGAAAAAGAAAATTAAAGTTGGATGAAAATATTCTTTCACCCCACTCTCTCTCTCTCTCTCTCTCTCTCTCTCTCTCTCTCTCTCTCTCTCTCTCTCTCTCCCTTACGTCATCTCTCTTTTCTCCCGTCTCATTCTCTTTCTCTTTCCCTATTCTTTCTTTCCGTAGTGTGTCTGTCTGTCTCTTTTTGTGGTCTCTTTTCTTGCACTATTTTATTCTCCTTCCTTTTCTTATAATATTCTTTCTTTCTCTCTCACTCACTCTCTCTCTCTCCCTCTCTCTTTTCTTTCATCTCTTTCTCTTTCCCTATTCTTTCTCACTCTGTCTGTCTGTCTGTCTGTTTTTCTTTTCCTACTCTCTCTCTCTCTCTCTCTCTCTCTCTCTCTCTCTCTCTCTCTCTCTCTCTCTCTCTCTGTACAACTCATTTGCGTTGTGTCATTTTTTCCCCCTCCAGTAGGGGAGAAATGAAACATTAATTGAAATCTAATTGAGATTTTCTTGGATATTTTTTCCATGAACTATTTCTCTTTAACCATAGCCATTTTGCAAATCCTTCGATCTTGCCGTAAATCCCCTCGAAACCACTTTAATTGGGAAGCACGATGCCTTCCAACCGTTCGTTTGACATTGCGCCAGTAATCATCAGATTTTTTTCATTTCATGAGCCTCTCTTACATGTTCTTCCCATGGCACAGTCAGCTCCCACATTACAATTGTTTTTATTCAATTCGAGAAAAAATATCAAATCTTAATGAACCTTATCGCAGTCTTCTCTAGGTGCAGTTTATTAGTCGATGTCAGTGCAGACTATATCAGCGATCACTCTTAGAATCTGGTCCTGTCGCCATCTATAGTGTCCTTTTGCAAGTGCTGTTTGGCAGCTGCTTAATATATTTTTCAATGTCCCAACACGTTTGCATAATGGGCATAATGCCGACTCCGTTTTGCTCCATATTCTGTGGTTTGCAGGGCTAGGGAGGATATCATATACGGATCTAATTGAAATTGATATTCACATGGTCGTGCCATATGTCTGACCATTTAATTTTGCATTGAACTATAGAGTCCCATTTGCTCAAGATCCCTTGCTATTTTAACCCCACCATTCTTGCTAGTCTTTGTTCATCCACTCCCTTAGGTACCCCATCCTGTATGAGATGACGTCTTTCTTTTGCTGTGGCCTTATCCATCGGAATAGTGGGGAAAATCCTATGGCCAGCTCGCTCTTCTGCGACGGCCCCTAGTATCGCCCTCACTCTGAGACGTTCTTCTGCCGATTAATACCATCCATTCTTTTCCTGAATAGACTTCAATGCCCGCCCGGCCATTTTTGCGTCTTTAGATGTGTTGTATAGTAATGCTGTTCTTACTTTAGTGACGTTACATTTTTCAGTTAGGCTTCTGAAGGGGAGTTGCAGTGCGTTAGAGTTTCCATATAATGCAACGCTGCTGAGGCACTTTGGTAAACCCAACCAACTCCGCAATTTTGAGTTGATTTTTCTTTCCAAGTTTTCTATATGAGTTATTGTGAACTCGTAGATGGACATGGGCCAAATTATTTTCGGGAGGATTGTATACTGGTAAATCCAGGCTTTAAAACGGCCAGGTAGACCGGATTTATCTACTTTAGTTTTCGAGGTTATCAATTGTCTCCTGTATTGCAACGGTATCTTTAAGGGTGTGATCTATGCGTTTACCGAAGACTTTTTATTGTTTTTTTTTGAATTGTTGGGATAAACTTCCCCGACAATTTGAAACGTTCATTTTCTTGTGTTTTCCCCTTGTTAAACACAAGTGACCGAGACTTTGATGGGTTGAAGCGCATTCTGGCCCACGTAATAAGTTTTTCTAGACCTTTTAATACCCATCTCGCGCCGATCGTAGACGTGGTAGTTATCGTCATATCGTCCATATATGCTCTTATCGGGGGTTGTCTCAGTCCTGACCTGGTGATGAGGCCTCTGCATTCAAGTTCTGCATTTCTTGTTATCAAATTAATGGCTAATAGGAATAAGGTAGCTGAGATGGTGCAGCCTGTTATAACGTACCTCTCTAAGCTATGCCAAGATTATGTTGACTTCTTCAAGACCGTTCTCATTTTGAAGGATTGGTAGTAATCCAGAATTATTTTGGCTATCTTGTTGGGGACATGGTATCGGTTGAACGCTTCTTCCAATAGCTCATGGGTAATGGACATTTTTTTAAGATCCAGCTATAGTACTGTCAGATCACCCTTGTTGACCTTGGCTTCTCTCAATAACTGCGATACGACTCCTGCGTGCTCCATACATCCTGGAATACCTGGTAGACCACATTTTTCACCGATGTATCTATGTACTTGTTTTTCCTTAAAAATCAATTAATCTCCTGTTAAGGATGCTAAAAATATCTTCCCTTCGGTGTTCAGTAGGGAAATGCATCTAAATTGATCAAATTTTCTTGCTCCTTCTTCTTTTGGGATCCAAATCACTTCAGAGAATTTTGATTTTACCTCTTCTTCAAATTACATTTATTAACTTCCAAAGGATGCAAAGGAATCCAGTACAGCGTTTGTAAACATTATAGGGCACACCATTTGGAACAGAAGCAGAGGCAGACCTTGTTGATTTTATGACTGTCTTAATTTCTTCCCAAGTTGGTTCGTTTAAGTGAAGCTTGTTATTGAAGCATCCAGTCTTATCAACGTTGTATTTTCTGAGAGTTCTTGGTCTCTATTTGGGTCCTTTAGGGCATCTTGGAGTATTGAATCAATTTCTGCTGGGATACTTTCCAAGCATCTGCTGCGTTTCTCCCCTAATAATTTATTTGTGAAACCATAGGGGTCTTTTAAAAAATCAGATTGTTTCTTTGCCCTTTCTATCCTCCGTTGTCTGTGCCATTTTGCTCTCCTCAGGGATCTCATTTTAGTCCGAATGATATTCCTAAGTTCCTGTAGTGGTTACTTTTCATCCGGCTTTGTACTTTTGTACTGTTTTCGGAGGGATTTCAATTCTGATCTGAATTGTTTAATTTGTGCTTCTCTTCTGTTATCCTTTCTAGTGGTTCTTTTATGTGCCTCCACATATCCATATAGCGCCTCAGCATAGCTGATAATAATCTTAGGCAACATCAATAGGCACGATTCAACTGAACCCTTTAATGCAATCTTTGTTATTCCGCCAATGTTATTGTCGAACTCCTGCCAAGCTTCTCTGTCAGCGGCTCTAGGCCATTTGATCTTTTTAAATATTCTTGTTTCATTACCTTCTGCTTGGAGGGACTGGGCACAGTGGCATGCCTCTCGGTCCTGCACTTCCTTCGTCTTACCAAGAGTAACTCATGCGCGCTGCAGATCGGATATTTTGTCCTGACATTTTGTTCTGGCCAGATGGATCTTTAGTCCGCGTTCATTTTTACATATTTTCCCGCATGGGCATGACAATCTCGCTGTCCGTGTAGATAAAGCCATATTCGTTTCCAAAATATCAATCATTTCAGGGATCTCATGCTCCTCCCTCTCGGGATACCCTGGGAGTATGTAACTGCTGTGATTTCTGTAGCGTTTATTTTACATAAGCCGGTTGCTAGCCCAGACGTCTTTCTTTTGTGGTCTCTCCTCACCGTCAATCGTCTTTCCAATTTGTCAATAATAACATCTGAACATTTCTAGAGAATTGAAAAACTATGGAATATGAGAATGAATGTTATAACAATTGCAATTGGTGCACTTTGAACGGTTCCCAAAAGTTTAGAAAACAGATTGGAGGAATCAGAAAGCAGTGGAAGAATTAAGACCATCCATACAACAGTATTGTTAAGATCAGCAAGAATACGCAGAAGGCTTTTGTCACTTGGAAACTTGAGAAGACTTGTTGTCACTCAGATTTCAGTGAAACTGGTGTTAAAAACTCGCAATAATAATAATAATAATAATGAAGAAGAAGAAGAAGAAGAAGAAGAAGAAGAAGAAGAAGAAGAAGAAGAAGAAGAAGAAGAAGATTCACATCCACCCACGATATATTGGCCCGAGAGTAGAGTAAATATTTAGAAGAAGCAAATATACTGGAATGGAAGACAAAATGTAAAACTAGCCTGATCCAGAAAGACCTCATAAAGGGAACCAAACCTAGCAACTATCGGCCAATAATATGTCTACCTATGGTGTGGAAAATCCTGACCGTACAGATAAAAGAAATATTACTACTCGCTACATTACCAAGAAGGAAGAACAGAAAGGATCCAAAAGGGAAAAATGAACTCAATGACCTATTAAGTAAATTCTTGAAGAGGTTAAAACAAGGCAGAAAAATATAGCCATAGCATGGATTGACTAAAGAAAGGCCAATGGCATAGTTCCACAAAATTGGATTATTGAATGTTTGCAGATGTACAAAATACTCCACAAAGTAGCAAATGTCACCACTACAGCAATACTAAATCGAAGAGTGTAATTGACAGCAAGGGGACATACCTTAGAAGATGTGAAATTTCAAAAAGATTCCCTATCACCACGTCTATTTGTTATAGCAATGATGCCGCTCGACCATTTACTTAAAAAACGCACAGAGGGCTAAAGATTTACAAAATCAGAAGAATAATTAAATCACCGTGTATATATAGAAGATATAAAGATTTTGCTAAAAATGAAAAGGAACTGGAAACCCCTGTACAAACCAGGATAACATATAGACTAGATGAATAAATAGAATTCGGCAAGGAGAACAGACCTGTTGTTAATTAACAAGAAGAAGAAAACTTGTCATCACTTGTACCTTGCTGTTCCGGCGGACCACAGAGCGAATATGAAAGAAAACGAAAAGATTGACAAATACTTTGACCTTGACAGATAACTGAATAACTGTGGAACATGAATGTCAAGGTTGTAGCAATCATAATTGAAAGAGTCTAGGTGAATTGGAAATCAGTGGAATAATCGAGACCATCCAAGCAACATCGGCTGAAGTACTTAGAAGATTCCTGGAAATTTGAAGAGACTTGCTGACATGTGCTTCAGTAAAGCACCAGCTAAAACGGGTGTGATAAACCTCATGGAGTCAAATGGTAATAATTATAAATTATCTCATTTACATGAGCATGTATGATTTGTTTGTGTATTTCCTGTAGTGAAAACCCGTTGTTGGTTATATCATCAATAATATTAGCACATAGATAGGACTCTAACCGGGATTACCACTCCGGTTCGAAGTGAACCTAGGAGTAATGACGATGAAGGGGTACACCCGAGACGCCAAAGCTCCAGAATTAAAACTTCTCCACAAGATGCAACTTTAAAGTCCTATCCAGGACACTAAGACCGACAGCCACTGCCTACTATCACGTATATGTTAAGAAAATATGGTCGGGGCAATCATAGAACTAATAGGGCTTGATGTTACCGACCGATTGATCAAAGTGGGTCTCTCCAACTGTCCTTCTAGCCTAAGTAAGGCCAAAGTTTTACATGTCATGGATTGCTCAACCACCAGGAATCTGTCCTTAAGCATCACGGATCGCCATCCATGGCAAACAGATGGCCTCATTAAGTGGGAAGATTTTACCTCACGGCAGAGTTGCAGTTGGTGTATTCTTCTACCCCAGCCGACTGAGTGTAGATCATTTGGTGCTGATAGAGAGAGGAACGCGTCTGGTAGTAAAAAGAGATGGACACTTTCTTTAATAGACCCAAAACTGGGAGCAGAATAGACATAAATACGACATAATGACTATTCCAAAAGAGACAGAGGCAGAGAGACTTTGATAACATCTAAAAGAATGTCATTAGTCGTTATGTAATATACCGGCCGACTTTTTGTGATGGGCACATTTAAGATATAAAATTACAGGTTTGTGAAAAGCAGAGGGGTGAGCGGCTAACGGTGAAAGACTATACGTTAGTTTAGAAAACGTCAGACAATCTATGTATTGAAACGAAAGAAGCATAAGGAAACGTATGGGTCAGCAATGACAAGTCGTAGGAAGATGAACTGCAGAGGTGGGATAAGATATGAAAATGGCAAAGCTAGCTTGGCATCTGTCAGTTTACTGAAGTAACTTTGATATCGACTCTTTCTTCACCCCTTTTCCTCACTGTTTATCCAGCTGAATGTTCTGAATGATTTATTATAAGACTTTAGAAGATAGCATTTTAGGAGATACTGTTAAAGAGTATTGATTCTTTCAATTCTGACGATAAATCTGGTATGATAAACTACAATAGACATCAATCTTAATAAAGCCACATATGATTATAGCAATGATATATTTGGTTTTCTTAAAGATTAAGAGTTTTTAATTATTAAGAAATATTTGTTGTGGTTGAAAAAGGGAATAGTTTTAATTGTGCTGGTGTTTTGTATTTCGTCGTACAGAAGATTATCAGTGGTGATAACTATAACTATAACTATAACTCTCTCTCTCTCTCTCTCTCTCTCTATATATATATATATATATATATATATATATATATATATATATATATATATATATATAAACTATATAAATATATATTCAATTATATATATATGTATATATATTTAAGTATATATATATATATATAACTATATGTATATAACTATATATATAATTATATATAAATATATGTTTAACTATATATATATTTAGCTCTCTCTCTCTCTATATATATATATATATATATATATATATATATATAATATATATATATATATACATTTAACTATATATATACATATTTATATATACATATTTATTTAACTATATATATACATATTTATTTACTCTAAAGATTTCCGAGAAATAGTATATATAATTTACTATATATATATATTTTTAAAACGATATATCTAAATATATAAGAGTAAGTTTTTGGTATCCTTCTAACAAAGAAACACGTCAAATGTGGTTATTGATTTTTACTAATTAAGGGATATAATTAATTAATCAATCCAAAATCACCCAATTTGCAGAACTATCCATATCCCAGAACCCGCTGATAATAAAATATTGTCCGCTGGCTGATTTTTTTTGCAGCGATTTATAGCGATTTACAGTAGAAATGTATCAGTTTAGCGAATAAATTCCGCAGACTGCTAGGAATTTATCACCTATTCTTGGACCAATCTTTAAAATATTTATATCGTTGAAATATAAATAATATAATCTTTCTGAATATGAAATTTTTATGCGCTTTTTTATTGAATTATTTTTTCAGAGAGCTGATATGTATAATTTTGTTTTCATTCTAAATTTCAAGAAAAAAAACACTTTTTTCTCGCCTATTTACGGTTCAATCTTCTTTAAGATATCCATATTGTTCCCTATTGTTCGAAAGAGAATGAAATAATCTCCCTAAATATGTAATTTGATTAAGTTTTTAACAATGGAATTATTTTTACAGCGAGTTAAAAAATTATATTTTGCTTCAGTCAACCTAGAATTCGTAGTATCATTTTTTCATACTTAAATTTTAACATAAAATCAAATCTTATTTATCGCATATTTCTGTTTCTATCTTTAAAATATTTATTTCGTTAGAAAAAAGATCTTTCTAAATTATGTAATTAGTGTCTTTTTATACATTGAATTATTTTTAAAACGAATTAAATAACAAATCAAACGAAAACACTTAACGACTACTCAACTTTGTTTTATAAATTCCCGTCGTTCGTCAATTGTAAACAAAACCTTTTTTTTCATTTTTCATAATCGCGTTAATTTATTCATTTTAATATTAGAAATACAAATAAAATCATGATACTAATGTAGAATAGTGCGCAAGAGATAATAGTATTACCATTAGATTACCTAATACATTTCACGGAAATATCTGAAAACTCAAATTGTTATCAAATTTATGATATAGTATACTAATAATAATTTGACATTCGATCGACTACGTTTTTGAATTAATAATGTTATAAGATTATTTATCGTTTTACATAAATTTGATTACTTTATTTAATTCTTTTTTTCTTTTTCAAATATTAATTTGAAATTTAGCAAATCACGTCATTTATATTTTATTTAAAAAATATAGTTAATCATTGAATTAACATTTCTTACTATATCATTATGTGATAGGCTATACTTGCAAATCGGTCGGAAAATTTCCGAACGCATACATTTTGTAATAAAACTGATAATTTTAAATAGGGGTTAGGGTTAGGGTTAGAGGTGGGGTTTAGGGTTAGTTTAATGGGAAAATAAATAATTTGGGTTCTGTTTTTCTAGGTCACCTGTAAGTAAGTAAAGTCGTCGGGGCAGCCTAATGTCGGTATCAGCCAATCAGCGAAGGAGTTTATCCCCTTTTCACTAGCGCTAGACCTAGGAGATTGTTTTTTGCATCTGAGGTGGAGCGCCACACCTACCATCAGCTCTTACTTTACCGCACAGATCCCTGCGCTACTCATAACGCTGAGTTGGCGAGGACCGGTATCGAACTAGGAACCTTGTGATTTCTAGCCGAACGCTCTACCGACTGAGCTAACCCGACTGTAATATGTTTTAATTTTTCGACCGATTTGCAAGTTTAGCCATATGATGTCATTCCGTCAAATCTGACGAAAAGAAAATTCCCTGACCTCCCACCAGGTAGAATTAAATTAAGACCGTTTTTATTTGGTGATTTTTATGGGTCATCCTGCGAGGACCGAACTCGCTATTCAGTAGTAATAGATCTGCAAACGATTATTAAACCATGTTTTTATCTCCACTACCCGGGCTTCGCCGGGTAGCCGCTGCTAGTATTTATATATATATATATATATATATATATATATATATATATATATATATATTATCAACATTTCTATTAAAATATTAAAGTTGTAGTGGGTGTTTGCGTGATGTGAGCTAATGGGTTTGATATGTGAGGTTTCTCTTTAGGTGTTGGTTGTAAATAACTGCTCGCTTCTACAATTTACTTTCAATTTAAATTAACCTTCATACTTTTGTTTCAGCGTGTTTATTAGAAAAATATATAACTGGATATATATGCAAAAAAAATCACGTCTATTCAACACTAGCAAATACTTATATTTTGAGGAAAGTTTAAAGAAGAAGAAAAAATCACAACTTGTTTAGTAAAGTTTATATAAGTTTGTAAGAGTGAAGAATTTCTAATATGCAATTATTGTTTGGTAAGTTAAAGACGGAAAAGTCTTTGCATTAGAATATCTCTGGAGTTATGGTTAATGAAGAAAAGTTTTGACTTACATGAACAAGAGACTGTTCTTATGTGAGATATTAAGTATTTATGCAGGCAATAAGACCAATGACGCCAGATATATGTGTTACATGTTCGATCAAACTAGAGAAAAGAGTTAGTATTTGGTGTTTACTGGTGGTGTTTACTGGTGGTGTTTACTGCCTGGCAACGCCGCCAATCGACTAAAACGTAGAAACACGATGGGTAACTTTGAATACAAATTATGTAAATTCTAAAAATTATTGAAATTTTCCATATGTATTTGCCTAGAAGACGAGTTTTACAAACCGTTTATTTTTAATACATTGTTTGATACATTAATACATCTTGTAGGATCAACAGTGAGGGGTTGTACCCGTGAAGAACACCCTTTATTCAAAATGAAATATAAATGTACTTTCAGAATAAGTTTGTTCAACAGGGTTTATCTTTAAAAACCTTATAAAGATTTTGTAAACAAACAGAAAGTAAATGCAACTTCCCACGCACGCACACATACATACATCCCCATATATATATATATATATATATATATATATATATATATATATATATATATGTGTGTGTGTGTGTGTGTGTGTGTGTGTGTGTGTGTGTGTGTGTGTAAATAATTTTGCGGAGTACATTATTTATAAAATGCTTTGAACAACATAATTTCAGTTATTTAATTTTTTTTTTAAGTGTAGAAATGAGGGAGCCGGAAAAAAGAAGAAAAAAGAAAATCAAAATGAGGAATTGACAAGTACTTTCGTTTTTCCCTCTTCACAATCGAATCGAGGATTAAGGGTCATAAACCAAAAAATATTTCCTTGCTCTTCAGATCAAATTGTTTATCTGTAAAGTACAGTTGAGCAAATACGATGTCGGATAAAATCATATTGACAATGAATCTTTGTATTTTTAAGTTACATATATCGTATGCACAGCTGAGCAATGAATTTAATGAAATGATGTATTAGACATCTACAAATCGTCTAAATGAATCAGTACTAATTCTCATTTATCTGAGTATCATTTTTGGCAAATTACAGAACTGTGAATATGAAACACTCACCATACACACCAGACCCTGAAACGTATGATTGTTCTTCTTATTTCAATAAATATTTCATGCCAACTATATATATACATATATCAATAAAGGAAGGAAGAACTCAATACAGTAATCCCATAATAAATTTATTTCGACGAAAATTGGGGGATTTTAATTTCTATTATTTATTATTTTTTAATTTTAATTTTTATTATCGTACTATTAATTTATTTTATCATTTATATCTTAACTAGTATTTTCTTTTATACATCATTATACTCTAATGTTTAAATTTAAAATCTTTTTATTTTACTTGTCTATTTTTATTTTAATATACTACTCTGTTTTTTCTGTCCTGTCACTTTTTTGTCTGTCTGAAAACCCTAGGAATCAACCTTGAGATGTATCTCTTTTTTTCATTCACTTCCTGTTTCTATGGTTACAATCCTACACTGTTAAAAATATATATATATTTTTTTTATTATTTTTTTGTTTGAATTTATATATATTCAGCTCTTTGGGTTTTTTGTGATATGCTTGTCCATGAGTGAATTGAGAGCCATCTGATGAGACGAAAATTTGGGGAGCCGGTTTAAATCAACTTAGATTTATATGGGCCCCAATTTTCGTCGAAAAAAATTTATTATGGGATTACTGTATTGAGTTCTTCCTTCCTTTATTGATAAATATTGCTCTGTATATAATCTAAAAGGTTATTTTACATTGAGCTCTCTTCAGTGATTTAAAGATTCGCTGTATTTATACATACTGGATCATCAATATTAGTACAGTGGATCTTTGAAATCACATATAGTTTTGGATAAATCTCTTATATATATATATATATATATATATATATATATATATATATATATATATGTGTTGTGTGTGTGTGTGTGTGTGTGTGTGTGTTTGTAAATTAAACTCGTCGGGGCGGCTTAAAGTCGGTATCAGCCAATCAACGAGGGAGTATATCCCCTTTTCACTAGCGTTAGACCAATGAGATTGTTTTTGC
>CM042139.1:74691108-74701108 GCA_023376005.1 Doryteuthis pealeii
AGTTTTTCACATCAGCGTTAGCTGAGGGCCTTTCACTGGAGTCTGAGTGACAACAAATCTCCTCAGTTCTCCAGGACTCTTCTGAGTATTCTGGCAGATTGCAGCAGTGCAGTATTCTAGATGGTCTCGATTCTCCATCTGATACACAGATTTTCCAAACTTTTTTCCATTCTTTTTCGAACCGTTCCAAGTGCACCAACTACAATTGGTATAACTTTGACTTTCATATTCCATAACTTTTTCAGTTCTCTGGCAAGGTCCAGATATTTGTCCATTTTTTTCATTTTCCTTCAGCTTCACCCTGTGATCTGCTGGAACTGCAAAATCACCATTTGATAAGTTCTTTCTTTTTTGTTAATCAACACTATGGTCTTCTTGCTGGGATAAGGTGAACTGTTTTTATCTCACAGTCCCAGAGAATTTTATGTTTTTCATTCCCAAGAACAGATTCTAGTTTATGCATATACCATTTTGTTGTATAGTCAAAATTAGATTTTTTGCATAATTCCCAGTGGATCACTTTTCCAACCCAGTCGTGCCTAGTTTTGTACTCCCGTTGTGCTAGTTTGCTACATTCGCAGATTATATGGTTTACAGTCTCATCTCTAATACCGCATAGTCTACATTTACTATGTTGTTGGGTCTTATCAATTTTTGCTTTTATATAGTTTGTCATATGACATTATTTTGTGCAGCAATTATTAGTGACTCAGTTTCTCTTTTGAGGTTTCCTTTTCTTAACAATTGTCCAAGTCTTTCATGTGCAACCTCTTCGATTTGTCGTTTGAAGTGTCCATATAATTGTTTTTCTTCACATTTTTGTTTTCTAGTCTTTGTTGATTTTCTGGTTGTCCATCTGTCACATCTACTATTGTTGGCCGCCATAAGTAATATGTATTTGTTCTTTCTTGTGTAGTCTTCGAGTTGTTGGATTGTGGTTTCTACGCAGTCCTCTATGTTGGCAATACCTCTTCCCCTTCCTTTTTTGAAACATAATCTGTCTCTATCGTCTCTAGGGTGGAGAGCCATGTGCATGGTCATAAATTTTCTCGTCCTATTATTATTATTATTATTATTATTATTATTATTATTATGTTAGAAGCCGGGAACATTCCACCTGCTGACACTGTTAGTAATCACATTCAAATAATAAATCACACATTTATTAACTCAATTCTGATATGCATGAAACTGAAAATGTTATTATTAATTCCAAAAAGAATAGTAATATACAATATAATGACGATACAACTTCCGATGATATTATTATCATGGGCAAATCTTAAAATGTAACATTATATTTTTACACCATGCACGTATACACACGCGCGCACACGCACACACACACACACACACACACACACACACACATATATATATATATATATATATATATATATATATATATATATATATATTCGTGTGTGTGTATGTGCGTGCGCATTAAATATATAAATAGTAAATTACAACAATCTAATAGACCGAAACATTTATCCTGTTTATCAAAATATATATACAAAACTATGCATCTTACCCGCTCATATATGCTATTTGTCAACGTATTCACCCTAAGGATAGATGAAAGAATGAGCTCATAAATAACCTCCTCGAATAACTTGGTCTCATGTGACTGGGGGTCAAACTTGCACCTTTGGATAAACAGTGTCACCACTCTGCAATGCATATGGTAAAACCTCCAAAACATCAATATAGGTTCCGCATGTTTTACATTGATTTTTATAATGTTATTTTGTGGTGTTTTACTAATAGTGATTCAATTCATTTCTTTATGTTTCTCAATCGATTATTTTTTCAGGTTTTAGCTTTTGTAATAAATTTCTCCTCTTTCAAGATTGTGTATTAATCCATGAATTGCAGAGTACTCTTCTTCATTCATTTCTTTTAACATATATTCACTGAAAGTCATCTCTAGGGTTTACGATCGTGTGCGTCATCCATTTTCTCTTTCTGTGGTTCCTATTTCTGAATTCCATTTATGTCCATTTGAAAAATTTCCAGAGTACCTTACAACGGAGACTGGCCAGATATTTATTAATTTGATTAAATTCCTACTATAAAATATATTTCCCTGTATTTTCCTTATTCTTCTGAGGTACTGCTTTCTTACTTTTTCTCTGTTTGATTGATGGTATCTACTTATGATACACCCATGTATCTGTGGCTTCCCTTTTCTCCGGGCCTTCTCATACTTTCGTGATTGGGTAGTTCTATTATTTCTGTTATTTCTATTTTCCTATATTCATTATAAGCATTGAACGTTTTTCAATTCCAAATCCCATTCCTCTATATTGGCTGAAGTTTCTAAAAGTTTGTAATGGGTTTCCAATTCCTTTTTATTCCTGACAAAAGTATTTGCACCATCCATGTACATAAAGTAGTCTATTTTCCCTTGCAATTTCGTAAATGTGCAGCTCGATTTGAATTTTCTAAGGATATAATTTAGCGGCATCGTCGCTCAAACGAAGAATATCGGATATTACAATTCCCGCATGAAGTGCACTCTGTATTTTTATTCTACAAGGGTTTGTCTTCCGGCTTCTAATTTAACTTTCTAGTTTTCCATAGATCCTTTCAATTATATTTTGAACATTTTGAAGTATTGTATTACCAAAACTTGCTGATCATTTCATGTGCCTTCTTAGAGGATGGTTATATTTTTTTCCTTGTTTTTACTTAATTTATCGTGGGAGCCCCGGTGGCATAGTGGCTAATGGGCAGAAGGTCCCAACCAAGAAAAACATACCGAGGTTGGAGAAAAAGATAACGATTACCATATGGCGATTCCACATGGCCTAGTGGTTAAATTGCTGGATTGCAACATCGTAGAAAGCAAGTTCGAACTTCAGTTGCGCAATTACGTTCAATTCACCATCCTTATCCCACACCTGTTAAATTTTAACTTAATTCATAGTCAATAACTACAATTCTTATACAAGAATGGTTTTGGCATTAAATAACCCATAAGAATTGATATGGGTAAAATAGTACCACTACTGTTCATCTACAAGAATGGTTTTCGCATTAAATAATCCATGAAGGTTAATGTGCCATTAAACAAAGAAACCAAACTGAAACCAAACCTACTTCTTTCCTAATGTGTTCTATGTTCTATGTTTACTTCCTTTGCAGCATCCATTCTGTTTCAAGCAAGTAATAAATATCACCGATTTGTGGAGTTAGTTTTTTTTTGCATCATCTAAGGTCATGTTATTAGTCTGTAGCTGTTTGAAATTTTTCATTTTCGATTTATTCTGGATCAGAGATTTTTTTACTTTGGTCTCCCAAACATTTGTCACTCAGAGATATTTGCCTGGTTGTTGAGTTAATCGGTCGTGAATGAGCATGACTCATTTCAAACAGAAGTAATGGATTTCATCGTGGCATATGTCTCCGCAATTGTCTTGAGGGTTACTCTTGTGGATTTAAGGCATATTTAAGTCTCCGGACCCTCTTCAATTCCTTTTAATGCATTTTTCATGTTTAGCCCTTCAGAATTATTGTTATACACTTGCCTCTGCGTCAATACTTTGCTCCAGAGAATCTTTGCTTCAATTGCATCGGATTCTTCAATTTTCTTGGTGCTTTCTCTGTTTACTTGTTGGTAGAAATTGTTTTTATTATTTTGGAATGTCCAATTTTCCTTTCATTGTTGGACCTACCAGGGACAATGAGTAATAGGGACGGCTGGAGAGATGTTGCCATGGATATCTGAGCTGCTGGCGCGACATGACGATAGTGATGACTTGTTAGAATTTTCTGTTATCATTTTGGAATGTCAAACTTTCCTTGTGTTGTTGAATCCCATGTATATATGTTTTGAATTTACCTTTCTTTGTCTGTTTATTCATTCTTGTTGGACTGTCTTCTTTTTCATTATTGTTCTTTACATATTGTTTTATTCCACCCTGTTCTAATGTGTTTCAGTTTCTTTCTTTTTTTTAGCAATATATTTAGTATTTTTAAGTTGATCCTCCAACCCAAATTCCAATCTAGCTTCTTTACTGGGTTTCTTGTCGGAATGCTGAGTTTATCGCATACTATATCCTCTCCATATAATTGCGAGAAAGAGATTACCTATTCAAGTTTCATTTATAAACGGGATCAAAACAATGATTATATGGCAGCATTAGTATCACTAAATAAAATAAAGAAAAAAAGAAAAAAAAACATAATCTGCATTAAATTTCCTTTAAATAATATCGTAAAAACACCTTGGGAATAATGTCTTCGATTTAATAGAATAAATCTTCCTTAAATATCATATATGATATATGATATATAATTGAAATACTACGAAACTAAGATAGAGTTACATCAACCCTATATTACGAAAAACAAAAATAGGATAATAGCATTATATAATATATAAACAAAAATACAAACCCCTGATGCAACTGTAGAATGCCTCGTTTGACATAATTGCCATTTAGATCGATGCATTTTTTAGGCGTTGTGGCATTTCTGTGTATGCCCATGTCATACCAGTTCGCTACCATGTCATTGAGGAAGTGCTGAACCTCGACGTCGTTGCAAACTCCCTACACCACTTGCAGATGTTTTTGACATACATGCAGGAGTCACGATACACTTCCATATACATTGACCATGAATTTCAATCATCTGCATTCCCCTTGCGTTCTACAACCGAATAACTGCGCGATATTCACACTTGGTAATAGCGTCAATCGAAAGTTGAATCTGAAACAACTGCCAAGCCAAGACTGAGCGTGACAGCTAGGTGCACACAGCGACAGACGCAGGCGTTAACACGGCCAACAAAACAGTGTTGGCAATAGCCACGAGAACATTTTGCCTGCGTTTCCAACGCTTTGGAGATCTTACTTTTGGGATTAACCTCGTATATGTATAGTATTTTAATTGGTTCTTTCTACGTGAATCAGAAACGATTGCCAAGCCAATACTGAGCGTGGCAGCTAGGCGCATGCAGCAACAGACGCAGGTGCAACCACAACAAACAAAACAGTGTTGCCAAAAGTGACATGACCATTTTCCCTACGTCTCCAACGCTTTGGAGACTTTACTTTGGGGATTACCCTCGTATACGTATAGTATTTTAATTGGATCTATGAAACAGAACCCTCAACATATTTTCCATTATTGTGTTCCGGGATTGCTTATAAAATAATGCTAAATATTACTATAGCTAAATCCACATATCTTTATTCACTTTTATTAACGTGAACTTGATGGAATTACATTTGGCTTGCAGGTGTAAATGAAGGTAGTTAGAATATCTTTATTTAGTAAAGTGAACCTCCACGCAGGAGGCCGTTTCCTAACATTAATCGTATCACAACCATTTCTATTTGACTGCCTAATATGTTATTGGAAATGATATCAGCTGTAATAGACATGAGGAAGCGCGGGAAATGTCATTGTTATAATTAGAGACAGAAGTGTTATTCCAAAATGGCCGATACAAGTCTTCGAAGACAAGTTGCCAATTAATTCATTGGAACTTTAAAAGCATGAAATGATTAATTGGTTTCTGTGTTTATTTTTTTAATCATACAATGAATTGTCAAATGAATTTGTTGCATACATGTGTGCTGTTGATAATCATGTTGACGATATATTCAACACATACACACATACGTACACACAAACACACACACACACGCGCACACACACACACACAGACACACACGCAAACACACACATACACACACACATATATATATATATATGCACGCTCGTGTGTGTGTGTGTGTGTGTGTGTGTGTGTGTGTGTGTGTGTGTGTGTGTGTGTGTGTGAAGGGTATCACGTGTGTCCGTGATGTACATATAAAGAGATTTCGTATATACATATACATATCAGTGTATGTGCATATTTCACATATAGGAGTATATTATGAATAAATATATGAAAACTTTAATTAATCAGTCCATTCATAATGTCCATTTTGAAATCAAACTTGAAAAGACAAAGGTAGCCGAAATGAATTTATTTCTGATAGATTTAAGTGTTGATATATATATATATATATATATATATATATATATATATATATATGTGTGTGTGTGTGTGTGTGTGTGTGTGTTGTGTGTGTGTGTGTGTGTGTTTAGGATCACTAACACACCAGTTCTAGAGAGAGTACAAGTTGTGCTTTCTACTGAGACAGTGTCGTCTCCGCTGGCTGGCCCATGTCTGCCGGATGGATGATGGACGAATCCCGAGGGACATCTACTCTGCAGAGCTATTATCTGGCAAGAGACATTTTGGTCGTCTCCAGCTGCAATTTAAGGATGTCTGAAAGCATGATCTCGTCCTTTAACATCAACCCTGACAGCTGGGGAAATTTGGCGGCATTCTCTCTGCAGTGGGTAATTCATGTCTGCAACGCAAGACCAAAGAGCAAATAAGTCAAAGAGAAAATAAAAACAACATATCACCGGTAGACCATCAACATTTTCTGGACCGGCCTTCACATGCGACATCTGTATTCGAAACTCTCCTTCAAACATTGGCCTTCACACTACAGGGCACGTAAAATCTATGGTCTTCCGATGACTATGATATATATATATATATATATATATATATATATATATATATATATATATATATCAAGAATATATAGTCAGAAAATACCTACTGATGTTTCAACTAAAGGATGTTCAGCATGATACTGACTAAAGAGGTTGGTGCAAACGATTATTTTTAAAGAAAACCACATGACCAAATTTAGCATAAATGAAGTGGAAGGGAAAGGAAGAAAAGAAAAATGTTTTTAAAAACACTGGTCATTGGTTAACAAGCCAAATATTTGTTTATGTCTACGTGTATTTAAAACTACCAACCTCTTGTTTAACAATTATTTAGGGTTTTTGTACGAAGTAATTGCTAACTATTTCTCTACGTATGAGAGAGAAAAATTATCACCAGGCTTATACGTACGAGATTAGTCTTAAATCTCCATTTTAAAATGGAGTCAATGTCTTATATATATATATATATATATATATATATATATATATATATATATATATATATATATATGTGGGGGGGTCGTGTGTGTGTGTGTGCAATATTACACAAATAAATATATGCTCCATGCCATTACAGCATCGAATTCAAACAGCGAATGATTTAGGACTGCTATATGACCAACATCGCGTTACTTCCATATGCACCATCCCGCAAAAAAACATTCAAGAGGGTTAGCATATATCCATGCACACATACAAAGACATTATACGCGTGTGTGTGTGTAAGTTGAAAAATGGAAATTAATTCGACAAAATTTTGAAAGGATAAATAAATAAAGGAAATAAGATGTTGAATGGATAAATTGATTTAATGATTACCAACACGTGATTCGGCCAGGAGTTTGTTTATGTACACATTGTATTCTATTTATTATTATTGTAAATAGAAGATGAAATAATAATAGAAAATTATAAAATATCTAAGTATACAAAGAAAAACGACCTTCTTCAGGGTAAAATGTTTGATATTTGAAGTTAAAACGGTCAATATACAGATAATTCTTAAGTGATCAAAAAGAAAAAAATTGAGACGCTTACGGTTGGAGAAATAGAATGATTTTGATGACAGTTATGTTTAAAGAATTAAGAATATTTGGTGAAGAGTGACATTTGTAAAAAGTGGGAATTTTTAATTTCATTTCAAGTAATATTATTGACTTGTGCAAAGAAATGTTAAGATTCTGTTAACATCTGATTAAGATTTGTTTTTTAAGATACTGAATACGTGTATTTATATTGGTAATTTATTTATTTGTTTGTTTTTGATATGATATTAGTTATCATTGTTAATTGTTTTGTGTCATAATAAAATAAAATAAAATAAGATAAAGTGTGTTAGTATTTTACTGTTTTACCATCATCATAATTATCATCAATTTCACCCCACTACAATTTTTCTACACTTGCCTAAGCTACTGGCCCATTGAAAAATATGTGACAACAAGTCTATTTATATTTTCCAGAAAAATACTAATAATAAAGTGCGTATAATTTTTAGTGACCACGTGTATGACTTTTTCCTTTATTGATATGAACTCGTCATTATCTTTTACTATCACCTTTGTCACCAACATCTTTCTTTTAGAGGCTGCCAAGCAACAGTAAAAAAATAATTCAGCTTGCTTTAAATTGAAAATATGGCCCATTGACCCTTCATTCTCAAACGTGTTAAATACAAATGACAAATTTATGAAAAATATTAACTTTTTATTGAAAAATCATACTTCTTCATTCTAAACATACTGATTCAAATATGTATCGTAAATATATACTGTGGTTTCATAAGCTGTGTAAAAGGTAAAACATTTCAAAGGATAAAGACGCAATAAACTCTTAAACGAGCTGGAAAAACTATGTTCTTCATTCTGGAGCGTAATCATCGGGGACTACTACGTTGGGTATTGATAATTATCAGATAGGAAAAGAGAAACACAAAATCACTTGTCTTAAGTGTTTGAAAATTGGTGTTAATTCTCTTTATTCAGTTTTCTGAGGGTGTGAAAGTAAGTCGAAATGGCTAACAGACACAACGTGCTGGGTAGATTGTTTTTTTCTCTCTCTGGTTGAAACTGATTTGCGAGACTAGCTTGCTAGCCATTACATAACAATGTGATGCCCAGTTTTTCAACTGTAGTATGCGCTGTAACCCATTGTTTCAAATGCCATGTGTCTTCTTTATTTCAAAATTGATTTAAGGAGTTATAATTTAGTACAAACTAAAAGTTAATTACAGATTTACCTCTGCTTATTAAAAAAATATTTATTTAAAAAACATAATTTTTATTCCATAGAAGAACTGCATTTATGGTATAGTTTCGTTTTCAGCAAGGTGCGGGTATCTCCACATTAGATGGCCAGTCTCTTAAATTTGTAGACAAGTTCACATACCTAGATAATAATATCTCATCAACAGAAAATGATATCAATATATGCAGAGGAAGGGAATGGGCTGCTATATACAGAGTATGGATCATATGGAAATATGGATAAAAGATAAAACGAAAATTCTGACTCCTTTTGTATTTTCTCTCATTCTCCGTGTAACATAAAGGATAGATGACCTATCTATTGTGTAAGGAATTGTTGTAATTAAAAATAATGGGTTAAACGTAAGAACTCATGCACGTGTTTGTGTTAGAGAGATGGAAAGGTATTTGACCTTGGCTGCACTATAAGGAGGTGTCTCATTGGTTATTTTTGTCATATGACTACGCAGTCATGAGAACAATCAGTTTGCTAATCTGATTAGTCTCAGACTCCTTACTGGTCAGACGTATATAATGACTTTTCTCCATGCACAATTGTTATGCTTCTTGGGGAAAATAAAGATGTCGAAAATGTACTATGTCTTCGACTTCAAGAAATACCACAGTCAACGCAAGAAAACAAAGACTCAACTCAATCCGGCCAGTATAGAAGAAGAAGAAGAAGAAGAAGAAGAAGAAGAAGAAGAAGAAGAAGAAGAAGAAGAAGAAGAAGAAGAAGGGACAATGCAACGCCTGTTCACGCAAATGTGTGTCTCCTCATGACCCAGCCACGGAGAGATGAATAAAGGGAACAGGGGAGAGAATCCCGACAACCGTCATCCTATACTAGAATGCAAATAACACCCCCATTTCCACCTCAGGTGAAGTGAGACCCTCCGGCCGGCCACGCCACACATTGGATGGTTGGTGACCTCAGATGTCTTTTGTCCGGAGTGCTATCTAGTCCACAGGTCGAGATGTTCAGCATGGTCAACTCTCCTTTCTTAATATGGTGTTTCTTTTTTTAATAACTCATTAATTCTGTCCCCGGTACGATTGGTTTACATTGTTACAACCCTGTGAAGTTGCTCTTCAATAATTATCCCTCAATCTACTTATGTAAACAGCGATTCTTTGCTTTGCGTTAAAGTTAAAGTTATTGCTGTTTACGAACTTTTGCTGGCGTTTGATTGGTGACCGGTGATGCACAATAACCTAGACAT
>CM042139.1:74706108-74716108 GCA_023376005.1 Doryteuthis pealeii
ATATTTAAAAACATTAATTTTAGAATTCAGGTGAACTAAAAGTTGGTCCGATCCGTCTCGATTAATATTTTAAAAGAATTTGTAATTTTTATTGTTGAATAGTAATGTGTGATTCTTAGAATGTACGGAAGAGCAAAACTGACATATGACGAGACGCTTCTCGGTAACTAAAGTTTGTTTTTCTGAGCGTAAAAAATATTTTATTTAACTTTTACGACCAATTAGAATAAAAATGATATATTGAATGATTGTTTTATCAGTTTTTTCTTAGAAAAAATATTCAAATTTTCATTTTATTTTCGATTTTAAGAATTAATACTAAAACCGAAGACATTTTTTTAACGTCAATTTCACTGCGGAATTTTAAGATTAAAGTTTTTCAAGTTTTTTATTCATAGTAAATTGTAATATTAAAGTTTTTAAAGATTTTATTCATTTTAAATTGTAATATTAAAATTTTAAAGATTTTATTCATTTTAATAGAAAAAATTTGGCTAAAAAAGTTTGTCCGTTACACCCATCCGTACTTAGATGCATAACTGTAAGAGGGTAATAATATGTATTTCTTTCTCTCTAAATCGCGGCCTGAAAATTACCCTTTCGCACGTAATATGGATAGGTTTGTTTATTTTTTAAGATAACGATGTAATTTTTCCCAATCGGATAATTTGATCTTTGAATTAACTATTTTTCTTTGTAACAACTGTACGATCTTTTTTTAACGAGATTTTTGATAAACAAAGTTCGGAAATATCTATTTCCGTTTTATTCAAGATGACCTAAACGGTCTAATATATACACATATATAAATATAAATACATAAAACTTATACGCAGATACGTACATACACGTATACGCTCATGCCTATATAATGAATAATAATAATAATAATAATAATAATAATAATAATAATAATAATAATAATAATAATAATATATAGTTAATAATTAATAAAATTGATTGAATAAATAACCAAATACATAGGATTAAGTAACTAAACTAAGAAAAATACAAGGGTGGTAAATAAAGGTATGACTAAGGTTAAAATACGGTGATATATCGAATATTCCCTTATATATGTATTTCCGGTAAAAAAATTATAGACATAGGGTTTTTGTACTAAGTTATATGCTATATAATGAGAATTGAGCAAAAATAATTAATTAATGTAGATAGTATGGATTAATAATGTGTAGGGTATATATTAAAGTGTTATATAAGCATATATAAAAAATTTAAAAAAAGGTAAAAAATAAAAAAAATAATACTAAGGTCTTATAGAGTAATTGTTATTATAAATGGTAAGTACGTGTTATTAAATTGTTAATTATTACTGGTTTGGTGGGTTTTTGTTGTTTTAATTAATGGTATAGTGGGGTCGTATTATTACTGTAAAGGTAAAGAGTGTATAAGATGGGGTTGGGTTAGATGGTATTTATTATTGGTTTAGAGGGAGTGTGTTATTATTATTAATGGTTTATGGTGTGTACGTTATAGTTCGTTATTAATTACTAATGTTTTAAATGTGAATCATTAATTATTAATTTGATGGTGGGTATATATTATTATTATCATAGGTTTAGGGGTGTATATGAAGGGGTTGAGATCCTTAATTATAATTGATGGTTTAGGTGGTTGGGATGCGATAAGGTAGTTAGGAGGTAGTGTGCGTGTGGTTACATGTGAGCGGGCTGTGGGTCTAGGTTGGAAAAATGTTGGGTTTAAGCATGAGAGAGTTGAGGTATGGTGGAATACAACGCCGTAAAGTAGAAATATAGAAGGTGGGATGTTTATAGCTCCCATTTACGGCGGTGAGAATACTTGGCAAATATTTCAGATCGATTGTTGAGCAATTCCGATGGGTTATGTTAACATGAGATTGATAGTTTCTCCTCAGTGCAAAGGTTTAAAAAATCTTATTTTTTTAATTTTTATATTTATTTCTATTTTAATTTTAATTTTATTTTATTATTTTATTGTTTATCATTACTTTCATTCTTACTTTTATCCCTTTATATTATTTCTTATATAATTAACCATATTTAATTACCCAAAACTTCTATTATCGTAATGCCTACAACCAGGCTTTTCCTAATACTCTCTAACCAACCCAAGCCAACTAATATATAATTTTAACCTTTCGCTTTTTAACCATTAATACGCCCCATAATCTACCTTTCATTAAATAGTAATTGAAAAAATAATCCCCATAAATTAATTCAAATTTTTAATCCAATAAACAAAAACGGTTCACGATGAATCTTTGAAAATATAAATAAGCGTTTGTCTGTAAAAGATAAGTCCCATTCCAACGGGCATGTATTATACCAACTGAGATTAATCGAAAACTCGATTAATTCAACGGATTTGAAGAATCAATCGATGAAACTCGAGTAGGTTACTCCTATCCATTGTATGAATAATTTTTTGCTCTACATTGTATTGAGCACTTTGTATTTGTTTTTTCTCAGTCTTAACCCCTGGATACTGTGCGCTTCCAACGATCGTACTTATACCCACCGGTAAGCTACTACTCATACATTAACACATACATACATACACACACACACACACACACACACATATATATATATATATATATATATATATATATATATATATATATATATATATTAATAACAGATTCTCTTGTAGGCATGTTTTATTCAGAATGACAGACAAGGATTTAATATTCAGCTTTTTATTCAATCTTTCATTTTGTCCAACAAGATGTCTCAGCTACGGTTGTAAACAGTTTAAAAACCGTCCAAAGTTTCGGTTTGATACGCGTACTTTCGACCATCATTGGTATTTTTTCAATAAATCAACGGCACTTATTATCAGTCATTTTCCCACCTATACGAATTTTTTTATCTAATGAAAAATCAGACAGGGGTTAAACTGATAATTACCAAGCGCCGTGGGCTTCATTTCTTCCCTATATTTAGATATAAAGGTATCCTCAATGATATTGATCCCTTTTTACTTACAAAACTTTATTAGCAAACTTTATTATCAATATTTAATGTATACCTTATATACATACATATATATATATATATATATATATATATATATATATATATATATGCACGATTGTGTGTGTGTATGTGGGTGTATGTGTTTCAGTGTGTACGCGTGTGTGTGTATGTCTGAGTGTGTTTGTGTGGGGCTGAGAGAGGGAGAGAGAAAGAGAGAGGGAGAGAGAGAGAGAGAATGAAAGAGAGAGACCTTTTGTAGAAATGTCAAGTAGTCCTTATTTCAGGATACCCCACAAATTATCGTACAATGTAGTTACATTTGTGAAATATTTTAATGTGACAGTTTGATCACTTTTATTATATTCACAAACATTACACAGGCGATCACATAATTACTACTTTTATTTCTAATCGTTTTCCTATTGTTATGAAACATGTCTAATATATGGTATGTATTGTGTGATGTAACTGAGCTCTAGGTACTGGTTAAGAAGCACACTAGACCCAGATCCCAAACGGTAAATCTTTTAAGTGATTTTATCTGACAACTTCATATTGGGTTAAATGATGAGAAACGGCTGTACGAGTGCTAGGAGAAAATGGAGACATATCGATTTTCTCCTCTGCTTGCTGAGAAAGTACACTGTGTATATGTGGTGTGCTTTTATCTGTTAGTTTTATCCAACAATTCATGTAAATCTGAAAACCTTAAATTCGATATTCAGTATCACATACAATAGCTTGGCTTGGCGAATTACAAGCTGGAGATTGAATTCCCTATCGGTGGGGATCCGTTGATACCTGCCTAGAAGAACTATAGTTCGCAAACAGAAAAAGTCGTCCAGCGATGAGAAATTTAAGTGGACGTTGTGTAGCATTGTGTGCAAATGGTTTCGAGGGAATATATGACTTATAAAAAAAGCCACCATTCGGAATAAAGAAGAGTTGATAAATTTCAACATCCCTTCTAGTAAGATAAGTTTAACAAAACATACTTTATCTAACACACGTACTGTTTTTTTTTTGTGTGGTGAACATCTAAGTTACGGGAGCTGACCAAATAAAGTCACTCACCTAAGGTGCAAGTGAGAATGTGTTTTCCCGTGAACTCCAATGTATGAGAGTTGGCTGAAAAGTTGCTTGGCTTCTCAAGATATTTAGAGTTAGTCACGCTTTCTCGGTCCACACATTCCTTCCATCGGTTTTGCAATGCTTGAATATCAATAGTAAATGGTCAACATCAGATATTAGTTTTTCAGCCTATGAAGATTCCAGTCCCCCTCGTATATATAATATATATATATATATATATATATATATATATATATATTAATAAGTCATCCACAGACATGTGCTACGGCGTTTCACGCCTCTTCAGTGTACCTAGACGCAACTATCCTTGGCTAGGGTCGAACTCCGACTGACTGTTTGCCAGCCTGCATTCCTATCCCCTCGGCCACTGACAGCTGCTGTAGCGGTGCTGGTGTTTAAACTATTAAAAACATAGGTCTGTTTATATATTTTACGATGACAGAGAGATCTAGTTTGTGAGCAAACGATCATTGCTTATATGCTTAGTAGTGAAAGGTAATTTAAATCACTCTTAGAGAGCTCATACCAAATTTATGGGAGCATATATTAATAAGTCATCCACAGACACGTATTTCGGCGTTTCACGCCTATTCCTGGGTGAGGTTCGAGAGGTCAATCTTTCATGTGAGTGTGGAACGGGAAATGAATCAAAAATATGAGAACGAACCTAGAAGCCAACTCGAACACGATGTTCGTTATTCATATATACTTGATTATATGGCCACATAGACTGAATAGAAAGAATAAATACACGTAGGTTCTAATGCTTAAGACGAGTTGTAATTTTTAAACTTTTTCCTCCTCATCCGACGATTAGTCAACACTGAGATAGCAGTCGTTGATGACTTCGCTACGGTTCATCATGACCGTAACTGTCCTGAAACTAAAAACTAAGTGTTTACATATGATATCCCGTCATTCGCATGACGGTAAATCAATGCTCACATGCGTTCTTTTGGAAAATCTTTCTCTGGGTAAGTCTTTCTTTTTGCTTTTTCAAGTAATGTGGGCAGAGCAGTTACTGGAGTTTCACTTTGTCAAAGGGGTTGATCACTTGTCTGAAAATAATGAAGAGTGACCTAATTCTGTATTTCTAGTTTATCCCTTAAACAATGCCACTGGGTTTATTTAATAATCCTTAATTATAAGAAATAATTAAAAACTACATAATTCTGTAGTAGATATAAATACAATAACTATAAACACGTTTTACTTACCGTTTGCCCCCCTCTCTCTCTTTCTGTCTCTCTTTCTTTCTTTCTCTCTCTCTCTCTCTCCCTCTCTCTCTCTCCTCTCTCTCTCTCTCTCTCTCTCTCTCTCTCTCTCTCTCATCCTTATTTTTTGTTATCTAACGTTCATTATATTTGCCTTTCTCTTTAAGGCGACAAGATATAAATGGTTTGAAAATACAAGTAATAATAAAAACAACCCGTGATTATTCGACGTAATTAAGTTAAAGTCGAGAGAAGAAAAGAGAGAACGGAATAACAAGTGACGCCTATTTAAAGACAGAGACGCGATTTTAAATCATATTATAAGGGAGTGAAGCAAATTAGATTAAAAACAAAACAATGTACAAAACAAGTTAAGGACTGTTTAATTGGGAATAGTTAAAACGAATTCGGTTCGACCATGCGAACAAATTATATTAGCTCAAACCAAAATCTGTGCTTAAAATAAGAGCAATAAGATATCGGACTTAGCTATCTTTAAAAACCCTGAAAGATACACCTTTTACACAGGGTGAGGCAGAGGTAAACGGACTCTCAATAAAGACATAAAATTATTGACTACCCAATTAAATCCGAAGCAGAATTGCAACCCGTAATCATAACATATTGATATTCTTCAATACTGTTTTTTAAATGAACAGTGTCGAGGAGACTGGGTCCAAAGTGAAAATAAACATTTATGACTGCAGGAAAATTCAATAATAATTTTTTTTAAGTATGATTTGACAAAAACAATCCCATGCGCATTTTAAAAACATTGAGACCGAAGACTATAATTATAATGTCATTAATTGTACTGCGCATTGTTTTAATGTCTGAGAACACTGAACAAAATTTTGCTGACACATACCACATCACGGTGTGTTCGTTTACCGGTTATATTATGCATACGAGGAGCTTTTCATAGAGCAGTTGTATCCACCGTAAAACGGACAGGGCGGCTAGCGTTTAAATCCTGGACGAGGCTGTTTGCATTTCAAATAGCGCTAATACCCTTGTTTTTTTTTATTGGTGTACTCATCTTTTTTGTTATATTTTTGTTATATGCACAAGTAATATAAATTTTCAAGCCACATCGAAAAAATTCAAACAAATAGCGCTAAAACCCGTTGCAACTATTCTCCATATAGTTATGATTAAATAGTGGAGCAGACTAGGGTATTTAACCTAGGTATTGCAAACGGTCTTGAATAAGGAAAGCCCTAAATTCAAATCTCCGTTCAAGAAATGACTGTCTGTCACATCCGGCATATGCGGAGGGGGTTGGTAAATGCATGAATTATGCATTTACCCAAATCCACGATCAGATTGAGTCGATGTAAGAAAGTTGTATGGTTGCAAAAATCGAATGGGGAGCGCTAATCCCGAAATTTATGTCGTTACTTGTCATTCTATCTGTAGCTAAATAACTGCCTCCCTTTTCAAAATCTTCAACTCTGAATTGTGACCGTTTCTCGTACACACGACGAGGTTTCTCGTGACTGACCCATCGTTTTATGTCCCCTAGACAAGTATTATTATCATTAGTTGTAAGAGATGGACTCTTCATTACAATTACTTAGTTTTATATGTCAAATCTTATATTTTCCCGTCAGGAAATCAATTCTGTGTTCTAATTAAATACGATACAAAATATATATTCTCAATTCTAATCATATAATCTAATTAGCTTAAACAATTCTATATGATCGATATATGGTATTTGAACAGGTCAGAGTGGATCTCAGAGTAACAACAATGAATTTGGGACCCCACACTTCCAAAAATGTCAGATATTTCGCTTCACCGCCGGATGCAGTAGTCATATGCAGGATATGTACACAATGTTATAACTAGAACAACATTTTCTCTCTCCTTTTAGGCCTACATTTGTATCTACAATTTTAAAGGACTACCATTTACAAATTCATCTAAGCGGTGTGAGTTGTGTTTGATTTCGCAAACAAGTTTTGTTATGCAACAGTAAAACGAAAGCAAGAAAAGATTTTATAAATAGTCTCAAGTATTTTATGAACGTTGGCGAAGGCTGATGTTGGCACCAATCTGAGACCACCCTCTTTGATAACAGGGATATACAATTATCATTGCCAATGATAAAAGGTTCGCTATCAAAGTGAAAACAAAAAAAGTCAGTTATAATGCAGAGGGCCAAACCACAATGAACATAAAAGAAGAAAAGATATTTTCTTTTCGACGCCTAATTTTCTTGGCGCGAGATTTTAAGAACAATGGACAAAACAAAAACAACTTCAAATTCCAGTCTTTCGATCACCTGGGTTCTTTCTCTTTATACATTGTCATTCCCTTGATTTGATTTTAAAAGGATTCTGAAATGTCAATTGAATAAAACGAACAATTTCCGCGATGATTTACATTGCCAACGAATATAAACTAACGATCGATATTCCCAAACATTTCACTCTCAAACTTTTACCGGCGAATTTCAGTCGTTTTCTTCTCGACACCAACATATCAAAATGAGAAGATTTAATGTTATTCCTAATCCCAATTCGTATCTATTCAATCCTTTGTAGTTTTGGTCATTGTATTTATTATCCTAAGCAATAATAATAATAAAAGGGAAAATTATTTGGTACTGAAAATTCAAATGTATAGCACAATCCAAAAACGGCATTCAAATTCAGCAAAATATAAGGAACTTTGTAGTTTAGACCAGTGGTTCTCAACCTGGGGCCATATGCCTCCTGAGATCATGTAACTGTTTTGGAGGATCCAGACATCCAAAGAAGTATTTTCTAATAAAAATACAATAGGATTTTTCAAACATAGAATGGCTATCGGCATTCCACCATAATAAAATAGCAATCCATGGGATCCATTGGTAAAATAAGGTAGTGAACTACTTCTTTAGAGGAGTCACTATGCCCAAAGAATCTAAGAGGGTAACCGTAAGAAGGTGATAAAGTAGAGCATTATAACAAGTTTTGCTAATTCTGAACGTTTGGTTTGTAGAACATGATAACCTCTATCGTATTCTTCGAACTAAACTTTCACATTTATTAAAATATTTATATTCCTCCTATCTATATCTTTATAACTTTCGTTTGAAAAAATTCCGAAGAACAAAGAAATGAGAGTAAACGAAGAGAGAATGTAAAAAATCACATCATTTTAAAGAGATCAATTATTTAATAAGGACAGTTGTCATCCCTTGATCTTCGGTGTAAAATACGAAAAATTCGTGTGAAGTCAGATTAATACTGTATTCAGGGATTAAAAATGCGCCATGATTTTAATCAAAAAGGGAAAAGAAAATCAACGGATGGAATCGAAGTGCCTAAGCAGGAAAACATCAGAACACATGGACAAAAAAGAAAAATATGAATACCAGGGACAATTAGAAAGAGAAATATAAATCAAATCAGGAGTACAGCAAAATAACAAGAAAACGTCTCGAAACCAAACACTATAGCAGAAATCTCATCAAAGAAATAAATACCTGGACTGCTCCACCCTTGTAAGATACGCTATATCATTCTTAACACGGAAATGGGAGGAACTCAGACAGATGGACCAAAGAACAAGGGAATTTGTGACTCTTCACAAGGCTTTAGACTCGAGAAATGAAATAGACAAATGTGTCAAAAAAAATCAGGTTGAAGCGGACTCGCCAATAAAGAGGATTGCGTCGAAGCAGTAATTCAGTGAATCTAAGAATATTCAATAAATTTCTAAGAAAGACTGATTACAGCAACCACTAACAACAAACTTAGTGACTAACGGAAAAACAAAAATAAGAAAGATTTAGAAAATGGGAAGAGAAGCAGCTATATAGATACTTGAATCGATTGAAAACAAGTGTGATACACATGCTTATAAAGTGGAAACCTCAAGAAATGAACTGAATCTCTTTTATTAGCAGCACAAAATAATGCTATAAGTACCAATTATATCAAGGCAAAACATTGATAATACCCAGAAGAATAACAAGTGTAGATCATTTTGTGAAGAGATGGAACGTTGAATCCCATAACACGCAAATGCATCAAATTGGCATAAAATAAATACAGGACTAGGAACTAGTTTGCTAACCATTACACAACTACGGACGACGTAAACATACTCAATCCGTACGTCACTGATAGGATGTGATATAGGGTCATAATTATGGAGCATCCAGCGAGGATTAAACACGTTATTTAATAGTAATGGATCTACCAGACTAGCTCGCTAATCATTACACTAGGATGGGACACACTTATATAACCAACTCGTGCGCTAGAGTTAGAATATGACGCAAGCGTCCATTCAGCTTGGATCAAGCTCACTATTCAGTAGTAATTCATTGGAAAAACTAGCTCGTTAACCATTGCACCACGATAGGATGCCTTACGTGAAACAATGTGGAAAGTATGAGCCAACCAGCGAGGGTCAAATTCACTCTTCAGTAGTAATGAATTAGCGAGACTAGCTCTCTAACCATTAAACAACAATAACACGACCTTATTTACGCAACCCGTGCACCACAGTTATGATGTGACGTAAGATCGCTGGAGCATCCAACAAGGATCAAAATCGCTATGCAGTAATAATGGTTATGCGAAACTAGCTCGCTACTCATTGCATCATTATGGACGCCCATGATATCAGAAACGAGTGTAACTGTCAAAGTTTGAATAAAAAAATAACAAAAACGAGAACGGAAACTGTGAAAGTAAGTACAAATAAAATGGC
>CM042139.1:74721108-74776108 GCA_023376005.1 Doryteuthis pealeii
CAATCAACGACAAAGTAAATATATATACACATTAAATATCACCAGGGTTTGGTTTTTTGAGCAAAAATAATGAAGATTTGATTTATGTTTGGGAAGATGTTTAAAAAATTAAAATTTGAATAGTAACAGAATGGAAAATCATAAGCGCCTTATCTTACATATATTTATTTTTTTTCTTTTGAAATATAATGTCGATTGATTGAATTAATCACCTCATATCTTTTTTTTTAATTGTAAATTATTGAATTAAAATATCTTACTGTAAATGTGATGTCATTCCGTCAACTCAGGAAAAAAATTCTAGAGGTCCCATCTGGTCTTTTTTACGTGGGGATCCAATTTGCAATAAGTAATAATGGATCTCCGAGACTAACTTTTTGTTTTCCCTCTCTACCCAGGCAACGCCAGGTAGCCGTTTCTAGTAGAAATTAAGGCATCGTGAGAGATCAATTCAACCTAAAATTATTCTAAATCAATCAACTTTTCACTGACAGACCTATTATTATCATCTCTCTCTCTCTCTCTCTCTCTCTCTCTCTCTCTCTCTCTCTCTCTCTCTCTCTCTCTCTCTCTCTCTCTCTAGAGCAATATGATACTTTTCTTCTTTATTTTCTGATCTGCAGTTTTCCGATCCTCACATATTACGTGTAGTCTACAGAAAAATGTCAGCTTACGACTGGTCCGTGTGTCGAGTAACATAACTACCTACGCATTACCCTATTGTGCAATGATGAATGTTGTACAAGGGCTCGGAATCCACAGGGCCAGGCTAAGCTCAATTTTCTTGTCAGATAATACCTAAAAACAAAATATCACTGAGGAACAGGCTTGGTTTGTTTTGTTTTACGGCATATCAACCACAGTGGGTCATTTAATGCTGACAAAGTTTTGAAATATATTCATTCTTAATGGATACTCAATTTTTTATAAACATATTTCTATTTAAACCATAGATGGGACCCTCACAGGTACTACCACTTTTGGTCAGAGTTGACCTGGGAGCAATGAGGATAAAGGAGTGCTCCACAATCCCCAAACCTCCAGAATTGAACATAAGCAGCCGATTGATCGGAGAGGGCCTCTGCGACCGCCCGTCTAGCCTAAGTAAGGGTCTGAGTTGTATGCTGCATGTCATTGACAGCTCACCCAGCAGAGTCCTCTCTTTAAGCACCACGGGTCGCTATCCACGGCCAATGGGAGGCGCTATTGGTGGAGTCTTACTCTTCTACAGAGGTGCAGTTGGTGTATTCTAACGCCCCAGGCGACAGAGCGGACCGAGAAACAGCAGATAATACATAAGAGGTTTCAATTGTTTTTCGACACCTGAAGAAAAGTATCCTAACACTTGTATAGATTCTTTATGCTGTTTATAAAAACTAAATTTTGTTGTAGAATATATTTGTGTAATTTCAAAATCTTTTACGAAATATAATTTACTTCTACTACAATTAGCCTCAGCTTGCAATTAGCCTTTATAATGAAGAGATCATCAGGTCGGGCTGGCACCACGGATATCCATGACTATCTCTCGTCAACCCTCGCTATCGGTCATCTTCCTCAAGAGGTCCTCTGTGCGGCATCCATAATCCACACTGCTGATCAATGTGGGTTTTTTCTAGTCTGCCTACTCTAGCGTGTTCATGTGCAGGTATCCACAGAAGAACGTTACTTATGAGTTCGTCCCTGCTTCTTCAGAACTGAGCAGCATGCCTTGTTCCACTTACTCTGATATTCTGAGCAAGTGGCCGTACAGCTTATTTTTTGGGGTGCTGTTTCCACATTCTTCTGAATTCCACATGTAAATTATTCTCTAGGCGTTATGTGTTGCAACCGTGCAAAACCACTGACAATTACGGCTTGGAAGAATTATCGCTTTATCTTATGAGCGGATTTCCATATTATTGATAATCTTTCTATAGCAGTTCATGCCTTTCCTATGCATGCAAAAACATCGCTTTCTGTCGATGTATATTGCTATCTTGGTAGTTGAACTTTTTCAACACTCTTAGAGGCTTAACATCTAGTGTGGAGATGCCTCCATCTTCTTTGTAATACATTAACTCAGTTATATATGCGTTCACATAGAGGTCAAAATCCCTTGGTGCCTTCCCTATCTATTAAGCAGTGATGACCAATATCATGTGAGACTCTCAGGGCTTCACTTTGTGGTGTAATGGTTTGCAATCTCGTCTCGCAGATCTATTACTACTAAATATCGCGTTTAATATCGGCTTGGACTACCAGATATATTGTTTATGTTTTATCTCTCCCATTCTTGATCATATCAACATTACTACTGGCAGGGTGGTAGTTTTAAGAGGCCACAGTTTTTCATGTAATGGTTAGCAAGCTAAACTCGCCGATCCATTACTACTGAATAGCGAGTTCCATCCTAGCTTGAAGCCTAATGTTTGCAACAATGTGTCACATCCTATCCATGGATATCGAGTTGTGTAAATACCTATCATATGACACTAACATGAAAGAAATCATAATATAAACGTTCATTAGATATAAAATCTCTCTAAAATTACTAACCATGTTTTTCGTAAATATTTTGTTCTTCCTTTTCTGATCTGCAAGTTTTCGATCCTTAAGTATGGGCCTAAGTTTACAGTGAAATGCCAGCTTACAACTGTGAATGTAGTTTCCAATTTTTATTGAAATAACGTTTGTTTACACTGAATATGGCTCAGTAGTTTTATTCGCTTCATTGCCGTCAATATACTCGTTTTTAGGTCTCTTTCCTCATATCAAATATCGATCCTATCAATTTAAGCTACGCGCCTTTTTATGCTTGCAAACGGCCTTGCAATTTGTAGAAAGAGTAAAAAGATACATTTATTTACGTTTATTAGTTTACATAATTTCTACTGTTTTCTTTTCTACTGGAATAAACTAAGCATACTAAACAACCATCGTTTTTCCGTTCATTCTTTTGTTGAAGTACTCTTAAAGACATTTAAACTGAGGCAAGCTTAAAAAATAGAAAAATAGAAATGTACATGCGAAATCGGAACTAGAATGGTGGAAAAAGTAGATACTGAAAATCCCGTTCTTCTTTCTTCCAGTGACATGGTTATATTTACCGTTTTATTCACTCTAAACCTGTATGCCTCCCTGTCTTGATTTCCGCCATTAATCTTCACAACACTCACCAAATCGTTCCGTTGTTCCCTTCTTCCTTTCTCTTTTCTAAATCTTATCTAACTCTGTTCTTCTTTACTTAATTCTGTTTACTTTAAGAGTCGCTCTTTTGCTCTCTTTTCCATATATTCTGCCTTCAGTCACTCTCTCTTTCTGTTTTTTTCTTTCTTTCGGGTTCCATTTTCTCTATTTATTTCATTTTCACGCTTGAAAGATTCTCACAAAATATGGCTGGCCATGATATTTCATACTTCGCTGTTGGTTTCCCGCCAAAACTATCGACAGGGAATTTCCCCAAAGCGACGAGGTAGATTGACGCTCCAGTTATGCCACTGTGTCGGTGGGGTCAGGCTGTTAACAACAAATGCTGTTTTATCGCTCGGCTTGTTTGGCAAACGTTCTTCTTGTCGATAGCTTTGCGGAAATATATGAACGTTTCTTGCTCAACTCAAGCTTGAAGGCTATCATTCAGGCCGATTGTTTAGGTGCCTTCATAAAAAACATCAGGGAAACATACATTTACGTTTAAGTGTAATATACTTCAAAAACGCAAGGGAATGTATTTAATTTTCCATTATGATAAGAGTATCTGCTCCATTACACATTAATGATAAAGAGTTTGGCATATTAATAATTATAACTATTTTTTATTGATGTGTATTCAAGTATGAGACACCTAAGCGATTTGAACTGGCTATAGTAGGTATACATTTGTTAGAGGAACTTGTTATATTTGACACCACGACCACCTATCCTTCTATATATGTTTTTCGTTGTTGTGTTTTAATGGCGTGTAAAACTTCATGGATTATTTAATGCCAACGGAATTCTTGTGGAACGACAGTAGTAGTACTATTTAACCTATAGCTAAGGCGATGAGGGAATTCATGCCTTTTTCAAAGGTATTAATCCTTAAGCTAACGTAATACCGCTAATTGAATTCGAACACGCTTACTACAATATCGCAATCCAGCACGTTAGCAATTACGTTACACCTAGCTGCTATCTATATATCTATTTATCTACAGTATCACTCATAGATGAATACGCAGGAACCATTCATTTGTTGTTAGATTTGTTTCTTCTAAACAGAATGATCATGATGATATTGTTTATATCAGAATATAAGGCAATCAAAACACATACCATTAGATATTATGTAATATACAACATTACAACACTGTACCTCAAAATAAGAATTCAAATGCTGTATAATTTGTGAATAAATGTTATCAAAAAATTGTAATAATTGAAGAGTGTTTCTTGTATAAGAATAAAATACTGGTACAATGTATTTATGTATATATATATCTATGTTCATATCTCTCTCTTTGTGTGAGTGAGCGCGTATGTATGAGCGCATGTATATTTGGTTTGCGCATATATATATATATATATATATATATATATATATATATATATATATATATATAATAGGAATTAACAATTGTTAATACACACACGCGCTCGTGCGCGCACGCACACACACACATATATATATATATATATATATATATATATATATATATATATATATATATAATATATATATATATATAATATATATATATATATATATATATATACATAAATAAACATACGTGTATATCTAGGATATATATATATATATATATATATATATATATATATATATATATATATATATATTCTTTTTTTTTATATTTAGAATATAATTTTTAAATATATATTCCTAAAGTGGTGAGTGTTTTCAAACAAAACTTTATTTTTCCAATTAAAAAAAATTGTACAAATGAAAAAAGTTTTTATATTCAGTTCTTCATAACATTTTGTAAAGTAAAAATGCTAACGTTTTCGTTTAATTTTTTATTCTTTCATATACCTAAATAATATAATAACAAAAATGAGATGGAAATTAGAGGTGTCCTTATTTGTAGGTGGGGAATTAATTCCAAGGAACATTTTTCGTTTATTTAATGACTGTTCATTTATCTTGTTTTACATGTTTTTGAGTTACACTGATTAAAAATAAATATTTTTTCTAGGAAAAAAGTCTACAAATGGCCAAAGAAAAAATTCACTTCTTAAATCGTTAGTGAGTTACAGTGAAAATAAATGTACTTACATATGAAAAACTGTTAAACGTTTCCTAAATCGTTTGATTTTTTAAATTGAATCAGCAGAAATCAAAAGCTAATTGTAGTACTTTTCCTTGATATAAACATATTAAGGTATATGCGTGATTTTACTGCTCAATGACTTCAGTTTTCTGAGTTATCAGTTGACATGTACATACCAAAACAGATGCTATATATATATATATATATATATATATGAATTGATAATTATTAATTATTCTAATTTATATATGTATGTATATGTAAATCAATGTATGTGAATACATATGTGTGTGTGTGTGTGTGTGTGTGTGTGTGTGTGTGTGTGTGTGTGTGTTTGTGTGTGTGTTTGTGTTTGTATTTGTGTTCGTGTAAGTATTGACATTTATTTTATTATTCTGTCTACTTTTCATTTCACTTGAAATATATTGACAGGAATATCATTATACTCTTCACATAAAATCGTTACAAAATAATATTTGGAAATATGCAATACACACGCACGCACACGCACGCACCCACACGTACACATATATATATATTTTTATATATATATTATGTATATACACATATATATATATATTATATATATATATATATATATATATATATATATATATATATATATATATATATATATATATATATATATATCGCCATATCATTTCTATGCACCGTTTTCACTTCCCTGTCTCATTTGTAGATGTCTTTCTAAAGATTTGTCGCTGCCATTCACCATCAAATCATTAATCTCTAGTTGGATGGCCGTATCATTCGACTTATTTATTTGAGTCGAACCTCCATTTTTCTAGCTTCTTCTGTTCCGTTTTGTTTTGATTCTTTTTATATATTTTTTATTTATTTTTTAACATTTTTTATGAAGTCATACGCCGTCACATACGATCATACACAGAAACCGATAGAAAAAGAAAGGAAAAAATAAATCAAATAGGAGAAAGTAGGATAAATGTCATGTATGATGATATCTGATAAAAGAGAATGGCAAAGGAAGGAATAAGAGAATAATAATAATAAAAGAAACGAAAAATATTGAAAAAGAACATATATAATCTACCCGACATCTGCGGAGACTATATTCATCTTCTTGAGATTTTTTGTCACGATAATGCAACATTTGTCCAATTATGTCTTTCAACACAAATCATAAAACCATGAAAATCAGACGTAAATAAATTAGGGGGAAAGCAACAACAAAACCGCTCATAGATAATAAGCAGAAGTAAGTCATGCCGATGCCCGAGCATTGCTTGGTAAAGAAATGTTTTTGCAAGAATTAGGCTCAATTTTCTACTAATCAATACTGGTTTCATACATAGATCTAACGCTCCTTGTGTTCATTAAATTTCCATTCTTTTTTTTCAATGATTGTATTTTTAGTAGAATTCATTTTAACACTTCTTTCCCACCAGATTCAATCAATATTTCGCTGCCTATTACGCCAGTTATATCATATCAATGAATTAAATGAATTATTTTCTATGGCAGGTTTTCTAAACGGGGCTATATTACCCTCTTGGGGTTCATGAAACTTGGGGGGCGACAGGACCAAATTGGAAAAAATGGCGGGACTCAATAGGCCAACAGTAGGTCACAGAAAATTTAGGACCCACAAAATATGTATCTGGAGTAATTTGCCATTAATACTTAATATGAATACTTAATATTTAAAACAACATATTAAACTTATTATTCAGCCATTTTGTTAACATAAGTATTTATTCATTGTATTCTTTTAATCTGATATATGCAATAAAGCCGATTTTAGTTTTCCGTTTCTTAAAAGTTAAATCGCCTAATTTATTCTTTATTTAAAGGTTTTCTCACCAGGGTCCATGAGATTTGGCCAGGGGCACAAAGAACTCGCGTTGTGTTAGAGGGACCATGTCCACAAAATGGTTGAGAAACTGTTTATAAAATATTTATATTCCTTGATCTTTATCTATCTGTTATTAGATTATCAAAAGATTCGAGGGACACATTTTGCACAGTGTACTCAGCTGGTACAATAATCCAAAATTACTACGTTATATATACTAGCAAATATATGCACCCTCCGGGTGCAAGTATTTAAGTTTTAATGTAATAAAATATTATATTAAATTAGAAATACTAATGAAACTAAATAACAATGCAAATTTAAAAAGTTGAAACAGAGGGGGGTATAATCGAAAAATAGAACAGCTGAAACTTACTCTTCCATCACTCCCGTCTTTCATTACTAAATTTTTCTAATTTAACTATTGAGCTAAAATAGAAAATAAAGAACAAAAGTACAGTTATTTCTTCTTATTAATATATTTCGTTTACGATTTATACCTGAGATTTTTAGTCATATTCATTAAGATAAAAACAAACAATTAGAAATCAATAATACTAAGCACATATTTAATAAAATAACATTTTTGATGTCAATATGCAAATTAGCCTTCCCGTTAACACTGTAAACCGCTATTTTGTTGTATATATAAATACAATTGCATGGTATTACTATGTAGATAAGGCCAACAGTATTAACGTATAACAATTTTATTAGTAATTGAGTTTTAGATAAAAATAAAGTCACGGGGAATGTAACGTAAATAACTAAGGGAATTGTGACATGAGTAGTCATATAGTTTCGGTTACAGACAGAAAAACACACTATCTCCATTATAATAAGATTATGAAAATTCTGATGTTTTGAATTTATCATCTCTGACTTGAACAGCAGTTTAGTTAATATTTTCTGGCTCGGCACAGAAGATATCTATTTATGACTAACACTGTCACAGGATTATCTTAGTAGGAAGAGGATGTCATGGCTTATTCTAGCAAAACCTACAGATGTTTGGCCAAAATAGAATATACTCGAGATAAAATACATGCTTTATGTGTAGAGGTATATATGTATCTATTTATTGATCTATCTAGCGATCTATCTTAATCTGTTTATATCTACCTGCGAATAAACTGTTATTTTTTCAGTAGTCTATCATATTTCAACCACATGAAAAAGTACTACAAAAACATTTTTGTGGTTGTAATTTTTGCGAAATGGTTTAATTTTGTATAACATTTATAAAAATCTTCTTCTTCTTCTTCTTCTTCTTCTTCTTCTTCTTCTTCTTCTTCTTCTTCTTCTCACCAGGAGGTTTTATATATATATATATATATATATATATATATATATATATATATATATATATATATATATATATATATATATATATATATTATAAAAGTGACATGGCCTATACTTGAAAATAATGCTAATAACTTATCTGTGGGGGGGGGGCATATATTTGTGAGTAGAGAAAAAGAGTTTGTGTTTTTGCGTTTTTGGGGATGCATGAAAATGTAATATTTCATCCACATATATATGTGTATGCATCAAAAAATAAACAAGTCTGGTTGTATTCATTTCTACCCAGTAAACATATCAACCATAAACTCTGTACACTGTAATGTCGTCTTCTTACCGTTGTAACAATCGCACACGAATCCTTACTGGTGTCTTATACAAACGGGCATACTTCAGATGTTGTGGAGAAGTTTGATCAAATTGTCTGTGACATATACATGTATGATTTCTAAGCTATCTCATCCATAATTCTCACTTGGCATGTGGAACGTAACGCAGAACATCGCAATGGAATTCTGTTTATTTGTAATTCTTGCGTATTACATTTCGAAACATTCTTCTGGCATCTTAGAGAGGATACATAGACTATTATTTCTATAACACTCTTATCATGATATATTGAGAGCTAACAAAATCTAACAGAAAAAAAATGAAAGGAAATAACATGGAAATAATGAAACATGGACATTTTCTTTATTATAGTCGTCAATAGACTGTTAATTTTCTATTTTATTATAAATGACCACCGCCAATAATTTTGTAGATAAATTCCTGCAGGTATAATATACATATATATATATATATATATATATATATATACCTGCAGGAATATATATATATATATATATATATATATATATATATATAGGAGGTTGTTCTGGCACGGCGATTGGTCTCTTTCTCAACAGCGCGCCATACATGATAATTCATGGGGTTAAGATCTGGGGAGTTCGGAGGCCAAATATTGGGACTGGTGTAGTCGTAAAATTCGCCGAAAACCATTTTTTACTTTCCCCAGAGGTGTGGCAGTAGACCGAATCCTGTTATCATACATATGGCCTACCATTGGCTACCCTCGTTATCCAGGGTTTGACTACAGTGTTTAGCAACTCCACGTAAGCATCTGAATTCAACCTGATACCCTCTCTGTAAAATTGCGGAGGCATCACATCAACCTCGGGGGACACACATCCGAAAACACTCACACTTTGGGGAAGTTTAGTCTGCATGGCACGAGGAGTGTCCTTTGGACTGCATGTAAGCCATCTGTTATTTTGCGTGTTGTGCTTTTGATCTTGGCAAATGTTTTTACTCATCAGAAAAGAATCAGATTGTTTGTGGTTCAGCAGGATGCTTCACTTTGCTCAGAAGTTTATTCGCCTTTGTCAGATGATTTTCACGGGCCTTTTCTTGGAGCAGTTGATCTCTGCGACGCTTGTATGAGTAGAAGCGAAGGTCTTCCTTGAGTGCAAGCTTCATGGTAGAGGCTGAAACATTCAATTCATGTAACAAAGCCAGAATTCCAATACCAGAGTCCTCCAACACTTTTTTCCGCAGATTTTAGAGGTATTCTTCTGTACTAACGCAAACAGATAGTCTGTTATGTTCCTTTCCTCTACCACAACCTCGTAGTCTCCATTGCAATTCTCCTGTTCATGCCTGATTGACTTCACAGTGTTCAGGGAACATTGGAAAGCAACCATAATCTCCTTATTTTGATGGCCGGCACATATCATCATGATACAAGTTATTCTTTTCCATGATTCAGGTGGGTTCCAGTCACCCATTTTATCTGTCATCGTATATGCGAATGAACAAGGGTCCAAGCCTTTAAATGATGTGAAGTGTGCGTCAATGCCTCCAACCTACGGAGAAAAATAACCAAATATAAGTATGTGAAATTTATCCCGAACACCCTATATATATATATATATATATATATATATATATACGAGTATACTACACAAAACGTTACCTGTTGGATCAACCATTGAGCTCTGCGTAGATAATTAGTGAGTTTGCAAAGCGAATTAAATCAAAAATAAATAACTACAACGGGATAATTAAAACAAAAAAACATTAAAATCATATTGTAATCTTTCTAAGAAAGGGAAACGTTTGACCTAATTTAAATTTATTAAGAGCCAAGATTTTGACCCGACTTACTGTTTATGAAACGTAACATATAAATACGTTTTATAACTCTCAAATCTCTCTCCCTCTCCCACTCTCTCTCTCTCTCCCTCTCCCCTTTTTCCCTCCCTCTTCCCCCTCTCTTTCTCTCTCTCTATATATATATCCTTAGAAACTTACATAAATAACGAAGATGTAATCAAGATGTACATAGAGAAGGTGAAGGTGACAGACAGATTGTCAAGCAAGATACGGGTCATTTTTTCACTTAATTGCAATTTACGACTAATTATAACCAATTAAAATGATATTTCTAATTTGATAATTCTAAAACTAAGGAATATTTTAGTATAACTTTCGTATCATTAGACTAAACATTAAAAAAGCCTATAGGAAATAAACATTGATTCTCTCAGTTTTAGTATAATAATAGATAATATTGTACTAAACGGAGACTTTCTGAGCATAATTCACACATATATACAGACTATGACCAAAGCCATTCGATATTCAAATTGAAAAAAAGGAACGGTTACAGTACGTGATGATAAACATTGCTGTAAGTTTTTAGTTATATAATTGGGATTTTCAGTTTTATCAATCGTGTTTTGGTACGATTGATTGATCTCAACGGTATGTCGACCTGTTTAGGGTTATTTCTACCTATAATTTATGAAAATGCATTAATTGTAAGTTTATAGTTCATGTAGTTTCTGAAGTGTTTCAGTCAATTATATGATATACAATATTCCTATATAATTACCCGCCTTGTGATAGCCTCCATGCCTTCATGTTTTGCTGTAACCCGCCCAATCCTCGAGTCAAACTCCATCCCCTCGTACCCCACTTTAAATCTCTCCTGGGACTCAAAGACACGTGTGCGAGACAAGATGTTATATCCATAGACTTCCTGAAGCATTTCTCGTGTTTGTAATGTAAAATTTCAGGTTTTTTTGCTCGGTATATTTCATTCGTTACTCAGTACTCATAACTGAACAAGCTGTGTATCCCGCAATGGTTGCAGAAATTTGAGATTACAATTATATACCCCCAAGATATCCTGTTAGATAATAACACTATCCGCTGTTAGCTCTGATTACTGAACCCCTGCTGAGGGTTAAGATACCCCGAATGAGGATACCTTTTCGTCGTGAGTGGCAATAGTTGATGCTTAAGGACGGAATCTGAGCAATCCATAACATACAACAGTCCACTCTGGCCCTTAATTAGGCACACAGAGGCCTCTCTCGATCAATCGGCTTGTCTCGTCAAGCTCTAGCACGTAGATGATTGTCCCGACTGTATTGCTCTTATGGTAAAACCTATCCCTTTTATCATATATGTGCTAGAAGGCGGTTGGGGAGGGTCTTAGTGTCTTGAGTATGTCGTTAAACTGCAACTCGTGTTGAGGTTCGAATTCTAGAACTCTAGGGGAGTTTTATGTACCCCTTCATTACCATGACTCCCACGTCCACCCTGACCGAAGTGGTAGTACCTGTTAGGGCCCTATTTATGAGCCTTATCGTTTAGGTTTTGGGTTTAGGGCCTTAATTTATTATCAATTCCAAAGTATGATACTAGACAGCGTCTAGTATGTGAGATTACAATTCTGGAGCTTTGGGGAGTGTCGTGCACCCGTTCATTGCCATTTCTCTCACACCCACTCTGATCTGGAGTGGTAGTTCCCGTTTGAGTCATATCCATTGGTTTAAAAATGTGGTAGCAATGAGTTTAACAAAAATTAATACCCAGAAGTAAGAAAAAAACAAAAACGTCTCCAGCTTAAAATATCCCGAGGGTTGTCATGCCGTAAAATTCAAACAACCAACCATCCCACCAACAATCCGGCTATCCCTCTTGTTTCGCACAAAGCTCATACGACATAACCAGTCTTGACACTTTTCAAATAGACCTCTTGTATTGCAATACATGAAATATTATCACTTAATAATCGTGTATACTATATATATATATATATATATATATATATATATTATATATATATAACAGATATGATTTTATTGATACGCACTTAATTACAAGAGATTTATGACAGAATTCATAATAAGTGGAAATGGACATTAATAGTAAATACATTTCTTGTGTAATTACGAATTTTAGGCAATAAATTTATGAAATTTAAATCGAATCGTGATTTCATTAATTATTCCAAATTCCGTGTTTTCGTAAGTTACATTAAAAGCATAAATGTATTTTCTGCAATCAGTTTCAAAGAACACAATTTTAATTCACGCAAAGTCATAGTTATAATCGGCGTGTTTCTTTTTCCGGTTTTCATTCAATTATGATTTGTGAAGTTATCTTAAAGTAAAGTTTTATATAAAACTCCCGACTGCATTGAAAATATATCAGAAATGTTGATATTACGATGCATGTTTTTAGGTTTTATCTGTGATAACGACGCTTTAATTTTACTAGAATTTACTGGCAACATTTAATTCTTTGTTTTAATCGATTAATTAATTTAATGCAAGTTCGGTTAGTATCATAGACACACATAAATATTTACAATAAACGTTACATGGTTTATTTGAGTACAAATATTTACAGAAAATAAAATAATCATAGATGTAATTATCTCCGTACTAATGCATATATATATATATATATATATATATATATATATATATATATATATATATGTGTGTATATATATATATATATATATATATATATAGATAGATAGATAGATACATACATACATACATACATATATATATATATATATATATATATATATATATATATATATATATATATAGAGAGAGAGAGAGAGAGATAGGGGGGGAGACAGACAGACAGACAGACAGACACACACACACACACACACACACACACACAGACAGACAGACAGACAGACAGACGTATATGAGCAAAATAGAAATATCTATTTGATACGGTTTATCCTTTTAGTGTTGTTTTACTAGTTTAGACCTGAGGTTATCGTTAGAAAGAAACAGGTGATTTTCTGAAAACAATGTTTTTAGAAAATTAAAAGAAAATGTTTAAGTAGTTAAAAATCCCAAAAAAACGGGGGGGATATAGTGGCACAATGGTATATCCATTTGTTGAGTTCAATAAATATATATATATATATATATATATATATATATATATATATAAGTAAATTCGGTGGGGCGGCCTAATGTCGTTATCAGGTATACAGCGTGGAGGTCTATCCCGTTTTCACTAGCGCTAGACCAAGGATATTATTTTAACTACTCATAAACTGAGTTGGTGAGTGACCGTATCAAACTGGAAACCTTGTGATTCTCAAACTAGGAACGTTGTGACACTCAACCGACTGAGGTCTATGTGTGTATGTAGGTGTGTGTGTGTGAGTGTGTGTGTATATATAAAGAGAGAGACAGACAGAGACAGACAGAGAGAAGGAGAGAAAGAGAAAGAGAGACAGAGACAGAGAGAGACACAGAGAGAGAAGGAGAGAAAGAGAAAGTGAGAGAGAGAGAGAGAGAGAGAGAGAGAGAGAGAGAGAGAGTTGCACATTGATGATTATGTGTTTCTGCCTTTCTATTAAGATCATTTACTACTATCATCCGTCTGATTGGATATTGAATTTAGAAAGGAATCCCCCAATGAAAATATACCTGGAAAACTGAAATTGTAACCAACTCAGATCCGAAATTAGTAGTTTAACATCTTGTCTCTTTCCTTGGATCTTTGGTATTATTCCAAGGGCTTTAACTATGGTTGGCATCATAATCACCTTGGTGTTCCACTGCCTTTTCAGAACTCTGGAAAGTTACAGCTGATATATTTTTTAAGATTTTCGTTTTTTTTTTGTTTTTACTTTAACTCTGTAGTCTGCTGAAACAAAAAAATCCACTAGATTGCAAGTTTTTTTCTATTTGTCTCAACTTTTAAGATGAGGTTTGATGATTAGTATTATTTGTATTATTCGGACTATTGTCCTCATCTCCAGCAGTCACATGGAATAATATTTAACACATCTTAACGCCTCTACCCCAGCTATGCTTAGCGGAATGAGAACAGAATACCACCGTGGACTGAATAAAGGGTTAGGTTCAAAGTTCCGCGATTACGACAAGAAGGTTCCCGGGGCTGAAAAGTCTCCCGAGTCCGACAAGAAATACCTAAAGAAGGCCGGAGGGCACATCGGCCGAAACGTTATACTGATAACAATGAAGACGAAGACAACAGTCATAATAATACAAATAATACTAAGTATTTTTTTCTTGTTGGTAATTGATAGAAAGTTTGTTTTTTTCTAACTGGGATTGGATTATCCGTTTGTATCTCAAAGTCCCAGAGCAATTTATGCATTTCATTTTCTAAAAAATATTTGGTATGTACATATACCATTTGTCAATCAATGTCAGACTAATGTCTATTTACCACTACGCAGTGAATTACCTTCCTCATCCAGGAATACCTCTAATTATTTTCCTTTTGTTCCTGTTTGATGCATTCGCATATTATGTAAGTCACTGTTTCATCTCTATAACATCTTAGCCTATACATAACTATTCCCCAGTTTATTATCAATTTTTGCTTTGGCATAATTAGTACATTATTATTTTCTTCTGCTATTGATAGACATTTAGTTTCTATCCTTAAGATTCACTTTCGTAACTATGTCCAGGTAATGTTACGTGAAATCTCTTTAGATTGTCGCTTGAAGTATCGATATAGTTGTTTTTGTTTTCATTTTCTACACACACAGACACACACACACAGACACACACACACACAGACACACACACACACACACACACACACATATATATATATATATATATATATATATATATATTTGGAGGATATGTGCTTAATTGAAGTCATACTTAATTTTGAAAATTAATTAGTTAATAATTAATGAATTTAGGCGGGCATATATCAGGCTAAACAAATCGAGAAAATGTCAATCCCTGAATGTACATTTCGACCTATTAGGTCTCAGCAAGGTTATAGACATGGGAGACTGCTCCGTGTCTATAACCATGTCTATGACTTTGCTGATAAGACCTAATCGGTCGAAATGTACATTCAGGGATTGACATTTTCTCGATTAATTTAGTCTTACATTTGAACATATATGCCCGCCTAAATTCATTAATTATTAACTAATTAATATTCAAAATTAGGAATGACTTCAATTAAGCACATATCCTCCAAAAATTGTCGGCTAAAAGCCATATCAAATAAACACATTATTTATTTACTCACTCTCATATATATATATATATATGAGCTGGAACGAGCAAACATAAACAGCATGCCCGCCATCATCTGCGAGAGACACCTGCGTTGGCTTGGCCATGTCAGGAGGATGGACAAAGGCGCATCCCCAAAGACCTACAGTATGGTGAACTAGTAGAGGGCACCCGACCGGTAGGAAGACCACGCCTACGCTTTAAATATGTCTGTAAGAGCGACATGAAGGCATGCCACATCGACATAAACACATGCGAGGCTTGTGCAGAAGACCGCATGACCTGGCGCCTCCTCGTCAAACAAGGAACGAAAAGGAGTGAAAAAGAGAGGAAAGAAGCCGCCGCAGAAAAGAGAGTTAAAAGGAAGGAGAGACAACAGCATCTCCAGAAAGCATCACCTTTTATTTGCAATCACTGTACCAGAGACTGTCATTCAAAAATTGGTCTGGTCAGCCACTCACGTAGCTGTAGATAATAATAATACTTTTTTAAAAGTTGACTCTACGCCATCGCCTTTAATAGACGGAAGGTTGCCAACACGATACATACATATATATATATATATATATATATATATATATATATATATATATATATATATATGAAAAAGAAAAGTCGAGAACAAAAACACCTATATCGATACCTCAAGCGACAATCTAATGAAATTCCACGCAAAATTACCCGGATAATTTAAATGGAAACGCTTACATAGCGTGACGTTTTATTTTTACGTTTTCTTGCATTTCGTTTGGGGAGTTGCGCGTTCTAAATTCGTAAAGTAAGGCTCACAAACATTTGTTTGTTTTACACCAATTCCTTTCGCAGGACCCATAATTACTATGGCTGATGGTTTTATTAAACCCAAAACGCTTTAGCGTCGGATATCTGTAAGTCAATCTTTGACTCAATTTTGTTGTTTTTTCTAAACTTTATACTTCACTACACTGTCGGATTTCATATCCATTTTTCTTCTCATATATATATATATATATATATATATATATATATATATATATATATATTCTTTAGTAGACGGAAGCCAACAATAAATATATAATATATATATATATATATATATATATATATATATATATATATATATATATATATATATCATTTATCTTTTTCTTTTTGCTCTATGAAATTTTTGCTCACTGGTCTGCGACTGACAGCAATTATTCTGAGGTTTTCATGATCTTTCTGTGTATTCTAGATAATTTTAACAATGCCGTGGTCTAGATGGTCTTGATTCTTCAGTTCCCTAATCTGTTTTTCAGGCCGTTTGGGATTGTTCCAAGATCTGCATCTACAACTGATATCACCGTCACCTTTAGGTTCTACTGTTTTTTCATAGCTCTTGCACGTTTTAAGTTTTTATTTGTCTTTCATTTAATTTCTTTTATTTTTTAGCTTTTTTATTTTATTTTAATGTGTTCCGTTGGAAAGGCACTGTCCATTAATTGGCAATTATTGATATCATTATTTCTTGTCATTTTCAGCTTCACATTCGGTGTCATAGGATGCTTTGCTGGGTCTAACCAAATATGTATGGTTAGTGAAAATAGCGCATTATCTGCATATGTTTTTTCCCACCTGTTTTGAGTGTTGTCCCTCAATCATGTTGATAACACTCTCTTACAGAGACGTTCAGGTATACAAATAACTTTGTTTGTATTTGATACTGACTGTGAATGTCAGTTAATTTCCCAATGTGTCTATGTGTTCATTTCTTTATCATACCGAGGGTGCCTATTATTAATGGTACGGTGGTAGTCTTAAGGTGCCACGTATTTTCAATCGTGATGTAATAGCAACCAAGCAAGTTTCTCATATCTATTACTACTGAATAGCGAGTTCGATTCTTGTGTGATGTTTCATACTGGCCATCTTGAGTCGCATTCTACCCGTAACGAACGTGTTAGGAACAACTACGCTTTGTCTGTTCATTATTAGTTTTTCACACGAACGTGGACTTTCTCTAGAGCCATAGTGATTACAATTGATATCACTTTCCCTCTCATATTCCACAGTTTTGTTTAATCAATTCTCAGGCAAGGTCTAGATATTTGTTTATCCTTTCGTTGAAGCTGATTAGATAATAAAAGTGACGTATGTAGAAGTATTAAGGTCGACTGAAAATGATTTTCATCCATTCAATTTTTCTATTAGATTTTATTGAAAAGAAAATCTAGAGCATCTTTTGTATTAGTTCTATACCATCTAATCTATAATACCTGACAGGGCATCTCGAATATAATTCAATGAATTGCAATGGAAGGATTTGTATTTGTTGATTTACATATTATATTCTGAAACGTTCTTCAGACATCTTAAAGATGCTATCATGCTTTTATTCCTATGAAACACTTCAACGGACAGTTCAGTAATGGAGAATTGTAATGAGATTCCGTGAAGATATTTACAGTTGTCTGCTTGAAAGAAGGAACGCCAGCCTCGGCTAGTAAATCTTTTTTTCAGACAAAAATATATCATGAGAATGTGATATCTGTCATAAGGTTTATCGTAAAGCCGATCTGAGGAATTGCAAGTTAATATATCTGTCATGAGATGCTAATGCTGTTAAAGACCCAACACTTATCTAAAAGAAACTGACAGTTAAAATTAATGTAGCCTTTATTCAATGGTTAAGCTTAGAAAAGAAAGAAAGGTGTTTCAGCTATAAATGTTAGGGGGATTCTAGGCTGAAAATCGAATCTGAAAGTAAATTTATTTGATAAGAAAACGAAAGCTTTTCTTCATCTAGTGAATTGATTCCATTTCAATGTTAGTATATATTGTAATATTCAAAAATATTATCCTGTTTATTGCTTTAGATCATTTAAAAATTATCACCACAAAGAGGGCTGGGTAGCCATTTTTCAGTTTGGATAAACTAGAGTGATGCGTATTCAGGCGATTGGTTGTTTATTAGGTAAATTAATTAAAGATCTTAATTAATTATTTTAGTAATATTTAATTTATAATTTGGGGTTTAGATTCGACAAAAATGAACGGTAGAGAAATATTTTGGGGTCAGCTGATATTCTAAGTTCTATGTTGATGTGGAACGAGCCGATTACAAATCGTAGGGTTTTTAAAAACTGCGTTCTGAGGGAAAGAAGAAAAAAAAGCGTCCGACAGAAAACGAATGAGCGACATTCGTCTGGTCTCTCTCTTTCTTTCTTTCTTCTTTTCTGCATTGACTATTTACGCACACAACATGTAAACAGGTATATATATATATATATATATATATATATATAATATATAGGGTGGCCAAGAAGTCACTGAGTGAACAGATATCATATATTTTGATTATAGAATTACGTAAGATAGGAAATCCATTACAAAATATATATAGTTTGCCATAAGGTCATGGGTGTAAGATATGAAATAGACACGTTGAGACGTGTTCAAATTTTTGACGAAGCTCTATGCATTTCCCATAGCGCTAATTAGTGACTTATTGGTCACTATATATATATATATATATATATATATATATATATATATATATATATATATATATATATATATATTTATATATGCTTTGTCGAAATCTACTATAGATGATCAGTTGTGAAAATAAATTTGACAATATCTGATGACTAAAGTGATTTACGTTCGATTATTTTACGCAGGTTACAACAGGAAATGAAAATGCGCATATTAAGGGAAACGCCCCAACGCCTAAGGGTGCCGTACCGCAACATACCTTTACGTAATGACGTGTGCAGTTGTTTTCAGCAAGGAAACGTATAAAGAAGCAACAAACAAATAGTAAAGAAAGGAAAAGAAAAGAAACGAATAAAAAAACTTCTGCAAAAATCAAAAGAAAAAAAATGCAACAAAAACAAGTTTACAACGACAAAAAAAAAACAAGCTCAAGAAAAAATCCACTAGATTTACGTAAGTTACTTCTTTACAATTCTTTTTCTCTAGTGTCCCACTCACGGTTTGCGTGGTCCGTGTTATATGAAAGCAGAAATATAGAAAAGGGCTAGAAAAGAAATATTAATTTAAGTAGACAAAAGAAAGTGTATTTAAAAATAGAACAACATTAATTTCAAATTTTTCAGAGGAATTTCCACAGAAATAAAAAATGCGGCTAGTGATATTTCCCATTCCCTACAAGCAAATGCGTAACTTAAATTAAGAAAAAAAAAGAAATTAACCCAAAAAATAAATAAATAAAGGGGATTGGAGCCTGTATACAGCGTGGAAAAATATGGAGAAATCTTTTCCTCCTGAACCAAAAGTCAGAATAGAAATGTTCGGCTCCATTGCTAACAACGATGGACTCGTGGAGAAAATTGCCCAATGACTAATTAGCTATAAACCCAAATTAACATGGAAAAATATAAATAACATATTAGATGAGTATTATGAAGTAAGTGTAAATCCACATGCATATTTCTTAGAATTAGCTAGGATTAGACATAGAAGACACGGTGATATAGACACATGGACAGAGTTATTAGATTAGCGGAACAGGCCTATAAGGGCAGTGATAGAGTAGATCCAGTAGTAAGAGCACAGGTTAGGTATTTCTTCTTGGAAGGAATTTGGCACCCAGAGTTTAAATTAGGTCTACTTAGGAAATAACCTGGGGCATTGGATGAGGCATACCATCTCTCACAGTTGGAGTGTAGGTTGAGATTTATGGCTAATATAAGTTATCACCCTCAAGAGACAATCTACGAGCCCATGGAAGTTTGTCATTCTGGGAGAAAGGCGAATTATAGAACATCTTCACTCCACTATACCTAAGGATATAGGAAAACCAAGAAGGTCGACGCGAGTGGGATCGTAGAAACAATGATGTTATTTTGGGTTAAGGGAGAATTTAGCAAAACATCGTACCTCCAAGACATCGGTAAACGGGTTAGGCTTGTTTGCACCGAGCTCGGCGAACGGACCAGCACATATCAGCATATGTAATAGGAAATATGGGCTCGCCAACTCTCTAACCTTTAGATTAGGCAGAATGAGGTATATGTAGAATAATCATACTAGTTCCAATTACCGTCGAATTGCTAAGACAGTCAGCAGGTCGTAACCCAATACGATTCTGGTTTGCTGCAAGGACTACTGCAAAATGGCAGGTTATATATGAAGCCTCAGAACATCATACAAACCAAGCAGCCAATCAGGACTCAGGGAATGGAATCACTCAAATGCATGAGTGGACTATTATGGATTCCCATAAGTACCAGTTATCTTGACACTGGTTCAGTTGTGTTTGGCTAGTTGCTGTTGTTCAAACCAATAGTAGACTGACTGACTGACTGACTGGCTGACTGATTTCATTGATGGATACATGTGCGGGGGTCTCGTTAATAAGAAGCAGAGTGTATAACGTATTAAACTCGATAGCAGAGTATTGTTATGAAGTAAATAACCCTACAAGCAGCAAATGGGTCTTATTTACATACGGACAGATAAGTTAGGATAGAAGTAAAATTAGATAAACAGAGAATGCAACACGAATTCTTCGTTGTAAGAAATTTAAATGGAAATATCATCTTAGGTCTGGATTGGCTACAACAGAATAATGTACGTATTTATTTCGACTTAGGAGCACTTAGAATAAGAAATAGATACATGTCATTAAAATTAGATCACAAAGAACAGTTATCCTAAAGACACATTATTCGCATATATGCAAAGATAGAATAAGGATAAATATATGGCTAGGTACTAAGTAGGGAAGATAGCTACAGTACTTATGAGCGGATTAAGTGGGATATCTGTAGCCGATGCAGCGGTTACAGCATATCAAATACGAAGAATCTCGATACTCATTATAAATGGGACGAATCAGAACGAATAAAATTAAACGCAGTTGGACGATGGCTAAACTTAGCAAGGCGTAAGCTAATTCTCGCTTGCTAATAAAGAAAGCTACAGACCTATGGTCAAATTATCATATATATATATATATATTTACCAACCCCTCCGCACGAGCAGGATGTGACACAAGGTCAACATCTTAAGCGGAGTTTAAGTTTGAATTCGGAGTTTTCCTTCTTCTAGACCGGTTGTCTAACCAAGCTTAGAGCCCAGTCTGCCCTACTATTTACCCATAGCTGGAGGGAGAGTAGACTTCATACCTTTCCCAAGGGTATTAGCGCTAAGTGAAATGCAATTACCACGTCCAGGATTTGAACTCGGAGCGACGAGTCCATTTTCTCTGACTTTACCATTACACCACGCGCTTCCTACTAAATTATTATATACGGTCACAAAGGCTGAACATCATGCAGCTAATGTGGAGGAGTGGAATATTCCTGAAGTTGTCCTTCCGCTACCTATATGCAGATGATTCAGATGCGTCATCATTTGACGCAGATAACGAGAAAATAGACTCTCTGTGTAAGAGGTGTCAGATCAGCGGGAATATGAATCATATATCACAGTTATGCAACATCACACAGAGATGGGAGAAGTAAGGAAATATATGACGGTGAATCTGAGGTGACTGTTTTTGATAGAGATGATATATCAGAAATATCAGGGGTATCGTAGACCCACATTGCTTTATTATAGTTGATTAAAAGAATAAGTACAATAAAGGTCCAGTGGAGGAGGAGGTTTGTAAGATAAAAAAAAGGAAGAAGAAAGGATGCATTATGTTTTGACATTCAATTTCAAATTGAAGGGATGGTTATGATTCTAACGGATTTTTTTTTAAAGTTAGGTGTCACGCAGGGAAGGTCCCATATAACTCGCTGATAGGTGAGCATATAATGGGTGATTTCTCAAGGGAAAAAGAGACTATTTTAGTAGGATTAAAATCCTTATTTTGCATATGGGCCGAACTTATATTCTAAGGCGTAAGTGTTAGAGATAAGTACATAAATTAAAAAAAATGTTTGAGAATAAAACAGCACGAATATGCAGGCGAAAGGAACGAGAAGAAAAAAAGAGATAAGAAATACCTTTCAGAAAAAAAAAAAAGGAATGAACAGTAAAGTAGAAGAAGGTCATCAGCAAGTAAGACATTGAACTTCTTTTTTTTAAATAGAGAAAGAAAAAGAATGTTTGAGTAAAATAATAATTGAGAAAAAAATAACTAAAAAATAAATAGATAAAACGAACAATACGATAAGGAACAAATTGAAGATACGAGTCAAAAAGAAGACGAAATAGAGAAACAGAAAAAAACAAACTGTATTGATTTTATTAACGGTGAAGACAAAAGAAAAATAAAGAACTAACATGAATGAAGTGAAAGGAGAAAGTAAAAGACATCGAAGAAAATTAAACGCCCGCAATGCTACATTATTTATCTCAGTTGGTAGAGCATTCACCCAGGAAGTGCTAGGTTCTGGGTTCTATATCAGTCCTCGACAACGCAGTGAATTATCATCTCAGCTTGGGTAATCTGATGCGGGAAACTGGGGAGCTGAAGGTAGGTGTGGCGCTCCATTTTAGCTAGGAACATCTCTGGACTAGCGCTAGTAAAATGGGGATAGGTTCCTCGTTGTCCGGCTGATATTGACAATACGCCATTTTGTTGAAGGAGTATAAATTATAATAAAAAAGTATTTTTTAAAAATCTGTAGATGGTGATATTGACGTTTCGGTTTGTTATAATACCTTTATCAAGGCATTAGAATGGGTATGGTGTTGTTTAAAATGAGTTAAAATTATCTCCAAAATGAACATAAAATATGAAAAATTATTAGAGAAAATGTTCTCTTCTGTCCATTAGAAACTTTTTTTTCCTAAAAATAATATAATATGAATGGAGGTAATTTTAACGAAACACAGATTCCTTTTACTCTCGAAAATCAATTCATTCCAATTTTAATATCTTATACAACTTCCCATTTTGTGCACCTATATACATAAATTAAACCATAAAACATAGATTATATTAATAAACATAAGTGTCATAAATTTAAGTTGTATAATTAAATATTATCAAATATATATTCTAATAAATATAGTTACAAGTTGATTAGGTTTTTTTTCGTATTTATTTGATATAGACCTCGGATTTATTTCCATATCTTAACACACACAGACACACACACAGACACAGACACAGACACACACACACACACACTCACACACACACACACACACACACACACATATATATATATATATATATATATATATATATAATATATATATATATATATATATGTATATATAAATATATAAAAGTAAGTTTTTGTTATGTACGTGTCAACCTATAACACAGAAAAGAGGAGTCACTCATATTTGAAATCTTGCATATAGACTAATATCCTTCTAAGAAACACGCCAAATTTGGTTACTGATTTTTACTAATTAAGGGATATAATTAATTGATTAAGCCAAAATCACCCAATTAACGGAACTGTCCGTAGAGCAGCACTTGCTGGTAATAAAATATTGTCCGCTGACTGACTTTTTGGAACAGCGATTTATAGCGATTTACAGCAGTGAAGTGTAATTTTAGTGAAAAAATTTCACAGTCTAAGCCGTTCCACTAGAAATTTATCACCTATTTTTGGTCCAATCTTTAAAATATTTATATCGTTGGAAAGAAAATAATATAATCTTTCTGAATATATAATTTCGAAGCGTTTTCATCAATACAATTATTTTTTACTGTGAGTTAAAAAAAAATGGCTTGGGCGAGCTGATATGTAAGATTTTTTTTCAGTCAAAATTTTAAGAAAAAAAAAATTTTTTATCGCCTATTTACGGTTCAATCTTCTTTAAGATATCTATATGGTTCGAAAGAGAATGGAATAATCTCTCTAAATATGTAATTTGATTGCGTTTTTATCAATGGAATTATTTTTTACAGCGAGTTTTAAAAAATTATATTTTGCTTCAGTCAGCCTAGAATTTGTAGTATAGTTTTTTCATACTAAAATTTTAACATAAAATCAAATCTTATTTATCGCATATTTCTGTTTCTATCTTAAAAATATTTATTTGGTTAGAAAAAATCTTTCTAAATATGTAATTAGTATGTCTTTTCATACATTGAATTTTTTTACAGCGAATTAAATAACAAATCAAAAGAAAACATTTAAAGACAACTCAACTTTGTTTTATAAATTCCCGTCATTCGTCAATTGTAAACAAAACCTTTCTTTTTTTTTATAATCTCGTTAATTTATTTATTTTGATATTAGAAATACAAATAAAATCATGATGCTAATGTAGAATAGTGCGAAAGAGATAATACCATTAGATTACCTAATAATTTCACGGAAATACCTGAAAACTCACATTGTTATCAAATTTATGATATAGTAACTTTACTATAATTATTATAGTAAAGTATACTATATTCGATCGACTACGTTTTGAATTAATAATGTTATTTTTTTAAAGATTATTTATCGTTTTACATAAATTTGATTACTTTATTTAATTCTTTTTTTCTTTTTCAAATATTAATTTGAAGTTTAGAAAATCGCGTCATTTATATTTTATTTAAAAAATATAGTTAATCATTGAATTAAAATTTCTTACTATATCATTATGTGATGGGCTAAATCGGTCGGAAAATTACGGTGACCCAGAAAAAAACAAAACCCATAAATTTTGCAATAAAACTGTTAATTTTAACTAGGGGGTTTATGGGTTAGGGTTAGGGTTTGGGTTTAGGGTTAGTTTAATGGGAAAATAAATAAATAATCTGGGTTCTGTTGTTTCTAGGTCACCTGTAATATGTTTAATTTTCCGACCGATTCGCAAGTGTAGCCATATGATGTCATCCCCTCAAATCAGACGAAAAGAAAATTCCTGACCTCCCACCAGGCAGGATTAAATTAAGATCCTTTTTACGTTTTGATTTTTATGGATCATCGTTTGAGGAGCGAACTCGGTATTCAGTAGTAATAGATCTGCAAACGATTATTAAACCATGTTTTTATCTCCTCTACCCGGGCTTAGCCGGGTAACCGCTTCTAGTATATATATATATATATATATATATATATATATATATATATATAATATAAAGGAGGTATTTTGGTATGTACACGTCGACGTAAAACTCCAAAACGGGAGGTCACTCAGATTCAAAATCTTGCATACACATTGATATCGTTCTAACTAAGAAACACTCCAAATTTGGTTATTGTTTTTTACTGATTGAGGGATATAATTCATTAATCGAACAAAAATCAAACGATTTTCGAAAGCTATAACATAGCTGCTACTGCTGATAATCCAGCTACAATCAGCAGGCACACCCACCCTGCTGCCCGTTATCATATGTCCGCTTATTTCTACTGCGTTCTTGTATGCGTTTGTTTATATTTAAAAAAAGAAAAAACGAAAACCTTTTTATCAATATTTTTACGAATACTTTCATTCAAAATGGATATATTTTATTCTAAGAAGAATGAAATATATCCATTTTTAATCAGCGAATCAAATTTGAATTAATATGTGAATTAGCAATTAGAGAAACTGAATTTAAAATTGTCTTACGTACGAAAAAGTTTGTGAAAAAAATCCTTCGAGCGATTAAATAAAGGGGATATCTTAGAATATAATATAATTAAATTATTTAATCAAACGTTTTGAGTTTATTATTTAAAATTTTTAATTATTTAAATTATTTAATCAAACGTTTTGAGTTTCACTAGATATATTTAATTTAGATATATCCAGTGAAACTCAAAACGTTTTTGAAAGAAGAATAACAAAATTCAAACGCGAAATATAATATTTAGTTGTCTTTGTTATTTTTGTTGCTGAAATAAATAAATAAATTACAATGTTACATTTTATTTCTACCTCAAACAAAAAATTAATAACTGAATTTAAAATTGTCTTACGTACGAAAAAGTTAGAATATTATTCTCATTGTTGTAAACAAACAAACAAAAAATCGCAAATTATTAGCGCTTAAAAAGGGAGGGATACACAATGAAACTTGAATAAAGGTTAATATTATCTTCAAAATTACGAAATTCACACAAACAGTGTTTGCTTACTTATTTTAATAAGTTATTTACGAAATTCTTTTTTGTCAATATTTATTTAGATATTTCTTTATCATTCTTTTACTGTTTGACAAAAAAGAATTTCGTAAATAACTTACGATACATACATATAGTTGTCGAAAGTTTTTTAGTAACACTAAACTTAACATTGGTAGACCCAAAATGGGCCTAAATGCGTTTTTGACAAAATGACTTTAGCCCCCGCCATCGTCCAGAAAATAATTTACCAAAAATCAGGGAATTATCGGATTTTAACTAATTTTCAGTGTTTATTTATCAATGAATGATCTTTATAATACATTACTTATTTTATTTCAAAACTTTCTCATTTTTTTTCAGGTCACTTAATTTTGACCCCCCTCCTTCCTTATGTTGGGGGAGTGACATTTTTTCGAGTTGGTTTTATAGTTTACTAATTACAGTAGAAATAAAAGGATTAAGACCGAAGTTATGAATAGAAAAAAAAATTACGGTGGCTTTTCTATTAGAAAATAAGTACCGAAAATCGAAAAATAAAACGTAAGAAAATAATAAATAATAACATTTTTGGAGATTTCTTTTTTACTCATTTCGATAATTATTTAATTGGCTATTATCTTATAAAAGAAAAAAATATACATCGATATTTTTTCTGCTTAAAAAGGGGGGTACATTTTCAATAGAGTTTTTCTTCAAAATGTATACTTTGAAGTACTAAAATAAGGTTAACATTTAGTAGATATTTATTTTTAGAATTTAAAAATATAACATTTTAAACTTAAGATCAGGCTTTCATATTTTAAATGAATTTTATATATTAATTTTTCATAGCAAGAATACTAAATTAAAATTCTGAAATAAAATAACTGATGCGCTAAAAATTCATTAATTGATTAATCAATACTGAAAATTTCATTAAAATCGGATAATTACCTGATTTTGGTAAAAAAATTTTGCAATCGTGAATGTTACATTAAAACAGTAAACAAGCGCTTAAAACCCTTAAAAAAGAGACAGAGTGGCGGATAGCGACAAAATTGGCGAAAACAAATCCTTTTTAAATGTATTAGAAATAAACTCCATATGTAATGATATTTTCCTTTTTTTAATGATGGTCATTATGTTACTACTTTTCGATTTAGACAAAAGTTTGACCTTAAATAATAGATTTAATTAATTTTAATTCGTAACAAACGATCTTTTTTGGTATAGCTAGCTTAACATTTAAATGTGAAATACAATCTACTGCAATTGTTAAGATCTTTTAATAATAAACAAACATCTTTTTATATAATTGTTTTTAAAATTACAATAACCAGTAAATTTATAAAACGATACTAAAATTTTAAATGTAAAAATACGAGGTAGTTGAATAACTTATATGAAGTTTAGTGTTTAAACACTAAACATTAAACAAACATAAAATAAACATGATTCTAATGTATGTAACTTGAAAATATAATTCTAATAATAAATAAATTAAATTAATTAAAATTAAGTCACCACTTACATTTTTTTGTAAATATTTTCCTAAGATAAAAGGGCTTATTTAGGTACCACCAATTTTCCCTGTGAAATTTAACATAATGAAATAATGAAAATTATGACTGAAAAAGAAGTTTTTATATTTGCACCGTTAAATCAACTAAAATATAACGTAGCCAAAAACAAGTTACGACAAGAAGTTGTTTTTTTAAATTCTATGAAAAATCAATTAATGGTCCGATTTTCACGAAAATTTCCATAACTATATACCCTTGGATGTAAATATGTCTGAAAACATTTTTTGGTGTTCCTAATTTTTTTAGTCCGGTCATGGATCTGGTACTTTAGCTAGTATATTATATATATATATATATATATATATATATTATATATATATATATATATATATATGTGTGAGAGAGAGAGAGAGAGAGAAAGAGAGAGGGGGGAGACATACATACAGACAGACAGTGACAGACAGACAGACAGACAGAGACAGAGAGCAATAATTTAATTCAGGTGTATATCAAATAAACACTGACATATACTATATAGAAGTACAAGAAGAAGCTCTACTCGTTTTTATGCATAAAATTAAATAAATATGTTTACGTAATGATAACTTTTACCAGAAGAAAAGAAAACTATATTTGAAGGTGTCAATTTACAAAAAATTACAGAAAAGTTATTTATTCATTTGTCAGCATTCATTCAAATTTCAACTTATCTTCCTCTAAATTCTATATAAATATTTAAATGTTTCCTAATGAGCAAGTCCGTGCATTGCCTTTCGTGCAGACTGATTTGGTGTGCAGTAGTCAAAACGTTGCTTGCTTTATATTACTGTTAATGTATTGACTGTCTTCGTTTTTAAATTCTAAGCATCAGATGCTATTGAAAGATTTAAATTGGCCAACTTTTTTTAGGTATCAATAAACGTATGATTTTAAACGTCTGTCGCACTCATAAATGATTTCCGCCCACGTTACACTCTTAGTTTGCGACTAACGAATATAAATGGGATAAATTCAATACAGCTTATTCTCAGTTAAAAAAGCAAAACATAATATTCAAATTTTAACACAACATCCAGTTGATAAATTATCAACGAACTAAATTATTCTTCATTAAATCTATGATTTATTTACGATAGGCATATTTTCCGAACCCATCCACCACGAGAAGTTTTTACCACAAGCTTATTTTTAGGCATTCTGGTTTGAATTCAACGTTTTCCTTCTTCTATGCCTGTTTCATTACAAGGTTAAATATCTCAGTCTACCCTACTATTTACCCATATCTCAAGGGAAAACATATTCATGACTTTTCCAAGAGTATTATTATTATGTGAAATTCAAACAAGGCATGTGGGGTAATGATTACCGTCGTAGGAAATGAACACGAATGCTAGATCTCTGGTAAACAAAGAGTACCCCTTTATCACCATTTCTACTAGGTCCACTCTGACCTGGACTGGTAGTACCTGTTAGGGTCCCATGAGCTAAATTAAAAAAATGAGTTCTAAAAAATGTATATAAAAAATTGAGTTTTAAAGAAAATTGAGTACCAATCAAGAATGAATAAAACCAAAAGTCTTTGGCATAAAATAACCCAATGGATTGACATGTCATAAAATCACATCTAAAAACCAACCAATAAACCAAACAACCAACCAACAGGGATGCGACGCGGGAAGCCACGCACAAACCAAAGCTCATGTGATGGCTAGTGCAAAATGTGCGTGGTTCCCGTAGGCATTCCTTCCTGGGGAACCTCAAGCACCGTGCAATAAACTCAACCATGCCCTTTTAAATCGAGGGGACAGATGTTGCTGGATGGGAACCTCCCCCACACCCCCTGAGAACACGTGGTCAGCACTGTCGAAACGCACTGTCAGTGAGCTTAAAATACACCAACTCTTTACCCTGCATATGTTTAAAACTCCACAAAAAAGGAATATCTTGGGTATAACTGATGGTGAGGCTCTAGTTCTGGAGAGTTGGTTTGGTTTCTTTGTTTAATGACACATCAACCTTTGTGGTTTATTTAATGCCAAAGATAAGTGGCTAACTCGTTGCTTTGGAACCAATGTTAACCACGCCTTAAATGTATTGTTCACTATAACAAATAGATACAGATCCTACATACGTAATCGAGCACTTTATTTTCAGTTCTCCAATAATTGAAAAAATAATATATATATATATATATATATGTGTGTGTATATGTGTGTGTGTGTGTGTGTGTCTGTGTCTGTGTCTGTGTCTGTGATTTCTTTTTTATTCAATGTATTGACATGATACGCATGTTCGAGTGACCAAAAATAGTTGCACTGAAAAAACTATTATGTTTCTTCTTCCCCAACGTTTCTATGTCCCGGGGTTTTCAAGCATGGGCTTTGTTATTGTTTTGTTCTTTTTTTTCCGATTAATCGAACTCAGGATAGTTTTTCCTAGACGATGAAAGAAAGTTCAATTTCCGCTTTCCAAGCCATAACCATTAGGGGAGAAAAGTAACTCACGGATTTCGCATTGGGCTTTGTGACAATGTAATCAATTATTTAATCGTCGCTGTCGGATGGTTGCTCTATATTCTTCATAGAACTACTTTACAAAACTTACCTTCATAAATCACCAATTTAAACTTTCTAATGACTTTTTTATAACTTTTTGTTTTGATATTTTGTTTTGATATTTTTGTATAAATTTTTGTTTTGATATTTTGTGCAGACGGTTTTTCTAGATAATATTCCTCAATATACTTTAATAGTAAAGTGAAAATTGAAAACTGTTTTTTTTAATGTTGAAGGCTCGCAAATCGTTTGATAAAAAAAAAATTAATTACAGAACTAGTAGAATGTTGACAATTATAAAGAAACTTGTTTCGTTTTTATTTCTTTTTTTTACGAACAATCAATATTTGTGAATGTCTAGTATTATCTATGACATTTAAATTACACGTTAACTTACCAGAATACACATATATATACCTTAATTCTACTTCTAATAAAAATGAAAATAAGAGAGCAGAAATGCCGAAAATGAATATTTATATCTTAGGGAATTTTATTTACTGCAAATAAAGAAAATTGAGTTCGATGTTGCAATTAATTGGGATGGTCAACAACTAGTTGTCTTGAATAAAAATACAATATTATTTCAAGCTTTCAAAACACTTAACTTTTCATGGGAACATATACAAACTGTAGAGTTCACAAGAAAACGAATATCTTATAAACTACATTGTTGTAACAGAAAACAATATGTTGAAAATTTACTTGAAAAAAAAAATTGGGAAACATATTTACATAATCTCTAATTGCATGAGAACTGACATTTTGAAAAAATGTAATCTTTGCTTTATAAATCAACAAGAGTATAAAATAATGCTCTTTAAATTTCCATGGGACATCTTTACTCCTACAATAAACATAAAATATGTCATTTGGAAATGAAATATTTCGATTAAATCATCATCATCATCATCTTCATCATCATAATCAGGTCGTGCTGTTAGTAGGTATTCCCATGACTTAGCCTCTCGAAACTTCGCTGTTGGTTATTTCTCCTGGTAAGTTTTCCACTCGACATCCAAAATCCGCACAAAGCTGATCGATGAGGATCTTTGCTGTTCTACCTACGCTGGTGTGTTCCAGTGTATTCGTCTACAACATAATGTCATTTGTGAGTTCGTTCTTGCTTTTTAGGCAGTGTCCAGTATGTCTAGATTAGATAGAACATAAAATTGCACATGAAGTTTCAGATTCAATGTCTCTTCAGGTTTCCACTTATTAGCCATGTCAAGATCAGCTAATATACAATTATCTTATTTTGTCGTTTGAAGTTAGTTTTCTTCCCATTTTTTTTTCTAGAGTTTGTGAATGGTTTCTTTTTCTGTTTGGTCTTAATTTAATTCTGTTAATATTGCTGTTATTGGCTGCAATGACGGGGATTTCTTTGCTTTTTTCTATTTTTTGTTTTTTAAGCCTCTGAATTGTTGCATGAATAAAATCCTACATGCTGGTGTGCCCATATTCTCGTTCTTTTTTACATATATTATCAACGTATCTATGTGATCCCGCTTGTTTCGTCACCAGTTTCCTTGTTTTCTCGTCCATATACTTGAGTTCCCAACTTATGTATATTAGCACAGATCCAAATTATGATAGAAAGGAGACTGCCCAAGTACTTATTCCATTGATGTTATTTTTGCAACAGAGTTTATTTTATTTCTGTTTACTTGATGCTTTCTGCTTCTAAGAGTCGAATAATTGTACTTTTGTATGCTTTCCTGATGGGACAGTTATTTTCCTTCTGTTCTTTCTATTTTCATTATGAGCATGGCACATTTTACAATTTCAAATTCCAAATATTTCTCCATCTGATGATGATGATAATGATGATAGTCAGAAGACCAGACCTTGTATTGGTTTACAAAAAAAAAAGGTAATTTGTCAACTGGTAGATTTTGCAGTTCGTGCAGATCACAGGTTGAAGATAAAAAAAAAATGATAAACAAATGGACCTTGCTAGAGAATTGAAAAGGCCTTGGAACATGAGGGTGAAAGTGATACCAATTATAGTTGGTGCATTGGGCACAGTCCACAAAAGTTTAGGAAAAAGACTGGAGGAACTGTGAATTAGTATAGTAAGAAGAGTCCTGGAGACCGGATGAGACTTGCTGTTACTCAGACTCCAGTGAAAGACCATCAGCTTACGTTGCCGTGAAAAACTCACAATCCTGGAGACCTGAGAAGACTTGTTGTCACTCAGACAACAGTGAAATACCATCAGCGTTAGGTGATGTGAAAAACTCAAAAGAAATAATAATAATAATAATAATAATAATAATAATAATAATAATAATAATAATAATACATCAAGACTCTTCATATACCTATAATAAACAAATAAAAGCAGTGACGTAGTTGAGTTGTTGAGTAAAGATGCTTCTTGAAGCAAAATAATAAATAATAATGATGTTTTTTTATTGTATTAGATGTAATAAAATATATTCAATTTTGACCTTTCAAAATATTTGATTGAATTGTAAAACTTCTAGATATCTTAGACATATCCACCTGAAAAGATATCTAGTGCTAAAACAGACTTTCTTCCAATGTGTTATTCTTTAAACATATATGAACTTAAATGAAAAAAATCTGTTCTTACTTCATAGAAATTTAATTTGAAAACCAAAACTGTGAAATGTAAATTCAATTGCAATGTTTGAAATAATACTCTCAGCATTTACCAGAATTGTCACAAGATGGACAGCACTTATTTTTAACTCCTGTTTGAGTGAACAAAAACGGCGAGAGACAAAACATCATGTAGCTTGTTTTTTTGTTCATCGCTGATAATCGAATTCCAAGTTTGTGTTTTGATCTTCCAATAATGATTTTGTGAAATATATTACTACATCATTTCGTACATGTTATACGCATATGTTTTTTTTTTTTTTAAATAAATATTTTTAGTTATTTTTGCAACACTTTCAGCACGATTGAACGCGATGCTAAAACGTAGTAGATAGAGTTCAAAAGTTTTCTAATTAGATTTTTATCAATTTTTGAAGGAAATCAATTATGAAAGTTTAACAGTGAAATGTTTATTGAGCGCAAATCTGTACCTAACGCATAATACGGTAAGAAGCACCTGACGAAGCAAACATTTGACTTAAATTTGATAGGTCATACTGTTATAACTTTTGACTCCATTTAAGCTGCTATATAAAATCAAATGATCTTACTGGTGGAAAGAGCTGCTCGAAATATAAATGTTTTTTTTATCCAGCTTATTGCTACCTTTGATAACCTCTACTTTAGCTTAAATATGATAAAGATTTAATATTTTTAAAATGATTATTTTCACCTCTTTTCCGTTTAAAACAATATTAATCTATGTATTTGATTTTGTTTCTTGTCTTGATTATGTGCATACGTAAACCTGGTCGCACCAAGATTGAAATGCTGCTGAAACTCTAGATGTTCTACGGATTTTAAATTAATAAAGTAACAATAGTACAGTTAATGAAGAAAATATTATTGCTACGGTGTCGAATAACAGAGATAATTAGATAGAGTGAGTGGTGAAAAAAAGCCCATCTCTCTTAGTATTAACTCTCAGAAGGATACCTAAAGAATAAAGGACTAACTTTGACACTCCTTCTGGTGCAATAGAAGTACTTCCTTATAATTATTCCCTGTCCCTGCTTAACAGTTGATAGGGTGGTTAGATGTGAACCGTTCAAACCGTTTTTAATCAGTTATTGAAAATGATAAGAGTAGAAAAAATACCTTAATCCTAGGCGAATGTTTTTTGGAGACATATATTTTGACTGATGTGTGTATCCTATCCGAATGGTCCAATCAAGATTCTGTAGGAAATAGAAATAAAAGTTCCACATATAATTAATTCAAAAGAGATGAATATGAAATCAAGTGGAATGAATAACTATTAAGATATCACGTGAAAGATGCAATCATTTTGAAGATAAAATGTTAGAATCGTAGATCTGATTGACACATCGAGTGCTTCAACCGTGCTGAAAAAGTGACAGACTTGAACAAATATTCATAAACATATAAAAAATATCACACACACACATACACACACACACACACACGCACACACACACATACGCGCATACACATACACATGTGCGCGTACGCAAACACACACACAGACACACAGACACACACACATATATATATGTATTGTGTAATAAAATTTCATTATGTATTCAATACACCATCAGGCTTATTGGATTGGTGAAGGGAAACTACTGCATAAAACTTACTTGTTAGTTAGTTCTATAGAGAAAATGACTGAATAAATCTGCGGGCACTTTGGGTAGTGGTAATGATGTTAGCGCCCCGAAACCATGGTTGACCCCAAGGTCATCATCTGGTGAAGGCTCTATTGGAACCTGTTCTACATTAAACACATACACGTCTTATATCATACACTATCTCAAATTGTTTAAAATGTTCAAGGTGAGCACATTTGAAATGAAGTAAGCCCCCTCCAATCACCCTGCCACCCTTTCCTAAAAAAAAACCAAAAAGGAACTCAAATTACGCACAAGGCCATTTAATTGATATTAGCCCAATAGATAATCCCCGCAACATACAAATAATACAAACATTCAATTTACCTACGACTCGCCACAATTTAAGAATTATCCAATTTATTTTTAGTTAGAATATTACAAAACCACTTATTAATCCTCCTTAGTAAATAATTTTCTCAATATTCTACAACATACAAACTATCTTCCAATAAAAATATAATAACTTGAAAAAATCACATCAGGCGACATCATTGCCTTAATTGGCAACACAACACTTAGTATAAATATCTCCTGAGTCCAGTATCATTTACGCTATTAATTCGAACACAACGGGAAATTCATAATTATTTCTTAAATATCTGTCTATTTGGAAACTTACATCACCATTTATTCATGCTAAAAAATAAACAGAATTTTATTTTTTATTTAAAAAAGCCAATTTTTTTATTTTTTCAATTTGTATAACACAAATGTGCGAAGCATACGCGACACCTTTACAACTGAATATATATATATATATATATATATATATATATATATATATATATATATATATATATATATATATATGGGGGGGTACGTTGAAAAATGGAAATATGTTAAAAAGATAAATAAATAAGGGAAAGATAATGTGCGAATTTCATTAAACCATTTTTATCCATTCAACATTTCTTTCCTTTATTTATTTATCTTTCAACACACACACACACACACACACACACACACACACACACACACACATATATATATATATATATGTATGTATATATATATATATATATTATATATATATATATATATATATATATATATACAGAGAGAGAGAGAGAGAGAGATAGATAGATAGATAGATAGATAGAATGATATTAATATATAGTGTGCTATCTATCAAAAATGGAATTTGGTCTCTTTTTGTCTGTAACGAAATCTACGTCACTGCTTACGTCACTGTCATTTGAGGAATTATATTAGTTTATCAACGAGTATATTAATTTATACATAGTATCATTACTACATAAAAGTATTAAAATTCTATGAAAAATCTATTGATTGTCAAATTTTCAGGAACATTTCGACACTTATTTACGTTTTAGATGAATTTATGTTTGAAATAGTTTTTTTCCTAAATTATATTTGGTGAAATATTTTTAATAGGTTGATCCCCATCTATTTGATTTTATGAAATCCGAACGAAATATTTTTTTATTCGTAAGACTTTTGAATTTTTCTTTAAAGATAAGAGTCTAAATAATTAAATAATAATTTTTTTAAACGATTTGGACGTTCCCACTGTCTTAAAACACAACAAATAGGTCTGGAGGGAGGTCTGTCCGAAATATTAAAAGTGTAAGACTTCAGTTTCTAATTTCCCATGCCTGTCAACAAAGCTCCCTCTCATCCGACACACACACACACACACACACACACACATATATATATATATATATATATATATATATATATATATATAAATCAGTCATCCACAGACACGTGTTTCGACGTTTACAATCACCAGAGAACTTACGTCTGTAAACAACAGGCGAGTAAATGCTTACGCTAAATGGTGAAATTTCAATTAATATATCCCCTACAGTGTACAACCATGAAAATTGGGAGTATTTATATCAGTCATCCGCAGCACGTGTTTTGACGTTAACGTCTCATCAGTGCAGCTCGACATTTTTAATACCTACCTCTAGCCGGGAGCGAAACCCGATAGAATTTTCGTCTGCCAAGTTCCTTACACTTACAGCCGTCAGCGACTGCCAGGCCGGGGTGAACAATTAATTGATACATACTTACAGGAACTATGTTTTTACAATCATCCACCCACACACACATACACACACACACACACACACACACACACACACACACACACATATATATATATATATATATATATATATATGATAAACAATAGAACACACACATTTGATTCTACGGTCGTATGGTGCAAAACGATTGGGCGCACACAACGTGTTCTCATTCTCATGAGCTGTTTAAGAGTAAGAATCAAATGTGTAGGCAAGAGCAAATGTATAGGTAGTTTTTCTTCCCCGTGTACATAAACAGAAATAAATGTTGCAGAAGTAAAACGAATAGAATTGCCAACTTCCCTATGAACAGGAAGGCTTAGAAAAAGAAGATTTATTTGAAAAGGAACTAGTCTCGCCCTTTATTGATTGACGCTGCGATAGTTGTGCGTATAGAATTCTACGTCATTTCGAGTAAACCTCCATATTTCGGAGGTGCGATTTGTTCCTTTGTTCACAGTACAACGGTGGATTTATTTTCCGGCAGATGTCCTCGGTTCTTTGATTTCCGTTCCTGATCACATCGGACAAAAATACATATAATCTTGATCATCACTTCCATATATATATATATATATATATATATATATATATATATATATATATATATATATATGCAATTATATATATCTAAGCAATTATATATATATATATATATATATATATATATATATATATAAAAGTAAAGTCAGTATCCGCCAGACAGCGAGGGAATATATCCCGTTTTCACTTGCGCTATACAAAGGAGATTTTTTTATCTGAGGTGGAGCGCCACACCTACCATCAGCTCATCACTTTAGAGCACAGAACCCTGTACTACTCATACGCTGAGTTGACGAGGGTCGATATTGAACCAGGAACCTTGCGATTATATATATATATATATGTATTATATATTATATTTTTGCTTGAAGGCAATTACAATGCATGTATCACATAAAATTCGATAATTTTTTTTTATAGAAAATGAATCCCGGAAAAGGATCGCTCGGTGTGTAGAACATCGTACAGACTGTTTCGATTTTATTAAGTCTCCTCGGCGATGTATACTAACGACTTCCCACCGACAGAAATCGAAACCGGGACCTCAGCAGATATAGTCAAAGACCATATTGCCTCGGCCACAGTACACAGCGAACAATCCCTGCGAAATTAACCTTGTCAATGATACTTACACGCCTCTACCATAATAGGTAAGGGGACGTTGAGTGAATAATAACAACAAACCAGGCCTTATGCTCTTCGGCGACGTGAATAAGATTTTTGGATGTTTGCTTTTTAGAAGCATTGTTGGATAAAGTATATATTATATTTTTGCTTTAAGGCAATTACAATGCATGTATAACATAAACTTCGATACTTTTTCATGGAAAATGAAATAAATAAGTCATCCACACACATGCGGCTATTAGCGGCTGTTAATTTTGAGTGAACAATTAATTGATACATCCCTACGTGGAATGTTATTATTAATACCAGAGGACTCTAGACTTGTAAACAGTCGAGTTTCAGCTTATATGCCAAGCGATGAATATCTATTAATGTCCCTTCTACAGTGCTCTACCAAATGGGGGCGTATACATATATATAAATAAGTCATCCACATACACGTGTTTCGAAGTCTAATCCTAATCAGTGTGGCTATACTTTAACAGCTACCGCTAGCCGGGATCTAGACCTGACTGAATTTTTGTCTGTCAAGTCTCTTACCCATGCGGCTATTTGCGGCTGTCAATATTAAGTGATATATATATTGGGACCACACACACACACACACACACACACACACACACACATATATATATATATTTACTTTTTTACTTTATTTACATAATAAATATATTGTTTTTTGTTGTCTTTTTAATTTTATTTTATTTATTTATTCATTTATTTATTTATTCTAACGTATATATATATACATATATATATACATATATATATATATATATATATATATATATATATATATATATATATATATATATATATAAATATAAATTTAACATATATATCTCAATATATATACTTTTTTAAGCTATTTTAAAATTCTGTTCATACCGCAAACTTTTCATACATTTCAAACATTGATACAACAATTGCCAGATCAACACCTTGAATAACATCATCAAAATCAAAGGAAAAATCCGAACTCTTCAACATGAAATCAATTCTTTTGAGGAATGCTTAACACATCGAGTAGTCCCTATACCATCGCTTGCCGTATTACCCGGACACAAGCCAATAACAAAATACACATTGAAAAGACCTTTCTTTTAGATGAACGCCTTTCCACAACCACCAAGCTTTCCTCTCTCAGACACTATTATCGACTACTTAGGCGAAACGAATTGAACTTTTTATATTTCTTCGATACCATACGCCTATGTCGATACATGGCTTCCTTAGATGAGAAAACGGACAAGATTATTCAAAGTAAACATAATGCTTTGTTAACTTTACTTATTAACAAACGTTATGTTTCCTCTTCTAATATTTTCAATTTGAAAATGAATAACTTTTCCAATTATTCCCTCAACGATACTGAAGAATTTGTACTCAAACACGGTCTTGAGTTTTGTATTCCTCCTTCCAAAATAAACAGAGAATCCATTTCTTCAGAATTTGGAATATTATACACCCAATTGCTGAAACATCAAGCTACATCTACCGACACACTCACAGCCCTCAAACCCCTCTTATTTGATCTCACACTCTCTTACTGCGGCTTCAGCATCGACAGATCCAACTTTTTCATACACCGTGAAAATTTTAATGCAGTTAAATCCTTGCAGAAAAATGACAATATGATCATCTTCAAACCTGACAAAGGTGCTGGAGTTGTATTACTCAATAAACATGACTACATCAACAAGATGTAGTTATCCTCAATGACACCTCCAAATTTACTTTCCTAGGAAACGTTGAGACATTTGACAAAACTGCCATGCAGGAACAACGTATACAACACGAACTACTAAGATTTTATAAAGAACATTTAATACCTAAAAATATATATTCGAAAAAACGGTCAGTTGGATCCCAGAGACCCCGGCTATCCGGACTCCCGAAAATTCATAAACAAAATATCCCTCTAAGACCAATTCTATCTATGGTCGGATCCTTTGCCTGAACATGTATTCCAAAAATTAATACACATTGCCCCTAAAGATGTCCAATTTAGTTTTAACAACACAATATACCAGCACATTGACGGCATTGCTATGGGGAGTCCCCTAAGCGCGACCCTCGCTAATATTTTCGTTGGATTTCAAGAAGAGCGATTATTTAAAACTGCGAAACAGCCAAAATTTACAAACGATATGTGGCCGACACTTTTGCAATTTTCTCCTCCAGATCAGAAAGCAGACGATTCTTCCATTCAACCAACTACACCCAGCGTTAACTTTCACATGTGAATTGTATACAACAACAGTCTTCCCTTTCTTGATGTCCTAGTTGAGCTCACCGACTCGGGTATACAAACCTCGGTTTATCGTAAACCAACATTTTCAGGTTCATATACGCAAAATTAATCTGATCAAACCGCTAGTTCACCGTGCCTTAATGATCTGTTCTAAAGTTAAACTCACGGACGAGCTAGACAACATTAGAATCACTTAATTAAAAAACGGATATCCGGAGGACCTAATATCTACCACAATATGAAGTAAATGCATGCAGTTTACCACCAATCCTAGATTTCGACATGAAAAGTATCCTGTATATCTGAAGTTGCCGTGGATTGGCAACACATCTCGGCAATTACTTGAGCGCATCGAGTGGTCTATCCATCAATGTTTTAATTCTGTCAAGTTGCGAATTGTTCTACAATCTGACACGCTCTTTCCTCCCCAATATTAAAGATAATGTAACCCCTCAAGAAAAAAGGTACCTAATCTAGAAATTCAAATGCAAATGTGATGTTTGCTACATTGGGCACACTACTTAAAGATTGGGGGTCAGAATAAACCAACAAATTCCATAGTATATCCGTAACAACAACTTTGAACACTTTTCTCCACCAAGCAATTCATATTCACCTTCCACCATTGGGCGACACCTGTTGGACAATCCTGACTGTTCTGCAGCTTATAAGCCCAAAATGTTCTCGACTTTGGCATCCTCATCCAATGAATTGCAACTGGCTATACTCGAAGCCCTCATCATCAACAGATTCCGTCCCGCTCTTTGCATACAAAAAAAAAATGTTTCTTTACTCCTTTTCGGACATATAATTTTTGATCCAACCAACATGAAGCAGGTACTGTGAACATATATATATATATATATATATATATATTATATATATATGTGAATGAAGTAAATCAGTATATATATATATATATATATACATATATATATATATATATATATATATATATATATATATATATATATATATATATATATATATATATATATATATATATTCCCAATTTTCATTGTGAGGCACTGTTTCTAGTTTTTATTATCTTGACGTTTTCATCTTGTTTTTCACCTCTGTGACCCATTTAATCAAGCACATTTGTTTTCATAAAGGATTACTCAGCTAAATTCTGAGAGGCATCGTATCGGTTCTCGAAATATTGGCAGAATTGTTTATCCTATACTGAATTTCCACTCATCAGGAGGGTAAAGACGGTTAAATTGCTATAAAGATAAATAAAAACACACTTTTTATTTGTATAATTGAATACTCGCCTATATGAATGCATATTGTATATTTTTGACACTTTAAGCGCACTCCCCACATAGAGTCGCGTATCGGCCGTGGGCGGCGACCCATGAGGCTTAAAGAGAAATCCTGTTGTGTGAGCAGTCCATGACATGCAATACTCAACTTTTGGCCTTACTTCTGTTTAAACAATCAATCGGCTTGTCACCTCAAGTATAAGCATCCACATGGTTGTCCCTACCGTATTGTCCTTAAGGGAAACTTCCACCTTTTCTCTCCGTAAATGCTTGTAGGTGGTGCCTGAGGTTCTTAGTGCCTTAGGTATGATGTTAAATCTGTCTTGTGGTGAGATTCTAATTTTGGAGCTCATGGGAATCCTGAGTACCCATTCATTGCCATTACTCCTAGGTCCACTCAGACCCGGAATGGTAGTACCTATATAGGGTCCCATATATGGGTTAAATAGATTAAATTGAGTTTAAAATCAATGATGTTTAAAAAGGATTTTAAATAAAATTTTAATACCCAACGATAATGAATAAAACAAAAGCATATTAGGCATAAAATAACCAAAAGTTTGGCATGCCGCAAAATCCAACCAAGTTCCCAACCATTAAGCGCATTATGACTATGCCACCATTTGATTATATGCAATATATGATTTTACTAAACATATACTGTATGCAAATTAAAAAAGTGCAAGAAAACTTTTTTGCCTGTTTTTCAAAAACACACACTTGTTAGTACGTAGTACGTAGATTTAATTTCAAAATGAACCAGTCAAGGTCATTATGAAATATTGAAGAGTGTATGGTACTTTTCTAGCAAGGGCAGCATTTTGTGGTTAGTTATGGAAATACGTTGCTTCTTTAAGTCACCCATTGTTACTACTTCATTTATATTCTGAGGGAATATCGGCAAAAGCGAATGTAAAATCCCATCGGGATTCTTTTAAATAATGAAAGAAAGAAAGGAATGACAAACATCGTGAAAAATAAATATGTTAATTTATTTTGAATCCTTTTTTGACTTTGCTTTATTTTGAATTTTTTTTTTTTTATTTTTCTAGTTTTCTGTTATGTTTGCGCTGACTTGAGTGTGTCGATCGATACTACATGGAGAGCTCCATTGCTGATTTCCAAGGGTATTCGTAACTGCAAATTAAGTTAAAACAAATTCAAATGTCCTTTATTGTGAAAGCAATCTGAGAGAAACATTTCCAATTTTCAAAAAATTCTAAACCGTAGCCCCAACAAATATTTACATCAATTGGCTTGAAATCAAATATGTTAATCGACTTGTTAAATATTACATTGGCAAAATGTATTATTTGGTACGTAGCTTAAAACGGACGCGAAAATAAGTCATCTAGTGCAGTATTTTTCATCTTTCTTTGGCTGTTTTACAACAAGAACAACAATTTGAATTGCGACCCATTAAACCTAAGTGTAATGATATAGAATGGGTAAATCCAGGAGAAACCCATTCTATTTACTTCACGAATCATTGAAGAGTTGGGACATAGTTTGAAAAAACCCTGTTCTGGTGTGATTTACGTGTGATAGACCCGGCGTCTTTCGAGAGCGAAGCTTGCATTGAACGAAAGTCACATGATTTAATGATTCTAGAATGTATCTTCATAAAAAAATGAATCACCTGTCTAGAGTAACTGGGAATCGCCCGTGTCTGACTGCAAACATGAGTCTAGTTTGTACGATGAAAGTGTCGTCAAAGTTATATAGAAATAATGTGCGCACATAAATGTGGTCTATTGTTATTGATCTCACCGTTGCGGATAATACGAAACAACGAGGGAAGGGACGAAAACAACCGAATGAGACGAGAGAAACACAACATGGTGATGGCGACACAGCCAGAGACGATAGAAAACGCGAGCGAGAAGCTGGATGATAGTACGAATAATGAGCTATGAAACAGGTTGATCATAATGAATGAATAAGACACTCACACATTTCCCGTATTTCATGACGATATTATTTAATTCTGAATTGGGAGTTGTTTTTTTTTCTGCTTCAGATCGTGCCATCAGTTGTTTTACTAAATTGAGTCTATAGTAGTGTAGGTCATCTTGAAACGTCTTGATAAAAAGCTAGAGCGGAACAACATACATAAGCGGTGTTCACTTATAAACTCCCATACATAAACGGATCAGTGTTGGCAAATCAGCAAAAACTTACAGTCAGCAGCTCATTGCGGACACATGATGCCATCTCGAAGACATGCCAAGAAAGATAACAAATAGGGACGGATGGCGAGAGCGATTCAAAGGTATTCCTCCTTTCGGCAAGTATTGCAGTTGCTGCTGCTGCTGCTGCTGCTGATGATGATGATGATGATGATGATGATGATGATGATGATGGTGAAAACAAGTTCCAAATAGGGGATTTGAAACTATCAACTCAAATCCAGTAAAAATGAATTAAATGAATTAACAAAAATACACAACAACAACCACAACTATAATAATAATAATAATAATAATAATAATAATAATAATAATAATAATAATAATTATAAACAATGGAAAATAATAAACAATGGAAAATAATAAAATAATGTAAAGCACAAAATCAATAGTATATCTATGTATATACCGACACAGTATAAACTATACCACACAAAATGCCACTCAAATTGGACCCTTCTTACTTTTTTGCCTCACACAACAGTTTATAACGCGTAACCCACCAGGTGAAACCATGTAACGTGGTCCCTACTGCAGATGCACTGACCACTGCCAACGTATACAAGGCAATCTCTTGTTCGGCGAGGAACCCGACGGTTGGCTTACCAAAACAAATTCCTTCTCTTCCTCCGTCAGGGGCAGCGGCTAGATCGGTCAGAACTACAACTGTGTGCAGGGAAGAGGAAGCTCAGTCAACACGCGTCGTTGTCATGGTCAATTGACTTATGTCAACGGATTATCTTTCTGTTTCTCATCTTGGCTTGGGATGAAACTGCTTACTGTTTGTTTACACTTAACAAATCTTCACAGATCGATGAAGTGTAGTACACAGGAATGTTTTTCTTTATAAAATGTATTTCCTCAGAACAGATATTCAAGAGAGAGAGAGAGGAAAATCTCATTCAGTTTCGTTCTATATATCTTTCTTAAGTTTGGTTTATATTCTTCGTTAAGTCCGACTTAACCGGTCTGTGTCCGGCTCTTATTAACTTAGTACCAGCCATTAAGCCCAAGAAATCTAACTCGGGCCCGTTACGTTCGAGCACCTGACCCACAAAGGCTTGGCTGCAGATGTTTAAATCCTTTTCCGTTCGGAACATTCTCGAAGATTCTCGAACACCCAGAACACGTGTTCTTGTACTTTAATTATCTGGGTCACTCCTAAACCACCTGGTCCCCAGATTAAAAGAACTGATTCATTTCAGTCGCCATCAAATCTGAAATTTTGGGCAATTGTTTATAACTAGCCAATAATGGGAAATTATTATCTCTTCCGATTACTGTTTTAACCCTCGGCTATCCTGGAATATCTTTTTTTTCCTTCAGGCTTGAAGACACTTGCCTAATTACATTACAATCACTTGATCTGATGATTGAATAGACAATTATATATATATATATATATATATATATATATATATATATATATGAAGCTCGCATATACATGCATATATTTATAAATCTATATATCCTTATCTATATGTGTATATGTGTATGTTTAAGACAAAAAAAGCATCGCAACAAAAGTTGCAACTAGCACCCCAAAGAAGCGTTTATGACACTATTAAATTAATGTGGTTTCGAGGCATCTCAATATTACTAACTGAAGAGTGAAATAAAGACAAGATAAGAATGAAAAAAAGGATCAGGTAACAGTGAGACAGGGTCAACTACATCACGAAGAGATTCGGAAGTTTTTTAATACGGATAGAAATCTACACCGATAAATCTCAGATGTTATTTCCGCGAAGTGGATAATCAAATCAAAGAATGTAAGAGTATGATGCGATAGATTTTATAAGCCCTTTCATTATTCCTCGTGATAAGGATAGAGAATAAGAAGATAAAGGCCGAGTGACACGTTATGGTTAAGGATGTGTGTTCAAAATCAACGGACAATTTTAAAACGTTCAACAAACAAATAATTAGACCCTAAAACCGGGAGGAATTGAGAGAGTGTGAGTTGTGAAGATTAGATGTAAGAATTTTTTAGTAGATTCGAAAAACGTTTAGCGACCGTTCATAAAAGAATTGCATAGTTCGTCTAACCGGGGGAACAGGTTAGTTGTTTGGTTGGCTTGATTTTACGGCATGCCAACCCTTGTTGGATCATCTTGTGGAGACATTTTGTTTTCTACATTCTTGTTGGGTATTCAAAATTTGTTTCAAACTCAATCTTTCTAAACACATTTTTAATACTCATTTTTTAATATATTTATACACGGTTAAAGGTTGGCCTGGGAATAATGGCTATAAAACGGTACAGAATGCCAGAATTGGAAATTCACTCCTAGATGCTGTTTAACATCATATTCCGGACACTAAGATTTTCAACTACCGCCTTTCTATCATATATATGATAAAAAGAGTTGGGGTTGCCATAAGGGCAATAGGGTCGGGGCAATCATAAAGGTAGAAGGCTTTGATGGGACAAACTGATTGATTGGGGTAGCGACCCCTGCAACCACCCATCTAACTTAAGTAAGGGTCAAATAGGAGTGTTGCATATCATGGACTGCCAGCCATCAGGGTTCCGTCCTTAAGCATTACGGGTCGCCAACACACTGCCAACAGCCGACCCTATTGGTGGATTTTCCGTTCTACAGAGGTACAGTTGGTGTATTCTAGAACCCCAACCGACAGGTCGGTTCATTAATGAAAAAAAAAAAAAAGAACACTGTAACATGACCAGCATAAATAATATTCGGTTCAATATAGATGTGCCTTTTGGGAAGTGCGAATGTCTGTTCCTATTCTTTCCCAATACCCGCATGTATCTAGAAAATAAAAATATTACCGACAAAATGTATCTCTCCGTGTTGTGAATGCATATAGCTGAGTTATTGAAAGCCCAATACGACGACAATAGATGCGACAACTTTTGAATTATTACAGGCTTATCTATAAGTAATACCGGACAATGAAACTGTAGAAGGTTGCAACGATAGAAGGAATTCATATGCATTTGATGGATATACTTTATTAACAACTATTTTCATGTGTCCAGATAGTAAATATAATTACCTGATCTTCAAGTAGTTGACTTGCGATATCATCAGGCTTTGTTAGTTTCACTCAAGGAGTGTTGTTTAACTTACATGCAAAATCAACCACTGTCAGATTGTGAAACCTCATGAAATATTTTCCCCTTTAATACAAAAGATCCAGATTTAGCCGTTGAACTAACGACAATCTCAATATTAACATTGGAAAGCAATACATATTCCCTACCGATATTTCCATATTGTTCTTAAGGGCTTTCTGCAAGAGAAATACTGCTATATCAACAATTTAATGGATATGCCTCCTTCCTTGAAATTAATGCACTCCATAGTTAATTTACTGTTGATACATATTCACTGCAATTATTGCTTTTGGGATTCTGTTCTGATGTTGAACTGAGGAGAAGTTGCAACTTTCCCAACGCATTTCCTTCTATCACATCTAGTGGCTAAAATCAACTATCTTTCTGTATTCATGCTAGCTTCGGAGAGATTACCACGTGGTCAGTATCAAGAGAATAGGGAATAAAACAATTCCGTACAAACTCTCCTCTTTTTTTCTATATTTTTCTTTCGATGTAAGCAGACTTGGCGTAGATTTTTGGCAAAACCTTTCATAAAATCCGTTCTATATATCTTTCTTAAGTTTGGTTTATATTCTTCTTTAAGTCCGACTTAACCGGTCTGTGTCCGGCTCTTATTAACTTAGTACCAGCCATTAAGCCCAAGAAATCTAACTCGGGCCCGTTACGTTCGAGCACCTGACCCACAAAGGCTTGGCTGCAGATGTTTAAATCCTTTTCCGTTCGGAACATTCTCGAAGATTCTCGAACACCCAGAACACGTGTTCTTGTACTTTAATTATCTGGGTCACTCCTAAACCACCTGGTCCCCCAGATTAAAAGAACTGATTCATTTCAGTCGCCATCAAATCTGAAATTTTGGGGCAATTGTTTATAACTAGCCAATAATGGGAAATTATTATCTCTTCCGATTACTGTTTTAACCCTCGGCTATCCTGGAATATCTTTTTTTTTTCCTTCAGGCTTGAAGACACTTGCCTAATTACATTACAATCACTTGATCTGATGATTGAATAGACAATTATATATATATATATATATATATATATATATATATATATATATATGAAGCTCGCATATACATGCATATATTTATAAATCTATATATCCTTATCTATATGTGTATATGTGTATGTTTAAGACAAAAAAAGCATCGCAACAAAAGTTGCAACTAGCGCCCCAAAGAAGCGTTTATGACACTATTAAATTAATGTGGTTTCGAGGCATCTCAATATTACTAACTGAAGAGTGAAATAAAGACAAGATAAGAATGAATAAAAAGGATCAGGTAACAGTGAGACAGGGTCAACTACATCACGAAGAGATTCGGAAGTTTTTTTAATACGGATAGAAATCTACACCGATAAATCTCAGATGTTATTTCCGCGAAGTGGATAATCAAATCAAAGAATGTAAGAGTATGATGCGATAGATTTTATAAGCCCTTTCATTATTCCTCGTGATAAGGATAGAGAATAAGAAGATAAAGGCCGAGTGACACGTTATGGTTAAGGATGTGTGTTCAAAATCAACGGACAATTTTAAAACGTTCAACAAACAAATAATTAGACCCTAAAAACCGGGAGGAATTGAGAGAGTGTGAGTTGTGAAGATTAGATGTAAGAATTTTTTAGTAGATTCGAAAAACGTTTAGCGACCGTTCATAAAAGAATTGCATAGTTCGTCTAACCGGGGGGAACAGGTTAGTTGTTTGGTTGGCTTGATTTTACGGCATGCCAACCCTTGTTGGATCATCTTGTGGAGACATTTTGTTTTCTACATTCTTGTTGGGTATTCAAATTTGTTTCAAACTCAATCTTCTAAACACATTTTTAATACTCATTTTTTAATATATTTAATACACGGTTAAAGGTTGGCCTGGGAATAATGGCTATAAAACGGTACAGAATGCCAGAATTGGAAATTCACTCCTAGATGCTGTTTAACATCATATTCCGGACACTAAGATTTTCAACTACCGCCTTCTATCATATATATGATAAAAAGAGTTGGGGTTGCCATAAGGGCAATAGGGTCGGGGCAATCATAAAGGTAGAAGGCTTTGATGGGACAAACTGATTGATTGGGGTAGCGACCCCTGCAACCACCCATCTAACTTAAGTAAGGGTCAAATAGGAGTGTTGCATATCATGGACTGCTCAGCCATCAGGGTTCCGTCCTTAAGCATTACGGGTCGCCACACACTGCCAACAGCCGACCCTATTGGTGGATTTTCCGTTCTACAGAGGTACAGTTGGTGTATTCTAGAACCCCAACCGACAGGTCGGTTCATTAATGAAAAAAAAAAAAAGAACACTGTAACATGACCAGCATAAATAAATATTCGGTTCAATATAGATGTGCCTTTTGGGAAGTGCGAATGTCTGTTCCTATTCTTTCCCAATACCCGCATGTATCTAGAAAAATAAAAATATTACCGACAAAATGTATCTCTCCGTGTTGTGAATGCATATAGCTGAGTTATTGAAAGCCCAATACGACGACAATAGATGCGACAACTTTTGAATTATTACAGGCTTATCTATAAGTAATACCGGACAATGAAACTGTAGAAGGTTGCAACGATAGAAGGAATATCATATGCATTTGATGGATATACTTTATTAACAACTATTTCATGTGTCCAGATAGTAAATATAATTACCTGATCTTCAAGTAGTTGACTTGCGATATCATCAGGCTTTGTTAGTTTTCACTCAAGGAGTGTTGTTTAACTTACCATGCAAAATCAACCACTGTCAGATTGTGAAACCTCATGAAATATTTTCCCCTTTCTAATACAAAAGATCCAGATTTAGCCGTTGAACTAACGACAATTCTCAATATTCAACATTGGAAGCAATTACATATTCCCTACCGATATTTCCATATTGTTCTTAAGGGCTTTCTGCAAGAGAAATACTGCTATATCAACAATTTAATGGGATATGCCTCCTTCCTTGAAATTAATGCACTCCATAGTTAATTTACTGTTGATACATATTCACTGCAATTATTGCTTTTGGGATTCTGTTCTGATGTTGAACTGAGGGAGAAGTTGCAACTTTCCCAACGCATTTCCTTCTATCACATCTAGTGGCTAAAATCAACTATCTTTCTGTATTCATGCTAGCTTCGGAGAGATTACCACGTGGTCAGTATCAAGAGAATAGGGAATAAACAATTCCGTACAAACTCTCCTCTTTTTTTCTATATTTTTCTTTCGATGTAAGCAGACTTGGCGTAGATTTTTGGCAAAACCTTTCATAAAATCTTTTGTTTAGAAAATCACGGATGACGAAATTTTAAAATAGTACCACAGCTTGGATCTATGTGATAGGGAGCTGATGGTAGGTCCACCTCAGATACAAATAACAATCTCTCTGTTCTAGTGCAAGTGAAAAGGTAATGTTATCCTTCTATGTCTGACTGATTTGAAGGTCATATTTTATTTTCAAGTAGATAGAAACCAATGTTATCCGAATCACACGATATATATATATATATATATATATATATATATATATATATATATATATATATATATATCGTGTGATTTGGATTCCTTTTTGACTGTTTATCCGCTTATAGTCATAAAGATTAATATGGTTACCGTTATTATTAAGAAAATGTACAGAACCGTTATCCAGATTATAGCGTAATTGTTTTATAGCATTTTTAGATTACTATTAAAAAATATTATTTTTAAAATTTTTACCATATCCGTTTTTTCTATCTTCAGCTTTGAGTATATATTTAATTCTTGTGTGAATTTTTTTTCCTCAAGTTTTACAATATTATCATCAATTTCAATTTCTGCTTATTTTAATACATTTATTGCATCTAGTGTAAAGTTAGGTTCCAGATGAGAAAATAAAAGCTTGTAAACCAAATATTTTACGTGATTTAAAAAATACTTTTTCTCCATAATGCTACAAAAAATTACATTAAATCTCAATCATTTTTCTGAGTTTTGTTGAATTTTAATTCATGGTATGAATAAAAAAACACGTGAAATTTTGGCCATATCAATATATATGTTTTTTCAATTCTTAAGATTTAGTGCCACATTTTACTTATTAATGTCTGTACATCACAATAGCTAACATACAATGCTTAATTTACCCGTTCATTTAACCAGATAATGTATGTGTTATTAAATCTAACATGGCCGTAATTCCATTTCCACTAGATCTGAATATAAATCCCAATTTTACAAATAAAACATTTCAAAATAACTATCATAATAATGACACATTTTTATATTTTATAAAACAGAAATTAAGTGGTGAACATTTGAATTGTGTATTTAAATGCAATAAAATCCTCAAATATGATATTACGAAATTACGTTTAATCGAATTAACATGGTAGTTAAATATTGGAACCGAAATGTTAGTTATATATTGGAACACAAATCACGTCACATTTATATTCAATTAAAATAAAAATCTATATCAATGCTATGTTCAACAAAATTGAAATGTTAAAATAACTCCTTATTATTTATCTATTGACAATACTTACTGTCGATAGAAATTACTCGGTATTTTTGCATCCGAGAAAATTATGAAATTATCAGGGTTCTATATGATTTCTATACGGAGATATAAAATTGGGTTCCATGTTTATTGGCACATCAAAATTCGTTGGATATCTAATGTCAAAAATATCATTGGTAAAGAACATTAGCGGTATTATTTAACACATAGTGAAGGGATAAGGGGGTTCATATTTTTCTCATAGGTATTAGTACAAAATGAACGTATTAGTGCGACTTGCTTACAGTGACCTCACAGTCAGCGATCGGAACAATACAACACGGGGACACTGCCGATATCAAATTCAAAAACATAAAAAATTGATTTCAAAATTGTCATAGACGAAGTAGTCGTTCATAAAATATCTGTAAAATAAAACCGTTGCCTGCACTCATACACACATGAAGATATATATATATATATATATATATATATATATATATATATATATATATACTACTCGTCTGTTGATTACGGATTTGAGTTCTCCGGTGATCGTTCATATATCTACCGATAATGTATATATCAGTCAAAAGTTCGCCTCTTACTGACAGCCGAGGGGAAAACAGTCAGACTGATAAGAAGTCAGTCAGGGTTCACTCCCGGCTAGCAGTAATTGCTGAGCCTAGCCAATCTGATGAGACGTGAAACGTCAAAACATGATGTCCGTGGATGACTATTATATGCTCATAAAACCTGGTAGCGCTCTCTAGGGGGACTTTAATGAACTTTCACCGTTAGCCAAAGGCAATACTCGACTATTGTTTACGGATTTGAGTTCTCCGGTGATCGTAACATATATCTACTGATGTATGTATTTATCAGTTAAATGTTCGCCTCTTACTGGCAGCTGCTTGGGCCGTGGGGAAAACACTCGAATTGATGAAAAGTCAGTCGGGTTTCGCTCTCGGCTAAAAGTAGTTGCTAAGATTAGTCATACTGATGAGAGGTGAGACGTTGATTCACGGTGTTTGTGGATGACTATATATATATATATATATATATATATATATATATATATATATATATATATGGTGTTTCAAATTATTTTAAATAATTTGAAATGTACAGCTTATTCTAGAAAATTGGTTTAGTATCGAAATCTAATAACTTGATCAATTTTCATTCAAATAATTTCAAATTTTAACAGCATGTGCGGAAAAATCTCTAAATTGTATCAGTAAATTTTAAATGCTTTTTTCTATTCCAGCGAATAACATTTCTATACCTTAAAAAGAAAAAAATATGGAACAATAAACAATATTTTGTGCTGTGCGCATATATGATGTTATAATTTGAGATCATTTAAACGAGAATCGCTCATGTGGTTTGATTACGAAATTATATCAATTCATTTGAATCACACACACACACACACACACACACACACACACATATATATATATATATATATATATATATATATATATATATATATATATATATATATATATATATCAATTCATCTACAAGAGACGATGGCGTCCAAAAAGAAATGAACCACGGAACCTGGACGGGTTGATATGGAAGATAAAACTCACAGATGAAACTCGTGCAAAATTTGATAACCCTAATGGTTTAAGCAAAGTTTGGGTCATAAATGGACGAGATCGTCATCAAAACATGAGATGTCAACCGGGAGGAGCAGCTATTATGATTTGGACTGGTATTATTGGAGGTATCATGGTTGGTCCGTGGAGAGTGCCTGATTGTAAAAAAAATAAAATAAAATAACCGCAAATGTTTATGTAGCCTTCTTCTAAAGCGCCTGGAATCTTGGCTAAAAAAGAAAAGATTACAAAGTAATGCTTTTTCGCGTTCAGCACATAAAACTACGGAGTAAATGCAAACATTAGGCTTCTTTGGACCCTGGATGATGAAATGGCCGACCAATTCTCCGGACTGAAAAACCTGTAGATCGTTCTGACACGACGTGTTTATGAGAATGGACGCTAATTTAGAAGTAAGGATGAATTGTGGCAGAAGATAGTAAACGTATCACAAGAAATTGTATGTATCTCTCAAATCTGTAAATGAAGCAATCAAAGTGTTGTTATCTTTTGTACAGTTTTCTTTAATATTACACCTCACTGATAATTTGACACACTGATAATATAAGTAAATTAGGTAAATGCCCCTAACTTCTGTTCTAATTTTTAGGACTTTACGATGTTTACAGAGTACGTGTGTGTAGATATTTTCATTATTTTCTGATAATTTCACTAAATTCCAACTAGTAGTTTTTGGATTTGATTGAAAAATGTGAATTCCTTAATAATTTGAAACGGTAGGAGGAAACATAATAAAAATGAAAAGAAAACATTGACTAAAAGTGACCAATCAGAAAAATAAAAAATTCCAACAAACCAGACAATAAGGTGCCAACTGTCCCTACCCAACCACTTCCTAAAAAGATGAGATGAACTAAAACCCGATATTTTTACAAGGGTCGCCAGAAAGAAAATATAAAGCCTTATATATTATATGTGTACCATATACCATACAATTAGCGGTCTGATGAAACGCATAGGTATACGCAAATATATCTATACCCGCAAAATGGCGGATTTTTAAGACTTTTTCCTAACCTATATATATATATATATATATATATATATATATATATATATATATATAGGCATAACTTTTACTGCTATTGCAGATAAGATATATAATACCCTTCTTAATCGCATCCAACCCGAAATAGAGAAAAACCTTAGGAAAAACCAAAACGGATTCCACAGAAATAGATTCACAACCTCTCAAATCCTGACTATGCGACAAATCATAGAAGGGGTTCGAGCAAAAAAATCTGGAGGCAACGCTACTATTCGTAGATTTTTCTAAGGCATTTGATTACATACACAGAGGGAAAATGGAACAAATACAACCTAGCATATGGCCTCTCCAAAGAAACTGTTGCAGCCATAATGATGCTCTACAAAGACACTAAAGCAATGGTACGCTCACCTGATGACGACACAGATTTCTTTGACATCACCGCTGGTGTCCTGCAAGGAGATACATTAGCACCGTATATATTTATCATATACCTAGACTATGTAATCCGAACTTCACTAGATACCATAAAAGAAAAAGGCTTCACACTAAGAAAGGCGAGAAGCAGGCGATACCCCACACAAACTGTCACAGATGTAGACTATGCTGATGACCTTGCACTTCTTGCAGATACACCGGCACAGGCTGAGTCACTGCTACACAGCCTGGAGGAGGCAGCAAAGAACGTCGGCCTTTATGTGAACTCTGACAAAACTGAGTTCATGAGCTTCAAAAACAAGGAGACATCTCCACACTTGATGGCAAGCCTCTTAAGTCAGTAGAAAAATTCACATACTTAGGTAGTAGTGTCTTATCCACAGAAAGCGATGTTAACACTCGAATAGGAAAGGCATGGTTGGCCACCAACAAATTAT
>CM042139.1:74781108-74786108 GCA_023376005.1 Doryteuthis pealeii
TGCATAGAAAAAAAAGCCTTTAGCTGTCAAAGTTGGATTTGCTCAGCTTTAGTATAATGATATATATATATATTTTTTTTTTTTAACGCGTTTTCAGGAATTCGGGCAGCACTAGCGTGTTTGAAGTGTAATTTCTTTTACTTATTTCTGTAACATACATTAATTAGATTAGGATACCATATGTTTGACTCAGGTAATTGAATAGAAATTGTAAATTACGTGAACAATTAATTTCATGACATGTTCTGATATCTATTTGGCGAGATACCAAATTAGGATTCATGCTCAGATTATTTATTGGGATATGTTCCCTCCTGTTTAATCTATATGATTTGAAATATAGCCATCTTTTCTTCGTTTGCTCTCTCTTACTGACTATTATATGACAAAAATCTAATTAAAAAGAACTACAAAGAAAATGTAGTTCTGCAATCTTAACGCTCGCACTAATCATCCAATACATTTCACTAGCACTACAACATATATACATAGTGAGTTGTATAATTTATCATTATATTATATTAAATTATACTTATTGATTTCAGCAAACTATTTGGAGAATTTTTGCAAAAGGAAATACAAACAGCATCGTCAGTCATGTGGTAATATCCATTCTATATGACTATAATCTTTACCCGTCAAGCGACTAATCAAATATAAAGTATATTAATTGGCAAGTAAAGAGATTATAACATTTTATCCATATTCTTTTAAATGTCTGGAATAAGAAAATCAATCGTTATTATTTAATTCTTCCTTATATATAAATATATATATATATATATATATATATATATATATATATATATATATATATACGTTATAGGAAGGAAACCTTTACGCGCATTCTAGTGTTAATGTTAATTAATTTACGTAAACACATGTTGTATATATATATATATATATATATATATATATATATATATATATATATATATATATAAAGTTATAGGAAGAAAGCCTACTGACGTTTCCCCCAATAATCATCAGGGTTCACTGCATAATTGATTGAAATAATTAATTTGGAACAAACACGATAGTAAACAATCTAATCCCCGGTAAGTCACCCTCGTATATATATATATATATATATATATATATATATATATATATATATATGTGTGTGTGTGTGTGTGTGTGTGTGTGTGTAAAATGAAAATGGAAGTGAATCCGACGGTATGTTGAAGAAATAAATAAAGGAAAGAAAGTATAGAATGGATCCATTCTATACTTTTTTTCATTTATTTCTTTTTTTCAACACACACACACACACACACACACACACACACATATATATATATATATATATATATATATATATATATATATATACGAGAGTGAGTAGAAAAGTAATGTCATTTTGTTTAGGACAGGTATAATTACCAAGACAGGAACATGGATCATGCATCAAAATGAAGCTGGTCCTCTGTGAATCTACTTCACTACTCCTCCATATAGTCACTGTTTCTCTTAAAAGCAATATTCCACCTTCGAATGAGAATGTATCCCTGCCCCGTAAAATTCTGTTGGCTGCTCATTTTCTCGTCACTGGAATAATATTTGCCTCAAAAACCCTCTTTCATGGGACCGAAGAGAGGCACACATTATTCCAGTGACAAGGAAGTGTAGACTATTTTCTCAATTCTGAAAGGAAAGTAGTGGAATTCACAATCTTCCCAAAATATATTGCGAGACTAATTAAATCTTTGTCTACTTCAAACCACTCGCATTGGCTCTCCCGCCACCGACAAAATCTGATGGTCAGTTCATTATAATTGAACAGAAGAACTCAAAATACAATAATAATGGAACTTTATTTGAATAGAATGAGTTCTGATGTGAGTATATAGTAAATGTTGAAATATTCTTTCATACAGGCAAGAATACAAAACAGAAATTGATAGATCCGTGGTGGAAATTTAGTAGGCAAAAATTTAAGCAACCGCACGTACTGTAAAATAGCCGAGTCTGTAGGGTATCAAAATTAATTGATTCGGCATTAAATTACCCGAAAAGGGTTTATATGCCGTAAAACCAACCCGCGAACCAAGCAACCAGAAACTGACATAAATTACCTTTATTAAGATAAAACGAGAATGAATTTCTGAGTCTGGAGATTTTCACAATAACTGCAGGCGAGATAATCAGAAAATAAGAAGTAAAAACATTGTTATTAAATGACAAATGCAATGAAAACTACTTTAAAAAAACAAAACAAAAACAAAAAAAGCAAAACGAAAAGAAACATACAAAAGAAATTCCAAATATCCGCAATTATATTTTCAACTAACATAACGCAAAAATAAAATTTATGGCGTATTTTTGCTGCACATCCAGTCAAATTATATTATTCTAAATTAAAAGAAAATCATCGACAGCGAAATGCATCATTTTAAAAGTCACAAGCTGCGAGAAAAATGAATTGTTATTATTAAAATTGCACACGCTACGGTTAGTTTTCGTGATTCCCTCCTCTGGTATCGGATTGGCTGAGAGATTTTAAAAGTCCATCGGTTTGACATTTCTCATCACGATAACAGAACAAAAAAGAAATGAAACACTTAATATTTCTAGAGAAATATAAATGTGCAAATGGAAAAAATCATCCAAAGAAAACATTATTAGCGAATCATCTATAAAAAGATCTTCTAAATATTTTCTTCCTAAAATAATGTAATAATTGTATACAAATATTTTGTATATATCATGTGTTTTTGTAAGTCACATAATTAATATATAATCAAGCCCAACGCCACAACGCCCTGTCGGCTGGGGCAGTAGAATACCCCGACTGAATCTCTGCAGTGAGTAAGACCCCCCCCCCCAAAAAAAAGACAACAACAACAATTAAACCATATGTTGGTAGCGGGTGGCGAACCGTGATGCTTCAGAACAAAATCTTTGCTAAGTAATCCATGACATGCATCGCTCCACCTCGGTCCTTACTTAGGCTAGACGGGTGGTCGGAGAGGCCCCCTGCGATTAATCAGCTATTCACGTCAATTACTGGTACCTTTTATGATTGTCTCGACGCTATTGACCTTATGGCAAACTCCCAACTCTTTTTTTATCATAGGTATGATAAAAGGTGGTGGCTGAGTTTCTTAGTGTCATGCGTATAACGTTAGCCGGCATCTAGTGGTAACCTGCCAATTCTGGAGCACTGGTAAGTGTGGAGTACCCATTCATCACCATTACTCCCAGTTTTGCTCTGAGCCAGAGCTTGTACTATCCCAACTATGGGTGAAATAGATAAAAAATAAGTTTTAAAATAGTATCTAAAAAAATTGTCTGTGAACAAAAAATTGAATTTTCAAGAAGAATAAATATAACTAAATGTCTTCCGCATGAAATAACCCAAGGGCTGACGTGCCGTAAAATCCAGACAACCAACCAATCTTCACAAAATATATTAAAGAAGAGAATTAAACTTAAATTCGTTCTTTGTTCACCCTTTTTTCTAGTTTAAATACATCTACACATAATCCTTATATTTCGACAAAATTTTATCAACGAATGTTTTTGTAGATCATCAGTATAGATGTATTTTCATTTTCTGACTCAAACGTAACCGGTAGAACATAGAGCAATATATCAAACAGGTTTTTGATTAAATCATGATTTAACTGCAAACAAATTTCACGAAGATTAAAGAAAAAAAAATGTCCAGCATGTTTGGGAAAAGTCGACCCACTGACTTATTGCCCATGTGCAGATAATTAAGATAGTCAACGATCAAACGCAATTATGAATAAAAAAAAACAAGTATCTCATGGAGCACGGCATACGAAAGCTAAAAAAATAACCTCATTTATGTGAACCACAAGTCAACGTTTACTTATGATTTATTTATCGTGAGGAAGTCATGCCTACGACCAACTACTTGTTGAATTATGTAACAGATGAATGTTGCCTTTGTATGTTACATATTCTTCAAACAACGCTCATTAGATCTTGATTTCATGGGTTTACCTCTCTCCAAGAATAGTTGTTCTATCAAGAATAGAAAACCCAGGCTATCATATTTTTTGTAGTTTGATTTCATTGTTTACTAGCGGATAAACAGAAAAGAGACATGTTCTTTTTTGCTTAACTGGCAATGAATGAAAATAAATACGTATTTTCTGTTCAACGAACGGGGATCAAAAAGGTTTTAAGGGGCTGAATTATCATATGACCAATGGACACGGGACGTGGGAAGCCCTGCCTATAATCCTAGGGAAGACAACTATTTTTGTCTCCCTACAATATTGATGAAAATAAATTCCATTCTCTGGAAGATTAATTAAAATCAAAGTTAATTATTTATAAAACAAAAAATATCTTATGAGCAAAAATATTATGGAGATTATCAAAGGAACACAGAAGTTAGTGAAACAAAACGTAAATAGTTTATTCAGTGAATTTAATGATGAACAATTGTTTTTTGGTGTTGCTTAATGAGACAAACGACATTTTTATAAGACTATGTTTTATGAAAATCTTATGAAAGTATGATTACCTGTTACATGTTGATCGGTGGTGCTACTGTTAGGATATTTACCTTGAGACCCTTGTTCAAATCTTGAACGAGTCTGTTTGTATTTCCCCTGGGGAAAGGTATGTCTCTAACTCATCTCCCTCCAGTTACATATTTACCAACCCCTCGCAGGAATAAGATGTGACACAAGGTCAATTATTAAGCGAAGTTTAACAAGTTTTCCTTTTCCTAGACCGGTTGTCATATAAAACAACAACAACAACCACAAAACACAAATATGCCCAACTAGTTACCCATAACTAGAAAGAGAATAATTGGATACATACCTTTTGCTCGGGTATTAGCACAAGGAGAAATGCAAACAGCCTTGTCCAGGATTTGAACTTATCTCGCTGTGTCTATTTCTTACGCCGATAACCATTACACCACGTGCGTCCAGTGATGAGTTAATAGTAGAACACACTCTTCAAGAATGGAAGGAAAGACTGAATTCAAAACAGATGTAGATCTGAAAAGTGAT
>CM042139.1:74791108-74808608 GCA_023376005.1 Doryteuthis pealeii
TCCGTGATGGCTCCCAAATACAATAAGGTTGACGCGTCCGACAATAAATACCTGAAGAAGGCCGGAGGGCACATCGGCCGAAGCAATGAATAATGCAAATAATGGTAATCTTTTCGGAGTTCCGTCCTGGTTTCTTGCCTTAAAAACTGCTAGAAGCTGACTGCTGGAAAAACAACATCAGCTATGATTGAAGTCTGTAGCCGAAGCGGTATCTCTTGAAAAAAGAAAAAGAAAAAAAAAACAGCTTAGGGCATTTTCCACTGAAAATCCAACCCTAACCCTAAACTCCCCTAGTTAAGATTAAGTTTTATTACAAAGTTTGTTGGTTCTGTTTTTCTGGGTCACCCTGTATACAGAGCCCTATTTATTTATTTATTTTCCCTTAAACTAACCCAAAAACCCTAAACCCTAAACCCAAATCCTAAACCTTATTTTTTACACCGCTTCGGCTACGGACTTCAATCGTAGCTGGTGGGTTTTTTTCAGCAGTCACCGGCTAGCAATTTTAAAGGCAAGAGGCCAAGACGGAACTCTGCAAAGATTACCCAAATAATACTCCCAAAATTATTTTTGAGTTTTTATTTTCATTTTATACCCGAGCAGATTCTTTTAAAAAAATGTTCTCCTATTCACACCTTCTGTCTTTAGTCTTTTTATCCATGCAGAAAATAGTATCAATCACATATATATGACACCGATATTTTGCACCCCAAAAATAGCGAGGTCAAAGTTAAGTGACCTGAAAAAAATTAAAAAGTTTTGAAATGAAATAACTGATGCATTATAAAAATTAATTCATTGCTAAATCAACACTTAAAATTTCATTAAAATCGGATAATTCCCTGATTTTTGGTAAATCTTTTTTTCAAACGTGGTGGTGAGAATTGTATTAAAAAAACACGGATTTTTCAACGAATTGAGTATATCTAGTTGACCTAATTTAGATGGAAATCGACATTGGAATTTTGTTACGCGTAGTGACTTGTTAAAAGTGTCTCTGTTAATCACTATCCAATCTCCCCTTCAATCGCATATAGAGAGAAAAAGAGAATTAGCAGAATGTAAAGACAGGGATGGGTCAGTTTTTGACTTAATTGCAAATTACGACTTATTAGAACCAATTAAAGTGTGTGTATTTTTTTCGAACATTTAGTAATCCAAAAACTAATGAATAATTTAGTATAAATTTCATGTCATTAAGCTCACCAGGAAAAAAAAACCTTTAGAGATTGAAAGGTGAAAATCTCAGCTTTAATATCATAATAATAGATAGATAGGTAATAGATAGATTGCTTAAAAAAGCAAACAGATTACTATACATTTAATGCTGAAAAATATTTTTAAGAATATGTTTAATTGAAATTATACATTGCAATACTAAACCAACAACTGAGACTAATGTGCCTACCATGGGATCCAATAAGTAATTTTAATGGTCAATCAAATGTATAGTAATTTGTTTGTTTTTTAAGCAATACGTAATTAAAAACAACCTTAATCCACAACTTAGGTACTGGCAATTTTTTCGTCTGGTACGTTTTTAAAAGCGAATTAAAAATAATTAAATCTATTATTTAAGGTCAAATTTTGTCTAAATTGATAAGTAGTAACATAATAACCATCATCAAAAAAAGAAGAAAAATATCATTACATATGCAGTTTATTTTTCATAGATTTAAAACGATTTGCTTTGGTCAATTTCGACGCGATCCGCTATTCTGTCAATTTTTCAATGGTTTTACGCATTTGTTAACAATTTTTATGTAACTTTCGCGATTGCAAAAGAATTTACCAAAAATCAGGTAATTACCCAATTTTAATGAAATTTTCAGTATTGATTTATCAATTAAATAATTTATATGTATTGGTTATTTTATTTCAAAACTTTAATTTAGTATTTTTGCTATGAAAAATTAATATATAAAATTCATTTAAAATCTGAAAAGCCTGATGTTAAGTTTAAAACGTTATATTTTTAGATTCTAGAAATAAATATCTATTTAATGCAAACCTTAGGGGCCAGGTTAGCTCAGTCGGTAGAGCGTTCGGCTAGAAACCACAAGGTTCCTAGTTCGAAACTGATCCTCGCCAACTCAGCGTATGAGTAGCACAGGGATTTGTGCGGTAAAGTAAGGAGCTGATGGTAGGTGTGGCGCTCCACCTCAGATGCTGAATACAATCTCCTTGGTCTAGCGCTATTGAAAAGGGGATAGACTCCCTCGCTGACTGGCTGATACCGACTTTAGACCGCCCCGTCGACTTTACTTTATTTTAGATACATAAAGTAATAAGTTTTGAAGAAAAACTCGATTGAAAATGTACCCCCCTTTTAAGCAGAAAAATATCAATGTATAATTTTTTCTTTTATAAGATAATAGCCAATTAAATAATTATCGAAATGAGTAAAAAAGAAATCTTCAAAAAATTAATTATTCATCATTTTTTTTTACATTTTATTTTTCAATTTTTGGTACTTATTTTCTCATAGAAAAGCCACCATATTTTTTTTGTTTCTATTCATAACTTCGGTCTTTTATTTTTTATACTGTAATTAGTACAGTATAAGACCAACTTAAAAAAATGTTACGCCACCAACATAAGGGGGGTCAAAATTAGGTGACCTGAAAAAAATTAGAAAGTTTTGAAATAAAATAAATAATGCGTTATAAAGATCATTCATTAATAAATAAACACTGAAAATTTCATTAAAATCCGATAATTCACTGATTTTTGGTAAATCATTTTCTGTTGTCATTTTGTCAAAAACGCATTTTAGGCTCATTCTGCCAGTACCTACTCAAACCCCTAAACCGTAACCTAATTCGCAAAAAAAGTTCATTTATACACTGTAGTTAAACTGTCATGGAACACCACCAAATAAGTTTCCGTTTTAATTTTGACGACGATTTGCTAGTTTAACCCACAAATATTGATTTCATAACAAAATAAGCTGATTTGAATTATTTCGCAGATTAAATTATTTTAATTTTTCGGAAAAGGGAAACAAAGACAATTTATCTACTTATCAAATAAGTTGATTGATTTTGATTTAGTAATGAAAAACTTTTACCGTTTTAGATTTAAGATCGATAAATTACCAAAAATCAATAAATTATCCAATTTGAATGAGATTCTTAGCACGTTATTCAGCAATGAATTCTTTTATATTGAATAGTTTGTTTTAGTTAAAAGCCCGAAGAAAACTTTCACTTAAACGGTGGGGGAATCAACGTTTGCTCAGTTGAATAAGTCCATAATGTTTAAATATGTAACTACTTTTTTTACCCAACATGAAATATTTTAAAGTAATTTGAATGATCATGTTAAACCAAACATGTATGCCGAATTTGACTCTATAAATTAATAATTAAAGTAATTTAAAAATCTATTTTAAAGCATGATTTCAATTTTAGTTGAGCGTAAAAAGAACTTTTGATTTGTTTTATTAAAACAACACAAAAGTTATTTCTTGTAGCCTGTGAAGAGAGAAAGGGAAGGGGCGACTCTACCGAGAGTTAGAGGGTGTTAGAAGTGGGACTGGCTGCTGATTTTTTTACATGTTGTGAACTCTTTCACCCCCTTCACTGGCATATAGAAAGGAAGAAGAGAGTTATGTATACTATAAGACAGGGATGGGTCAGTTGTTGACTTAATTGCAAATAACGACTAATTAGAACCAATTAAAGTGGATTTTTTTCAAACATTTAGTGATACTAAAACTAAGGTATAATATTGTATGAATTTCGTTTCAGTAAGGTCACCAGCAAAAAACCCTTTAGGGATCGAAAGTTGAAAATCTCAGCTTTAGTATAATGATAGAAGATATATATATATATATATATATATATATATATATATATATATATATATATATTATTCTTTAATGCTTCAGAATAATCCAGTAAATTTATTTTCATATATATATATATATATATATATGAAAATAAATTTACTGGATTATTTTGAAGCATTAAAGAATAATATATATATATATATATATATATATAATATATATATATATATATATATATATATATATAATAATATTATATAATATATGTATATATGACAAAGTTATAATATTATATATACTAGCAAATATATGCACCCTCCGGGTGCAAGTATCTAAGTTTTAATTTAATAAAATATTGTATTAAATTAGAAAGGCTAATGAAACTAAATAAGAATGCAGATAAAATGATTTGAAACAGAGGGAGGTATAATAGAAAAATAGAACAACTGAAACTTACACTTCCTTCACTCTCGTCTTTCATTGTTATTTTTTCTAATTTAAGTATTTAGTTAAAAGAGGAAGTAAAGAATAAAATGACAGTTATTTTTTCTTGTTAATGGATTTCATTTAAGAATCATTGAAGAGACTTTTACTTATATTCATTAAAATAAAACCAAACAGTTAAAAATCAATAATACTAAGCTCATATTTAATAAAATCACATTTTTTAATATCAATATGCAAATTAGCCTTCCCATTCACACTGTAAACTGCTTTTTGTTGTATATATAAATACAATAGCATGTTATTAATATGTAGATATTAATATTAATAATATAAGACAATTTTATTAATAATTGAGGTTTAAATAAAAATAAAATCATTGAGAATGTGATGTCAATAACTAAGGAAATTGTGACTTTAGTAGTAATATAGTTTCGGTTACAGACGGAAAAACACACAATCTCCATTATAATAATATATATATATATATATATATATATATATGACAAAAGTATAAAGAATAAATGTACATGAATTTTTGAAGCAGGAAAGAATAGAAATAAAAATGCAACAAAACGAACACTCAAAAATACAACAGACCCGCCTCTTTAATCCGGATCATTTGTTGATATGACAGTAACCTAAAATGTCTTAATGTAGCAAAAGGTATTCGCCTACGTGCTGTTGAGAAAGTCTAGCCAATTTTAATATCATGTATAGAAAATATTTAACCTAGAGATAAATTTAATTTAAAAAAATATATATATTCATTTATATATATATATATATATATATATATATATATATATATATATATATAAATATATATATATGTATATATATATATATATATATATATATATATATATATATATATATATATATATATATATAAATAATTTAAAATTTTCAACTTTTAACTATTAATACGACCCATAACATATCTTTTATTAAATAATAATTGAAAAAATAATTCCCATAAATTAATCCAAATTTTTAATTCAATAATCAAAAACCGTTCCTGATCTACGAAAATGTAAACAAGCGTTCCTCTACTAAATTTAAGTCCCATTCCAACGGGCATGTTTATAACACCAAAGATTAATCGTAAACTCGATTAATTTAAAAGTAACCCTGAAGAATCTATCGATGAAACTCGAGTAGGTTACTCATTTCCATTCTTAAATAAATTTATGCTCTACATTGTATTGAGCACTTTGTATTTGTTTTTTCTCAACCTTAACCTCTGGATATTGTGCACTTCCAACGATCGTTCTTATACCCACCGGTAAGTTAATACTTATACATATTCAAATATTACCGCTCTGGTTCTCTAAACTATTGAGCACTTTTTTGAATTTAAACATTTACTATGGAACAGGCGGAGCTCAAATACTCCCACAAAAACATTCCTATACCAAACAAACATATCTACCAACTTCATTTGATGAACAAGATAGAGTCGTTCGCTTCACGCATGAGATGGAAGGCCCACTTCTTTCTCAACTCTAAACACGAAGACCAACAAAGACAGGAAAAATACGGATTTAAGACCAGATTCCATCCTCCAGCCGTCAAAGAACTAAAGGGTTTTGAGTCAGATCTTATTGGATTAATGAAAAAGATCAAATTCAAAAATATAAGAAACCCTATTCAGCAACAAATCAGCAATGATTTAAAGTCCTTTAATAATTCCCCAGACTTAATAATCAAATCAGACAAAACAGCCAAACTCTACAAACTTAATACAGAGAAATACAACAGACTACTCCAAAATGAAGTCACCAAGTTCTACCAAAAAGCAAACCCCAGCTTAGAAGAGGACATTAACCAAGAAGCCAAATCTATTGCTTCCAAATTTAATATCGCTGACCGTGCGGACAAGTTAAACAAAAAACAATGCTTTATTACACTAAAGGACCACAAGAGCAATTTCATCAACGACCCTAAATGCAGGCTCATTAACCCAACTAAATCAGAAATGGGCAAGGTTAGCAAAAAATATGCCAGGAGATTACCGCCACTTTAAGAACTGCACTGAATATCAACCAATGGCGGAGTACTGGCGACTGTATACAATGGTTCAAGAATAGGGAAACATATAATAACTGCTCTATTATCAAGTACGATATTAAGGACTTCTACCCTTCAATCACGGAAGACACAATAAACAAAGCAATAGATTTTGCTAGAGAGTTTATGACCATTCCAGATGAAAATATCCAAGTCATACACCACTGCCGTAGGTCAATTTTATACCATAAAAAAGAGATATGGATAAAAAAGGGCTCAAGCAACTTCGACGTTTCTATGGGTTCTCACGACGGGGCCGAAATTTGTGAGCTAATTGGATGCCTATTGTTATACAATCTAAACAAAATTATTGACCCGAGTAACCACGGCCTGTATCGCGATGACGGATTGGCCATTTTAGAAAATAGCACACCCAGAAAAGGGGATATTTTACGCAAAAAACTACACGCTCTATTTCATAAGTTCGGTTTCAAAATCGACATACAAACCAACCTTACATACACAGACTACCTAGACATCACTCTAAACCTCAATGATGGATCCATATCCCCATACATGAAACCCACACATACACCTTCTTACATCAACACTGGATCTAACCACCCTAAGCAAGTATTTAAGCATATACCCACTGGTATAGCAACTAGACTCTCATTAAACTCTTCTAGCAAAACCATTTTGAACAAAACTAAAAATATTTATGAAAAAGCCCTTAAATCCAGCGGCTACAAAACCACCCTTAAATACAAGGAGGATAACCTCCCACATTCCCAAAACGAAAATAAAAAAAGAAATAGAAGCAGAAATATAATTTGGTTTACACCACCATTCAATTTAAGTTTAAGCATTAACCTAGGAAAAATATTTTTCAAGATTTTAAACTACCACTTTCCACCTCAAAGCAAACTCCATAAAATATTCAACAAGAACACTGTCAAATTATCTTATAGCTGTATGCCAAACGTTGAAAAACACATAAATAAATCCAACATAAAAAAATTAAACCAAAACCAAAATAATGACAACACTCTTCCATGCAACTGTAGACACAACAATACCAATATCAATGACAGCAGTAATGATAGTAATAGTAACAATAATAATACCAAACCAACATGCCCACTCAACCTTAAATGCCGCAGCAAAAACCTAGTATACAAAGCTACAATCACAGACAAAAATAACAGAAAAATTGCATATCTGGGTTCCACGGAAAATCCTTTCAAAAATAGATATTACAATCACACATCCAGTTTTAACAACATTAAGTATAAGAACAGTACAACCCTTTCTAGATATGTATGGGACTTCAAAAATAAACACAAAACAGATCCAATAATCAAATGGGAAATAATAAAAAGATCTAGACCTTACAGCCCGGGAGATAAATTTTGCCATCTTTGCACTGAGGAGAAACTATCAATCGCATGTTACCATAACCCACCAGAATTGCTCAACAACCGATCTGAAATATTTGCCAAGTGTTCTCACCGCCGCAAATGGGAATTATAAACATTTCGTCTCCTATATTTCTACTTTACAGCGTTGTACTCCACCACGTCTCAACTATTCCCTATTTAAACCTAGCAATTTTTTTAACCCAGACCCACAACCTACATATACACAACTACACGCATACTATCTTCTAACTACACTTACCACACCCAAACCACCTAAACCATCAACCATAATTAAGAATCCCAACCTCTTCATATGTACCCCTAAACCTATGATAACAATAACATATACCCATCATCAAATTAATAATTAATAATCCGTATTTAAAACATTAGTAATTAATAACGAACTATAATATACACACCATTAACCATTAATAATAATAACACACTCCCCCTAAACCAATAATAAATACCACATAACCTAACCCCCTTATATACACTCTTTACCTCTACAATAATAATACGATCTTACTATACCATTAATTATAACAACAAACTCTAAACCAATAATAAATACCACCTAACCTAACCCCCTCTTATACACTCTTTACCTTTACAATAATAATACAACCCTACTATACTATTAACCATAGCAACAAAAACCACCAAACCAATATAATTAACAATTTAATAACTCGTACTTCAATTCATAGTAACAATAATTCTATAAGCTTCCAACGATCGTTCTTATATCCACCGGTAAGTTAATACCTATATAATATATATATATATATATATATATATATATATATATATATATAAACATCCATCATTTTCTTCACGCCAAGAGACATCCTGATGAAGGTTCAATGAAACCGAAATGTTTTAAACATCGATAATAAAATTCATCCCATTTTAGGAACACTTGTTTTTTCAAATGTTCTTTATATTGTCGGATTTATTTTCCATATTTACTCCCATATATATATATATATATATATATATATATATATATATATATATATATATATATATATAATCCAACGATCATGTGAAGAAATCTCCCTTATGACGTATTAGCTATTCAATTGTCGTAATTTACCGACCTCAATGTTTGCTCTCCTTGTCAGAGTCCCAGAGCAAAATTATGTCAGGAAAAAATAGAAGATTTACAATGTTAGCATTATAGACTATTTCCTGGAACCTAGGGGAATTATCTAGTTATCTAGAATCCTCATTTTGCATCTGATGATGGGAACGATGAGATACTTTCTTTAGGTTCCCGGAAATAGTCTATTAAGCTAACAGCCTAAATCTTCTTTGATATTTTCTTTATTTTTCTTTATATATGCTCCCATAAATTTGGTATGAGCTCTCTAATTGGTAATTTGAATTAACTCTCACTACTAAGCATATAAGCAATGGTCGTTTCCCCGGAAATTTGATCTCTCTGTGACCGTAAAACCTATGTACTTAATAGTTTAAAAACGCCACTCCCCGCTACAGCTGTCAGTGGAAGAGGGGATAAGATATCAGGCTGCCAAACAGCCAGTCTGAGTTCGACGCGAGCTAAAAGATAATTATGTGTAGCCACACTGAAGAGGCGTGAAACGCCGAAACACTGGTCTGTGGATGACCTATTGATATATATATATATATATATATATATATATATATATATATATATATATATATATATATATACGTTTCCGACGTTACCAGGTAGGAAAAGGTAACAACTTCATCCAACGAAACTATTTTCCTCCAAACCCAATAAAAATCCATGAGTGAATGTTGTGAAATCCTTTTAAAAGCATATAACAATAAAAGCATATAGCAATACCAATCCTATTGGTGCTTAGACACCAGCATCACCCCTCGTGCATTCAGCTTTCTATTCCTATCTCCACACCTACTTTAGCCCTTTGCAGTTTAGTGGCCAATTTGGCTTTGCCTGACTAGATTAAAAGATTTGATTTGATGTCTTTCCAATCAACTATGTTTTTCTATGATTAAAAAGATTCAACTACGTTCGTTTATAACATTTTCATTTCTTCTTAATTAGAAAACAGTAAATATTTCAGAAGTTTTAAATGTAGGTTATTTCATCTTTTGTTTTTATTTTCATAAAAACAAAATCTATGAATTTTAATTTATTGATTTGTTTTCATTCAATTTTGTTTTATACACTTACAATTCGTAATTTATGAAATTAGGAAAAAGAAAATGAAAAATATTACTTAAAGGAAATTACATCAATAAATAAAAGAGATTCGGAAACAATAATGATATTTTTATTTTTCCTTTTATCTATTTATTATTTTAATTCATTTATATTCTTAAAAAATATTAAGAAACAGAATGAATGAATTCAATGTTTTCTATTTAAGTTTTCTTGGTTATACACGAAGAAGTGTCTCGCCCATTTTTAACGATAGAATCTTTATATTTAGATTAAATTCAATAAAGATAAATAAAATAATATTACATTAAAAGCATCGAGTAAATTAGATTATTTCATGAATAGTATTGAGAATGATAAAAATTTAAGATTACTTCGTTTTTTAAAACATACAAAATAACTCCTCAGCTGATCGTTTTCCATGTATACACCCCCCAAATCTGATTTAAAAATCAAATTTGTTCATGGCGTGTACCTTGAGTTTAATTCGTTACGTTCATAACCCAATGTCCTCATATATCAAATCAATTTTCTCCATTGAAATAAAATTAAATGCGATTAATACATTCAAGCACTCACTCCATAAAACAAAAAAAATTATTTTTGTTACCTTTCCTTAAATGAGAAAAATGATACTGTATTCTATAAAGATATGATAAAAAAGAATTCAATGGATTACGGGCTATAATATGTTTTAATATTCATATTTTTGTGAATAATATTTTTCTATGGCATCAAAACATTGGAAACTAGAATGTTTTTAGTGGAGTTATTAACATAAGCGTATCTGAAACTCATTCGTACCTAAAATATTTGCTCTCTACACAAAGCAAAAAAGCGTATGTCACGTACCATGACTTACAATGTTTTTTGTAGTTTCAAGATAGCGGTTTAGCTCAGTAGCTAGAGTGCCCATCAAGGAACTACAAAGTTCCTGGTACGATACCGGCCCCCGCCAACTCAGTGCATGAGTAGCACAGGGATATGTACTGTAAGGTGTGGCGCTCCACCTCAGACGCAAAAAGCAATCTCTTTGGTCTAGTGCTAGTGAAAAAGGGATATACTCCCTCGGTCTCTGGATTATACCGTCTTTAGCCCACCCCGATGACACTACTTTTTACGTACACACACACACACACACACACACACACACACACACACATGTTCAAATTCTTATGCAGCGTTTAACAAGTTCAAATTAAGATTTTTCTAGACTGGTTACCTAACCAAGGTTAAAGCGCCCAGGCTGCTTTATTATGTATCCATAGCTAGAGGGAGAATACTTTGAATCATACATTTCGTTCGTATATTAGCACTATGTGAAATGCAAACAGCCTGTCCTGGATTTGAATTCTTCTGACCGTGTCCATTACCTACGACGGTAACCATTACACCACACGCCTTCTATATCATAAAACTTATATAAACACCCAGGACGCCTTTTTTTCTTATTGGCTATGAACAGTCAGGTATGAATTGAAAATACTTTTAGAAATTAGTTACATTTTAGAAGCCATAGTAAACAGCCATTTTTGAGTTTAACCCACACTAACACTATATTTTGAGACGATTTATGAAATGAATCTTTACTTCATAACCGAAAAAAAAAGACAAAAAAAAAACAACACACATTTTCCTGTTTTTGACACCGAACCCAAAAGAACCTGTAACATCCAAAATAAACGTGACTATGTTTTTTTTTTTCATACATGTTTATCAATTTTATGACCCTGACATTAAGTGACAACCTCATTGTTTACTCAAAACTTCTACGGTAACTTTTGAGTCTCCGGCTACATAGCACACACCCACAACCCCCCATATATATATATATATATATATATATATATATATATATATATATATATACTAAATAAAATGTCACCTGTTGACTCGTCCATTGAGCTCAGTTAAGATTGTTGGAATAATCACATGATAATATTATTTCGACAATCTAAAGTTTTACAAAATGTACATATAAGTTATGTAAACAGGAGAAAACAGTTTTAATTGACGAAATGAAAAACAAAAGAAGGGTAACTTGTGGTTTTAATTCCTAATTATAGTAATAAGGATTTTATTCATGGTTTTAATAAAGGATTCATAATTTTTTTGAAATATAAGTTTAAGGTGTCTACATAGAAAATAATTTGAAAATAAATACTCTGATAGGCAACAAATAGAATCATTGGAACTACTTAAGTTCCATCAGTAACCAAAGCACAATTTACAACACAATATTCCTGATTTATTGTCCATCCTTCAAGAAAATAGTTATATTTTCCTTTCGTTTATCTCTTCTCACAGCAACATACATTTGTTCACGATGAAATACTGGTTTCTCAAGTTGAACCAACAGATTTTCCATTATTTGACATTGTAATTAAAAACATGATTCCATTTGAAAACGAACAACATTGGTCTCTCTTTCCCCATTAGCAATCCTATGTCCAAAATGAGACAACGAGACACAACCCAAGACCGCGATTCAAAGAAGCACATCCAATTGCTACCCACAGGCTAAGAGCTAACGACGCAAAAGAAAATGATACAACATTTTGAACCTGCCCACGTGTGAACGAGTTATACGGAGAATCATAACCTTCTTGTCAAACTCATGAGCCTCACACATATAGAATTTGTAATTACTTGTTATTTATTAAGCATGGCGTCTGGCACAGCTTAGCTTAGTGATGAACTTGTTCATCGCTGTTTACATTCCAGCGAGAATGAAAGTTTGACTACTAATCAAACCAGCATTAAAAACTAGGCTATTTTCCGGGATCCATCTGCGGCACATGGAGCTAGTAAGTGATTAAAAATTATCTCATCGAGTAAGTTGAATCTTTTTTTACTGGTATTATCTTTATCTAATTATCGTTAATGTTCTCTTTCCCCCACTTTCTCTCCTCCCTCCTCTCTTCCCCTCCCCATACTCTCTCTCTCTCTCTCTCTCTCTCTCTCTCTCTCTCTCTCTCTCTCTCTCTCTCTCTCTCTCTCTCTCTCTCTCTGAACATTTAATCCTTTTTTTATTCGTCAGTTTGTTCTTTCCGATTTCCTTTTAGTTGTTCAGTATTTTTGTTCTTATTTTATATTACTGATTTTCGTAATTCTTAATAAGTTTAGTTTATCTTTGCTTATTTCACAGTCCTTCTTTTTTTTTCTTTAAACACCATAGTCTCTTGTGACACTTTCACTGATATTTTACTTTGTCTTCATCATTTCATATTTTCTCATTCTTATTGTTTAGTGAGCTTAGTTTCTCTTATCTTGCACTTTATGCGTGATATTTATATTTTTGGGTTTTCCTCAAGAAGAACTATATTTCTTTGACGAACACTTCAGTCTAATCTGGAAAAGGTTGATTTTTTTTTCTTCAGTAGATACTTCCTTTAGTTTTTCTTGTCATATATTGGCTGAGAAAGCGTGAAAATAATCTACTAATGTTAATAATTGTTTATCTTATTATTTATTTTAATGTGGCACAGAACTAGTAAGAAGAATGAGAGAATGCATGACCTGCATTATCTCTCCTAAACATATCACTTTCATGAACTACGTATTTTAAATATGCTCCTGCACCAAGAAAATGCATCCATCACTTAGCAGAATTGTCAGGCGCCATAATATCAAACTATCATTATAAACACCTAAGATATTCCTTAAAAATACCAACTATCTTTTATGATATGTACAATATGTAGATAAGTTAGAGGAAATGGATCGTAGAATGAAGGGAAACGTCACTGTTGTTCATTATCAAAAATTAGGAAATAAATAGTCTTTTCCTGTCTATGCCTGTGGATGCTGCATTAGTTTTCTGGTGCAGAGATTATATGCCTTTTTTATTACCCTCACACGTCAGCCGGAAAGGAGATAAACTTTTTCTTGAAAAGGTGAAAGAAGAAAAAGCCCTGGGGAATAAGTGCGCTTTTATAAGAAAACGAACAAACAAAACAAACAAGGATGGACCATTCATTCCATCAACAGAGATTTCGACAAATTTAAAAAATACTGTATATATTCGTATATAGGTCGAGCCTAAATTGATCTATTGATTTTAAAGCCATGTCAACACATTCAGTTTTTTCTGCCTAGGAGTCAGGGAAACTCGTTTAATATACATTTATATTTACATATTTTGTGTAATTGTCTTTTAAGAGTTATGCACACTTTTATAATATATCAACTATTACTATTTAATTCAAATAATATACACAGTGCTACGGATACAAATACACACGTCTAATACTAATAATTATAATCATAAATCTATTTACATTGTTTCGTCTTGCGTCATTTTCTAAGATACGCCGATTTACAAAATTTTTGAAATATTAAAACTTTAAAAGCTATATAAAATAATATAATATTTACGTCGTCTGTAAAAACAGCTGTATCATTCATATGATATGGTACCGTTAATTCCGTGTTGTATCGATTGTTCAGGTTTATTATCGACGTAGTGTAAGGTATTACTGTAGATGGTTTGAAATATTATTTTCTATTTAATAAAAGGCATTCTATTTAATAAAAGGATACAATAAGTGAAAGGTTGCGTCGATTTTAGAAGCTTACGGTTAGAAATTATGTGTTCATTATACAAGATTATTGATGTTGTATGATTTAACTTCAGACAAAACGATGAAAATTAAGCAATACAAAGGAATTCCATAAATTATTCACTAACCATGAAGCAAGATGTGCAGCTTTGCCCGAGGTAGATATGGATACAATAATATACAGGGATCCACGAAAAGTTCTCTAAAAATGTATGTTCCTTACCAAATGGAAAAATACACACTAACGTAAAAACATTCACACAGACAAAGTTTGCTATTTTCACAGAACTTACTCATTCTCAAGAGATAATTTATTAAGTGGAGTGCTGCACATTTTCAAAAGAAAAAAAAAGTCCGGCGGTGTGATTTTGCTGTTCGTTTTAAAGTATTTAGAAACATGTTGCCTTATCTGATTTGAAGCCAGCATTTCACAAGTTATCGTGCGGCGGTCAGGAAATGGAATATACCATCTAGCTGAAAAAATAATTTAAGTTTTACTAAGAAGCTGTATGTATTTCACGATACATTTCCAGAAGCAGTGTGTGTAGTTTCTGGTGAGTTTATCGTATGATTTCGTATATATATGTATATATATATATATATATATATATATATATATATATATATATATATATATATATATATATATATGTGTGTGTGTGTGTGTGTGTGTGTGAAAATAAAATGGAAATTAATCCGACAGTATGAATAAGATATAATGAAAAAACAAACGATGTTTACAACTGAAATTTGCACACTTTCTCTTCTGATGAGCCTATTTCAGTTGTAAACATCGTTTGTTTTTTCATTATATCTTATTCATATATATATATATATATATATATATATATATATATATATATATATATATATATATATATAAGCTAAAACACATATACACACACCTGCAGAGGACAGACACATATCTAACACACACACATATACCAAACACACACGCACACACAAAAAGTGCTCAGACACAACAAACATATACATAGCACACCACAGATTTTTTAAAAATTACACCAAAAGCTGAGTGAAGATTACACACACACACACACACACACACACACACACGTGCGCGAAAAAAATAAACAAACCAGGTACAGCTGAGGGAATTCCCTTACAAAAAACAAAAAAGGATTGGCCAAATCTGGGATGATGCTAAGACCTTGTTGGATAGACACACACATTAACACGCATACGCATTTACACATACACACATAAACACACACACACACACACACACATACACACACAAAGAATTCGGAGGAAGATACCACCACAGATATAAGAGTATGGTCAGATTCTAGCAAGAAGCTAACAGCTCCGGAACTTAACTTTCAGAAATTTTCTGACGAAGGAATCTTTATCCCGAAATATTAAGAAAATAAATCAAAAGTAGACAAACAACATCATAGATACTTCATTTTTGTTTACACTTGCATTGAAATAGATTTTAAGACCAACCACCAAACAAATATAGACACATTCAAACAAATGATAAAACTCTTTTATATATACCAATACTTATCTCTCTCTCTCTCTATATATATATATATATATATATGTGTGTGTGTGTGTGTGTGTGTGTGTGTGGGTGTGGGTCGTGAGAAATTTAAAAAAAACGCAGGTTTAAATAAAATGAGTGGTAAGTTTATTAGCCGACGCTGCAGTGTTTCGATCTGTTGAGTAGATCTTCTACAGGGCTTTTAGTGAAGAACGAAAAGAGTTTTATATTTCAACAGGTGTTTTATTTTGTGGTTTCTTGTATCTTTGTGCTTAATAACTTTACTTTAATACAGTCGACTCTCAATAACACAATTAACTAAAACGATTAAACAATGGCAGCAATATAGAATATTCGCAATCGAAAACTATTAATGTGCTCATTGTTTGTATAGTAGAATGATTAAACAAAGTTCTTGGTTTGTATAAGATTATTACAACATAATTAAAACTTTAAACACTATTATAAATTCATTTATAGAACGTACATAGATTTAAATTTAAACGTTCATCTACCCTCACGTGTCGGTGTTGTTCGGTTTAACGACATAATAAATTAAAAGCTTGTGAAAATCTAAATAATTTATATTTCATTTGAAGATAATTTTCTCTAGAAGCCGTTCTGTTAACATATTCAGTTGCACGATAATGAATACATTTTCTCATGAAAGAGATAATGTGAATAATAATGAAACCTTGCATAATAGATGAACGTTTATATATTCCTTGGCTAACACAATGGATTTGAATGGAAGGTTTTATAATATGAGATCATGCTTTATCCGGAGAGACTGAAAGAGAAAAGATCAGGCACACCGGGAAAAGAATAAGAGCGCTCATAAACCCCCATACACATACACACACACACACACACACACACACACATATATATATATATATATATATATATATAAACAATACTCTCTCACGTCACTCGTTCATCGTTTTAGGCAGGTCCTCCACACGGCATACAGTATCACATTAATAAACCAGTATCAGATCAGTAAACTTGATCCGGCTAATCACTGGGGATCAGATAAAACTAATGGGACAACTGTCAGGGTCAAACAGTTCAGTTAGGAAACTACTGCTACTAATCTCTAAGGACGGTGACTATTGATGAAATAACAAATATAGCTACCGAAAAATTACAAAAGATATATATATATATATATATATATATATATATATATATATATATATATATATATATATGCATACATACCAATCCGCCCACGAGTAGGATGTGACAAAAAGTCAGTTTTTAAGCGAAATTTAACATAGTTTAATTTAGAGTTTTCCTTTTTCAATACCAGTTGCCATAGCAAGGTTAAAGAGTCCAGTCTTCCCTACTATTTACCCATAGCATGTGTGTGTGTGTGTGTGTGTGTGTGTGTGTGTGTGTGTGCGTGTGTGTTTGATTGTTTGGGTGGATGTGTTATAAGCATGAGTATAAAACATATGTAGATATGTGCATATACACATGCGTGTGCGCGTGTGAATTTACGTGTGTGTCTCTCTCAGTAGCAATGTTCCATCTTTGAATGAGAGCATGTATCCCTTCCCATAAAATTCT
>CM042139.1:74813608-74856108 GCA_023376005.1 Doryteuthis pealeii
TGTGTACTATACATCTTGTTGTACTCTCAGCATTGACAATGACCAATGAATGTTCAAAGTACATGTACTACGGATACAGCACTAGATATTTTTAGAACTATTATACACCCTATATCATCTCGCGCACGAGCCTGAAAACTTTAATAAAAAATATCTGCATTGTTGTTTGTCATATTTAATAGAATATGGTCACAAGAAAAACTATAACAATCTGAAAAAGCTAATAATTAGACGTATTAATCTATGAAAGAATTGATAGTTCATTAGTTATTATATAATTATCAATTCCTATAGTTTCTGTATAGTTTCCTATCAAATACATTTGTAACACGGTATGTGTTGACAAACCACAAAAATTGTTTGAAATTTGATTCGACTAATGGAAAACTCAGTGTTATATATAAGACAGCGTGTATGGGATCAGTTTTATAAAAAATGAACATTTGATTCGTTATTTCTGTCTTGATGAATACAACTCAAGTCTCGATACTTTTTAATAAATATATATTTTTTGTACAGATATAGATAGATAGGTAGATAGATAGATAAATAGATAAATACATACATACATACATACATACATATGCCTAATACGTACTTGCATGGTAAATATTATCAAGCTGATTTCAAATTCCGAGGTTGGCTACGCACTCATTTCACTCATGCCTTTGAGAAAAAAGAATTTGTATGAGGCAACCAGGTCCTGAAGTAGAACAATATGCCTAATATAGGATAAGTACCACATTTGATAATGCTTTGTATTTTATCTGTATTTTCTACTTTGAAGCAAATATAGATTTAGTAATTAAAAATATGCTACACCTTAAGTGTTGACAATGGATAGGATTTAGATAGGTGACACGATGACTGACTTGAAGTTTAGGATGACATTGATTTGAAAAATCGATATGTTCTTTATTAAAATGTGATGGCAATATTCAATAATCATTGAGGTAGCCTTGCTCTTGAAATTTCAAAGTAAAATTAAATACGCTCAAAGCAGCATAAATTTCTACACTTATTCTTTTTTTTTCTTTTTCAATTAACTCTTAGAGGAAGTGCATCAGAACTGTGAAGCAAACATTAACGCTTTTTATAAAACAAACATTTGAAAAAATATATAATAAAAACTGTGAACAGGACAAGTGGTAAAAAGCGTGGGTACAATGATGAAGAAAAAATCAAAATAAAATGGAATTCAAGGAGATATTTTAAGGACATATTTGAACAAAAAATGAATATCTTGCCTGTTTGTACGGCTTCTTTATATGGAAGAATCGATAAGATAATATTGGACGACGGAGAGAAAATAAAAATACAGAAATGTAGAACATAGAAAAAAGAGGTTCGATTATAACGTATATATCAAGAAAATCTTAAAAGGTGTGCAAAAAGCGATGTTCAGAATTAACTCTAAAAAGGGGAAGAAAAAGATGGAATGGTTTAAAATCAACGGAGGCAGAACATAAAAATGTGGGATTGGGAAGAAAAATAGAAAAAAATGTATAAATTGAACTAAAATAAATATAAAGAAAAAAGAATGATGAAATATATGACTATAAAAGTAGAAAAATATAGAAAATTTAACGAAAGAAAAAAATCAAAGAGTTAAATGAAAAGCATGGAAACAACAACAAAAAGTAAAGAATTGAAATATTGGGAAACAGCATAACATATTAAGAGAATCGGCAATGCGTTGGTATAGAATAAAAAGAAAGCCAATAAAATGATAGCAGAAAAATTTACAGTTTATTAAATCAGAGGGATATCAAGAATATGTTAATACATACACAGAGAGTGAAAATTAGATACATTAGTAAAAGAAAACTCGACCAAGAGGCCTATTAGCCGGACAGCGAGGGAGTCTATCCCTGTTTCACTAGCGCTATTGTTTTTGTCTCTAAAACAGAGATCCACACCTACCATCAGCTCCTCACTATACTCTACAGACCGTAGTCGTGCTACTCACACACTGTGTTGGATCTGGGACAATATCGAACCCCGAACATTGTGGTGTCTATCGACTGAGCTAGAATGCTCTGTAGAATAAGGAAAACACCATTGAAAAGGGTATGTTGGTTCAATCCACCTTTGAATAAAAATGTCAAGACAAATCAAGGCAAGATATTTCTTAGTTTGATATTTAATTTTCTTATATATCGTATTAACGTGGCTGTGGGTCTTAGTGTCATGGATATGACAGTAAACAGCATCTAGTGCTGGAGTTCCATTTTGGAGCTCTGGGCAGTGTGGACTATCATTTAATCGCCATTACTCTTGGGTTCACTCTGACTCGGAGTGTTAGTATCTGTTAGGGTCCCAAATGTGGGTTGAATAGATCATTTTTTTTTTAATTTGCGAAAAACAATTCAATACCCATCAAAAATAAATAAAACAAGATACATTCGGTATGAAATAACCCAAGGATTGACATGCCGTAAGTTCCAACCAACCTAAACATATGAATATGTATGAATACAAAATAGCGCGCAGGAGATAAAATCATTAGATTACGTATAAAAGTGTTACATTTTATTACATTTCACGGAAATACCCGAAACATTTGAGACGCTAGAGTTAGGGTAGGATAAGGGTTAGGGTATTTCTGGAGTTTCCGACATCTAAAGTTATTTATACGTAAAATGTGATTCTGATGGTATTATCTATTGCGCGCTATTTTGCATTAATAAGATGACAATAACAGAAACCTGTATTTCAACGGAAGTGCATTTATATACATGTTTTCTTTTTATGTTAAAGAGAGTTTACAACAGCGTTAATGAAACGAGAGAAAAAGTTTCTCATTTTCCTTTAAAGAAATGCTCTACTCTCCAAATTGCTTTTTTAACTTATCTGTGTTTAGAAGAAATGGAAATTATCCACACGCTTCTTCATTCGAGGAATTAATCAACATCAGTTACATTCTTGTGACAACTTTCACGCTGCTTCACACGACTTTTGTGGGAGTGGCCATATGTAATGTAAGTCATGCGCAATCCTTTTTTTACTATCGGTTGTTAATATTTATGATTTATTGTGGGCATAAGGATTCACCCAAAACTACAGAAATAGAGAATCGGAAAGTGAGTGACAATTGGTAGAGGCATATAAGATTAACCTTTGTGAATGAGTGTGTGTGTGTGTATGTTTGTGTGTTTGTTTGTGAGAGAGCGAAAGAGAGATAGCGAGAGAGCAGTCAGACAGAGAGAGAGAGAGAGAGAGAGAGAGAGAGAGAGAGGGAGGGAGAGAGAGGGGGGTATTTACCTCGCATCCCACGCACAGGTATGACACAATGTCGTTTAATGTGGGACCAACCACGAACCGAATCTCATTGGATGGTACGCACAAAAATGCGTAGATCCCGTCGGCATTCCCTCCCAAGGTGGCTCTTCAGTCACTGGGAAATAAGCCCAGCTCCGCCCCTTTAAATCAAGGGGACAGGTGTTGCCTGGGGGATGGACCCCTGGGATCACGCCATTATTTTAACACTGGTAGAGAGGGAAAACGAGTTCCATTGGAAATTGTCGGCTATAAAACTTGGGAAATAAGCCTGTCTGCATTTCCCGTTACAATTCTCAAATAACAAATTTGGCTCCTGTCATCAGCAAGCCTCCAATCTCATTCATTAACATTTCAATTTCTGATTGCACTAGCCTTTAAGTTAACATATATTTCTTTTTAATCACCGATAAAATATTTCTATTTTTTGTTGTTGCTAACTGCAACCAAGAGAAAGAATCAAACGATATTTTCAAAGTCTACCCAACATGCTTCGTATGCAGTAACAAAGCATTTCGATTCACCATTCACAATGTCCTACTTTTCGATCATCTCTTATGAAATCGCAGTTTAAATAATGAAGCAAACCTTCTCATCCAATTATTTATTTTAAGGGTATCGCTGGCAGCAATAATTTGTGCGTTAATTTCTTTACGGATTTTCATTCAATTATATATCTTTCCGTTAACGAATGCTAAGCACAGCTTTTCTTTCAACCAAATTGATTTATCTATAGAAACGCACTGCTTATGTAATAATTGACTTCCACTGACGTCACTGTGCTATTTCTTCGATGAGATTGCTTTAAACTGGGCATTTCCATAGGAATCCTTAATGATGAGTATATATTCCTAGAAAACGTAACAAGACTGGTTTGTGGGGATTTAAAATAAATAAAAAGTTCTGAGCGTCTGGACGCTAGCGTTCAGACTGAACGGGCAAATTAATAAAGTCTCCATCTATACTTCAAAACAGTTGTGTCTTGTAATACTCTTCATCTCCTCATCTCGTACTCCCTATAGGTTTACACATTGTTGACTTTAATAACGAATAACAAATTTTAGAATAGAATTATAAAACGTCAAAAATATTCAATACATAATCAAACCAATGTTGAGATAATCATCTGCATTTTAAAGATGGACGGCTTAATATGGGGAAAGAGAGAATATTAAAAGAAAGAAAGAAAAACGGACATATAATACCTTATGGCAACAAAATAGTTTGGTGCATATAATGTTTTATTTCTGCAGAAGGGAACAAGGGAAAATTGATTTATTAGAATGAAAGTGAATAGAAACTTTATTTTGAAAAGCAAAAACAAAATAAAGAATGAAATCAAGGATAATATATGGGTTTTTTCCATCAAATTTTATTTGCAAGTGGCGAAAACTATCACTCAAGAACGGAAAATTAGATCGTAAATTAATTAGATATAAAGGCAAATAGATTGATAAATGAAATGGAATTGGAAAAGTGATCTGATTCTTGATTGGTTGTTTGGATTTTACGGCATATCAACCCTTGGGCGATTTTACACAAAAAACGTTTTTTTTTTATTCCTTCTTGTGGGGGTATTCAAATTGTTTAAAACTCATTTTTAATACATTTTAAGCCATATTTTATCAAGTCATGGACTGCTCAACTACCAGGGCTACGTTCTTAAACATCACGGGTCGCCACTTAAACTCAACAGGTGGCCCATTGAAGTGGATCTTACCCCTTTTCAGAGTTGCAGTCCTCGTATTCAACAAGCACCGAACGATAGCCGCTAACGCCTTACCTATCATACATTCACCGTCACCTAATATACAGATTCGCCATAATCTTCATTAGGTACGTCTCTCATCAATACATGAATGCCAAGCTAATCTTCTTCACCTCATGCTTTTATCACTTTATATATATAAACATATATATAATATATATATATAATATATATAGGAAAACGAATCAAAAATAAGATGAATTTATTATCTACCTTAAACGTTCAGTTTATTAAACCTTCATCAGGATAGATTATGGTAAGAAATTGATGGATGTTTTGTAGATGACAGGAGTTAGAAAAATATTTATAAAAAGTTTGTAACTGTATTTGTTCATCTACAAAACATCTATCAATTTATTCACTCCATAATCTATCCTGATGAATGTTTAAATAGACCGAAACATTTAAGCGTCGATAAATAAATTCATCTTATTCTTGGAACACTTCGTTTTTCAAATTTCTTAATATTGTCGGATTTATTTCCATATTTACTCCCATATATATTGACTAAAATTTAAAAGGGAAGTAAATGAATTAATATATTTAGAGCCGATCACATGGAAGTTAAGATAATGACCATAATTAAACTAATACGAAGGGATCTATGTATATATACTAGAGTGAGACAAACGTTTTCCAATATTTTGGTACGTGGTAGTTTGAGGCGCGTACACTATTGTATAAATTAATTGAAACAAAATGAAACATTCCGTTATAACTATATTACTATTATATATATGATCTCTTTGTGATGCTTGCCAGTGTGTGTATGCAGTGTTACAATTTCAGTACGCTTTCTTGGGTTATCGTTTAATGCAGATAATTCCTGTAGTTCAACTAATCGGCAGTTGAGACAATAGTGTATGTGCGTGATAAAAGCCTGATGCAATCCCAGATGACACTATATTTTTCAAAGCCATACAAATCTTATCAAAGACCTCGGAAAAACATTAATATTACTGGTAACCTATGCAAATGACTTAATCTGAGGGAAAAAATGAAAATCGATTACACTCTGTCACTCCAGTGGGTGTAAAACCAGCCTATGATGAAAGAATGGAAACTAGAGCGGTTGTTTTAATCAATTTACACAAGGGTGTATATCATCTGAAAGAAGCAGTTCAAGGTACTCGCTACTGTAAGTAATATCGTGGTAGTTGTATGCTGACACATTGTGCATTATTTTACTCCGTGAACGATTTGACACACAAAGACACATGAAACGTAGTCTAATTAAATAACCTATGCTATACGAGTTCGAACTGGGCCATAATGCAACGGAAGCAACTAAAAAACATGTGTGAAAGGTGAAGGTTCGGCTGTACAGTAATCAAAAGAATCCCTCTCGTTGCAAGAAACTCAACACGCAGTTTAGGTGGGCCCACCACCATTGATTCCGATGACATTCTCGAGAACGTAGAGCAAAACCGGGGATAACCATGCGAACTTGGCATCTCAATCCAGCGTGGTTCCTCCTATTTATGACTTCAGCAAACGCGGCAGGAGCTTTCAAATCTTGTTTCACGTTATCGAAATATTGAGAAAAAAATAACAAAAACAAAAAAAACAAAAAACAAAACAAAAGGAAAATGTAAAAATAGGCGGAAAAAAATGTATATAATCTAAATAGTTAAAATTATGGAAATTTAAAAATCATTTAATAAATACATCGGTTGCTTCTAAAGAATAGGTGTACTAGATAGATATTGCAGCTTAAAGCAACTGGATACATATATGATAATCAGATATGTATGATAACAAATAGAAAAAGACATGATTCTAATTATTCTTGAGAATAACCTTCTGATCATAGTAAAAATCAAAATCATGTCGTAATATTGCTGGTGCTTGTTTACCAACTAATCAACCCCAGGCAAAAGCAGACTAAGACTCAATATCTCCTGGATGAGTGAAAGGGAGAAATGTATAATGCAACTGTAAATAAGGAAAAGGAAAAAACTTTGATTAGAAAGATGAAATTATCATTACAGATAATTTTATTAAAAATCTGAATTAAACAAATAAATCAGAAATGTCCAGAAATATTCAGAACGAAGTCTGTTTACTGTGATAACAAATCAACTTATAGAAACAGAATCGACTTGTTTCAAAGATGCGGGAAAAAGTAACCAATATCAAATAATCAAGATAGATAAAGAAACAAGAAAGATACAAAAATAAACGAATAGAAACAAATCAGTAAACAAATTACACAATTCCGTTAGAAAAATATGTAAGGATGGTTAGTTGGTTAGTTGGTTGGTTGTTAGTTGGTTTTACAGCATGTCATCCCCTGTGCTGTTCTATGCCGAATAAGTTTTTTTCATCCTTGTTGAGTATACAATGTTTGTCTTAAACTCAATTTTTAAACACATTTTTAAACTCATTTTTATTCATTCAACCCATAGGGACTATCACTCAGAGTTGACCTGGGAGTAATGGCGAGGAAGGTATATTCCACATTCCTAAGAGCTCCCGAATTGGAATTTCACCACTAGGTGCAGTTTAATTTCACATACAAGACACTAAGACCATAGAAACCGCCCTGTAGCACATATATGATAAAAAAGGATTGGGGTTGCCAAAAGGGCAATAGTGTCGGGACAATTATATTGCTGTTACGTTTTAACGTGACAATTGGAGGTGGCCACCCCGACCTCCCGTCTTCCCCAACTAAGTGACAAGAGTTTTGCATGTCATGGACTTCTCAGCTAACAACATCCCTTCTTAACATTACAGGTCCACAACCATAGCCAATAGGTGTCCACTGAGGCGCGGGGGGGGGCTTACTCCTCTGCAGAGGAGCAATTGGTTAATTCTACAGCCCCAAGCGAGAAGGCGGTCTATTGAAAGGTAGATTGAACCTACTGATATTAATTTGTTTCATAAACAATTTCTCTGGTCCATCGATTGTGAAAAGTAGATACACTCGCTCACTGTCCGACCGATGCCACGATAGGCCACTTTATTTTATTTTTTTACTATTTTTGATAATCCAATTTTCTTCAGCGTTGTTTCATATCGGATACAGCTCACTGCAGATAAGATGACCAGGTAAGTTATTACATTCTTTAGGATATTTTGAAATTACAGTTTTTAGAATAAGTAACTTCTCCATTTAATTTGTTTTATATCTAATCCCAATTTTGTCACGAGTCTGGTGGCTTTTATTCTGCCTGGAGCACCCTCGAGTCAGCAGTAATGATTATGCTCCAAGACTGCGTTTAAATTCATGCGTAATCGTCTGAAGATGACTTATTTCAAAGTAATTTAAATAATAAAAAAACACCTTAAACAGAGCCCGAGGTTACATTGACCTATACACAATGAAGATGAGGACAACAGTCCGGGATATCATAATGCCACTAAATCACTTACCTTTATTTTTATCTCATAATGTCCAATCTGAATAAAAAACGTACGTAATTTGGATGAAACAGATGTATTTTCGATTTTTGTTAAACAGATTTTGGCGATGATCCCGAGGTCAAATGTATATTTTTGATGAGTATATAGTATTGCCCGAAAAAGGATCTACAAAAAAGAAGAGAGGACTCGTCCGGATTGAGGAATGTGTGAACGCACTAACGCAAGGTCTCAATTACTATACAAACAAGAGTAAAGACGAATTAATCACACTAACTTATAATGACAAAACAAATAAACAATAAAATAAAGGTCAGACAAAAGAAAACGAGGATTACCAAACCGAGAAAGTAAAAGTGCAAAGAAAATCAACTGTATGAACAGATCAGCAGACAAACTAAGGATATTAGACACCAAATTATTTGGAAATGGTTATGCAGTGGAAACCTAATGAAAGAAACGGAATCATTGGTAATAGCATTCCAAAATAACACCCTTAGCTCAGCCGGTAGAGCGTCCGACTAGGAACCACAAGGTTCCGGGTTCGATATCGACCCTCGCCAACAGCGTATGAGTAGCAGGGGGCTCTGTGCGATAAAGTGAGGAGCTGATTGTAGGTGTGGTGCTCCATATCGAACGCAAAAACAATCCCCTTGGTCTAGCGCTAGTGAAATGCGAATAGACTTCCTCGCTGTCTGGCTGTGCGATCTTTTTTTTGCGTTTGCTTATTATGTAGTGTACTGTTACGTTTCCTACTCGTCATATCGTACCCTTTATATTTTCTTGGCTCTAATACAATCGTCCGGGTGGCCTAAAGTCAGTATCAGCCAGAGTTGGCGAGGGCCGGTATTGAACCAAGAACCTTGCGATTCTTAAGTAAGTGCACTACTGCCTGAGCTACACCAGCCTTTAACAGTCCAAGATAACACCCTAAGGTCCAATTATGTAAAAACTTTTGTATTAGACCCAAGAGAATAGAAAGCTTAGGGTATGTCGAATGAGAAGCTTTTGAGTACACTACATAATAAGCAAATGAAAAAAAAACGCACAGAATGAGTTCAAGAAGCTGAACTATTGTGTGGGATAGCTGATCCACTGGGAATTGTTCAACCGGCTAGAACTTGAAACAAATGGTATATGCACATACCAGACATTCGTAGAAAATAAGACTAAAAAAATTCCCTGGGACTTTGAGATAAAAACAAATATTGGTTAGAAGTAATAAACAATACGAAACGAACATGCCACCTTGTAGACGTCTCCATTTCAAACCAGAAAATAAATGATTTGAAATAATGGACAGCAAAAAACACTACAAATACCTAGACATTTCCAGAGAGTAAACTATGGAATATATAGGTTACAAGAATACAATCATAATCGAAGCACTTGGAACAATTTTCTAGAAGTGACATAAGAGAAGGCAAGAACTAGAAATCCGAGTAAGAATAAGTACTATTCCAACCGCAGAAGAGAAGAGTCCTGGAGGGCTGAGGAGTTTACCTGTCACTCGGACTTCAGTGAAAACCACCTGTCACTACGATGTGAATGACTCGCAAATAGTAAAATGATAGATACATAGTTATTCTTTAGATGTCTATAATAAATAAGGCTTCATGTAAAAATTTGAAAAAACATTTCCATAAATTCTAGAATATAATATTTTTTTACAAAGTTTCTGACGCTGAAGGGGAAATATATATCTTGCATTATGAAAATTAAATGTAATTACATATACTAAAAGGAAAAGTTATGTTTAGTTTTAGAAATATCAAGTGATAAAACATTAGAAAGAAAACTTTCATTTTATTTTTTTTTAAAACTTGCACAGAAAGAAAACATCGAATTTAATAGTTAGGTCATGAAGTAAAATCTGCAAACCTGTTACGATAACAAAAAGAGTCAGTTGATCAATGAATACTGCATGATTTCTAGAAATTGTTAATATAGCCCATAGCTTAATTAAGTGACGTAGTGGCTAACGTGTTGGATTCAACATCTTAGTAAGCGAGTTCGAACCCCAGTCACTTTCACTTTTGAACTAATAACCTTAAGAAAGTTATGAATTTGTTTTGTTTTGTTTTAAGGCATATCAACCTCAGTGGGTCATTTAATGCCGATAAAGTTTTGAAATAAATCAATTCTTAATGGATAATACATTTTTTATAAATACATTTTCTATTTAACCCATAGATGGGACCCTAACAGGTACTACCACTCCGGGCCAGAGTGGACCAGGAGCAATGGTGATGAAGGGGTGCTCCACATTCCCCAAAACTCCAAAACTGGAACCTTACCATCAGAAAGAGTTTAACATCATTCCCAGGACATGAAGACCCGCAGCCACCGCCTTCTAGCACCCATATAATAAAGAGGTGTTGGGGCCTGCCATAAGGACAATAGGGTTGGGTCAATCATATAGGTGCTAGGGCTTGACGTGACCAGCCGATTGATCGGAGAGGGCCTCTCCGACCGCCCGTCTTGCCCAAGATAGGGCCAAAGTGGAGTATTGCAAGTCATGAATTGCTCATCCACCTGGGTTCTATCCTTAAGCATCACGGGTCGCCACCCACGGCCAACAGGTGGCCCCATTGGGGGACTCTTATCCCTCTGCAGAGGTGCAGTCGGTGCATTCTAACGCCCCAGCCGACAGGGCGGAGAAAGTTATGAAATCCCCGATCCCTCCCTCAATGAGTTAAATAGTACTAGTACTGGTATTTGGGTGGATTTGACATTAAATAACCCATGAATGTCAATATGATATTAGAGAAATAAACCAAACCAAAACTTAAGTTAATCTAAGAAAACAATATTGTCATCGATACTTCGAAAAAGAATATTTCCCAAAAGTTTTTGAATTTGGCACAATGATGTAAAAAGCAAAAGTCTAGCTTTGTGGATTATATCTCATGGTATTTAGTGTATTAGTTTATGTCATTGATCATATGTTGAATAATGATTTTCACTGCCTACAGATATTCAACCTTCTGAGGGATTCAAATAATATAGTGTCCACAAACCTATTTTGCTAGTTGTGTTATATAATATCAACCTAAATCCTCACAACCATCTTCCAGGCAGATGTTTAGAAGTGTTTGACAGATGTGAAGTTATTGAAGATTTCTATTGAAACAAGATGAGAAAGTTTGCGTTTTGAGCTTTAGGTATTAGATCTCTGGTGTATTACAGTGCGGTCGAGTGTTTTGGAGCTTAACATTTTAGAAGATCCTTCTCGGGATTTTTTAAAGCTCATCTTTTGATCTATCTAACTATCAAAGATGGATCCCACAGGTAATAACACCCCAGGTCAAAGAAGAGTTGTGAGTAATTGTGACGAGGAGTTACTCCACACTTTCCAGGGCTCAAGAATTGGAACTTCATCACTCGATGCAGTTAAACGCCATACCCAGGACACTCATACCCTCAGCCTTCACTTTCTAACATATGATTAAAAGGGTTGGGGGGACTGCCATAAAGGGCTATAGGGTCGGGCCAATCATATACGTACTAGGGCTTGACATTACCAACTAATTGATTGGAGGGGGTCTATCTGACCACCCGTATCGCCCAAGTGGGAGTGATGGATGTTATGGCCTGTTCAGTCACCAGGAATCCATCCTTAAGTATCATTGGTCGCCACCAATGGCTAACAGGTCAGTGGGGACAACGCTATAGTTCACTTTCTGTTTTACTTAGTTAAGATTATTAAATATCAATAATAGATCAGTTACTGAAATCCAGACTCAATACGTATCCTTCCGCACTAAGTACTACTTAGAAATACACCGGTTCAGAAAATTAATATTGTAAAATAGCTGGTGGTTTTATGTCAGAAAAGTACATTATTTAATGTTTATGTTTTCCATTTAGAAAATATGCTTTTAATATTAAGCAAGGGAAGAAACAATGATGTCTACATGATACTGGCTCATAAGTATACTGATTTTCATACACTACAGATATATGTACACATTTATTGAAACATGAGACTTCCAGAAAAATAAAAACCAATTTATAAGAGAGTGTACTCGTTAACCCGAGTGGATCATATCTAAACATTCCTTACCTCTTTGCATGATTTCAAAACCATTCTTGTATGTTTATAACCCACTCTCGCACACACACACATACACACGCACACACGCACGCACGCACGTTCACACACACACATACACACACACACACACATATATATAATATATATATATATATATATATATATATATATATATACACTCACAGACTCAGACAATATATATATATATATATATATATATATATATATATATATATATATCTGTTTGTGTCTGTGTATGTGTATGTCTTGGCGTGCGTGCGTGTCTGTGTGATGAAGATATAACGTAAAATATTTGAATAGAAAAATAAGGAGTACGAGAATTGATTCTACCGACGATCGCGCACGTGGCCTAAAGCATCGGTTTTGTTTTTGTTTTTTGTTTTTTTTGTTTTTTTTGTTGTTCATTCTTCATCTGCTGATGTAATGTTTACCATTCATGTTGCGTGACTAGATGGTTTCCGATCGGACAGAGCTTGTTTGATCGCTTTGAACCTTCAGAAGACACGAATCTCTTGTCATGGGCCTATCATCAATAAAAGGGTAACTCTCTACCACCCACACCAACAACATATATTCGATACTGACTGGTGCAATGCGTCTAAAGCTGGCATTCGTTGTGAGAATAGTTGTAAAGAATATTTAAAATGCAATCAGAAATGGAATGACATGTTGACGTGAACTGAAAATTATAATCATCCTATTTTCGCTCATTGGGAATTTGGTTGGTTGGATGGTTGGTTGGTTGGATGGTTGGGGGATTTTACGGTATGTCTATATTTGTTGGATTGTTGTATACTGAATACGTATTGCTTTATTTATTCTTGATGGGTACACAATTGTTTTAAGTTCACTTGTTTTAAACACATTTTTAAAAAATCATTTTTATATTTAAACCATGGATGTGATCCTATCAGGTACTACCACTCCGGATCACAGTCGACCTGGGTGAAATGGTGATGAGGGGGTACTAAACATTCACCAGAGCTCCAGATTTGGGACATCACCATCAGATAGAATTTAATGTCATACCCATGACGGTAAGACCCGCAGCCACCTTGTTCTCGCACATATATGATAAAAAGGGTTGGAACAATCATATAGGTGCTAGGGCTAGACGAGACCAGCCGATGGATCGGCGAAGACCTCTCCTACCGCCCGTCTAGCCTAAGTATGGACTTAAGTAGAGTGCTGCATGTAATGGACTGCTTAGCCACCAGGGTACCATATTTAGGCATCACAGGTCGCCATCTCGGACCAACAGGGACCCCATGGGGGGTCTTGCCCTTTGAAGAGGTGAAGTCGGTGTATTCTAAAGCCCCATCCGACAGGACGATCCATTGGGAAGTAACTGGAGAACTATTTAAAGTAGACCAAAGAAGCTACAGTTTTGCAACTTTTTTTTATTCTATTGATTCAAATATTTGCATTTATACATATATGCACAAAATTATAATCCACCCAGTCAGTGTGTCTTAGAATACTTTGACTGTATCCCTGCAGAGGGATTATCCCCCCCTAAAATACTGTTCTGTGTGTATGACACTTAACTTCATCTGACGGTGAGATTTCAATTCTGGAGATCTCGGAAGTGTGAAGTTACACATCATTGTTATTACTCTCAGCTCCACTCAGCTCTTTAGTGATAGTAATTGTTAAGGTCCCATCTATGGGTCAAATACATATTTCCCAATTATATGTATTCGATAGAACCGAGTGTACAACTAAACAACTACACACAAATATAAATTTGGACGCAATTCCCTAAACTTTAGAATTAAGATAATTCAAGAAGAGTTGATATGTCGTTAATATTAATCAACCAATCGAAATGTTAATGACTTAGCCTCACAGAGATTTTCTTTTATTCCAAAAAATTAAATGCACAGAAATTTGAATATTCTTGTTTTAAACAAAGATCAAAATAATGTTATTCATTATTTTACCAATTTTGCTTAATCTGGCACACAGGTGTCATCTTGCTTACAGTATCTTCTGATACTAAGTGGTTCACCGTTTACCTAATATGCAGTTTTATCACTGATTAATATCGATGGTCTCATAGGAAGTAATGGTTGAAGGGTTACTTCGCCCTGTCGGTGGGCCCGTAAAATACGCTGAATGCACCTCTGCAGAGGGTTAAGATTCCCCTAATAGGGCAACCTGTTGGCCGTGGGTTGTGGCCCCTGATGCTTATGGGCGGAATCCTGGTGACTAAACACTCAATTATGTGCAATATTCCACTTTAGTCCTTACTTGGGCTAGACGGGTAGTCGGTCAAGCCCCGACCGATCAATCGGCTGCTCATGCCAAGCTCTAGCATCTATATGAATGTTCCGACTGTATTGCTCTTATGACAAAACCCTAACTCTTTTTATCATACATGTGCTAGAATGCGGTGGTTGAGGTTCTCAGTGTCATGAGTATGTCGTTAAAATGAATCTGATGGTGAAGTTCCAATACTGGAGATATTGGGAGTGTTATTGCCATTACTCTCATATTAGGGTCCGAGCTATGGGTTAAATAGATCAAAAATGATTTTTTTACAAATATTATAAGAAAAATTGAGTTTAAAACGTATTAAATTTCAAATAAGAATGGATAAAACAGAACTGTATTTTGCATTAAATAACCCATGAGATGCTATAATTTCCAGCCAATCAATTTTAAGCGTTACTTGTCCGTAAAATTATTTTATTATTACTTGCATTATCTAAAAAAAACTTTCATATCAATATAATCTTTATTTTTTGTGATAGAACTGGTGCATCTAACAATACGGTTGAGATCGAATAATATAATGAAGTCTATGCATAATGAAAATAATCCCATCGTTCTTCCGTATATTCACAACTGGGATGTAAGCTTCCTTTAATTCGTTTCATCGTCGCTATTAAACATTATTTTTATAGCGAATATCTTCTTTCTCATATAAATTATTCGGCATTTAATTATTATTCAATGATAATTTATTTGATAACCGTTTTAGTACTAATTCCTGCTGTGGAATTATTAAAACCATATTTGTCTTGTAAGTTTAAATGCTACATTTTGTTGAATTGAGATATTAGTGATCGATTTAGCTCAGTCGGTAGAGCCTTAGTCTAGGAATCGCAACGTTCTGCGTTCAATAATTAAGAAACAGAGAAGTTCACATTCAGCCCGCTGATCACCTCGGCAAAACAATCTCCCTGGTCTAGCGCTAGCGAAAAGAGGATATAATATCTCGCTGTTCGGCTGAGACTGACTAGAGACCACTCTGCGCATTTTACTACTAAGATATAACGCAAACAATATTCACATTGTTCAAATAGGTTTAATTTTACAGAAACCAGTATAGATAAGAACTGCAAGTGCAAAAACAGAAAACAATGGCTTTATATTGACTTAAAAAGCGCAAGGTTGGCTAAACGGTTAGGTGCAGCGAAAACGAAGTCGCTGACCCGAATTCAAATTCGAGATAAAGTTGGATGATTCCTTTTTTTTCACTTGTGAAAAAGGTCATGTTAGAGGTTAGTATCTACTGCTGACACCCTGCCAACCAGCATATCCTATCGCACACTCCTTGGAGATGGCGCTCACCCATTAAATGTCCAACCCTAGTTCCCCCTAGGAATGCCATGAAGAACCCATTATATTATTCAGACTGTCTAGAAAGCCACACAATTATTTGATAGTGATAGGAACCCGATGTCCTTTTGATCTAGTTAAATTCTACGTGAACAATGTAAACATCTTTCATTGCTGAAACGCAAAAATCTCAAGAAAAATATTATTTTTAATTTTTAAAATGCAGAATCAAAATTGAGTAAAAAAAAGAAAAAAAGAAAAAAAAGAAAATAGGAATCTTTGGTTTCCTGTTGTTGAGGATGCTGTTGATGATGATGATGTAATGAAAACTTTTAATCCATTTCTGCCATTATTGTTATCATCATTATTATAAATTGGCAAAATGTTCTCATCGGAAAGGAACCAGATTGTTTCACATTGCTCAGAGGTTTCTTCCCCTGTGTTAGACGATTTTCACTGGCCTTTTTTGGGAGCAGTTGATGTCTGCGACGCTTGTATGAGTAGTAGTAAAGGTATTCATTGATTGCAAGTTTAATGGCAGAGGCTGAAACATTCAATTCACGTAACAAAGCACGAATTCCAATGCGATAGTGCTCCAACACTTTTTCTGCAGATTTTCAAGTTATGTTGTACGGACGCAATTGGATCGTCTGTTATGTTGCTTTCTTCTGGCCATAACCTCGTAGTCTCCATTGCAATTCTCCAGTTCATGCTTGATTGTTTTTACAGTGTTCAGGGAGCATTGGGCAGCAACCACAATCTACTCATTTTGATGGCCGGTGTAGATTATCATGATACAAGTTATTCTCTTCCATGATCCAGGTTGAGTTCCAGTCATCCATTCTATCTGTCATCACGTATATGAAGGAAGAAGGGCCCAAGCTTTTAAATGATGCTTAATGTGTGTCAATACCTCCAATCTCCGGAGAAAAATAACCAAATATACGTATGTCAAATTTATCCCTAAAACCCGTATATATATATATATATATATATATATATATATATATATATATATGCCCATGTGGAAAGAAATGCAAAAATATGCGCGACTTAAAAATACATCAGGCTCGTATGAAGTGTCAGGGGAGAAACTAACCAGACGCAGTGCACAGGAATTTCTCCCGGTGAGACGCAGGAGTTGCAGGGACAGGAAGCCCACCACACGCCCATACCCTCCAAGCCGAGGCTCACAATTCACCTGGCACATCTGGTACATTGGGAAAAAAGATTAAATGGCCAGCAGCCGTGGACATAAATGCTTGGCACGATTTTGACATGGACATATGTGAAATTCTTGAAATAACAGCTAAAGGATCAGTGGATAAGTCGCTTAAAAGTTTTAACAACATTAAAGATCATTTTCAGCTACGCAGCGGAACGTTATGGATATGAGGAGAGTAAGGTGACAGGCAAAGAAAACCGAAAAGAGGGAAAAATCAAACAATATAGGAAAGAATTAGAATCTCTCACAAAACAATACAAAAAAATCTTAACCAGAGGAAAAGAACCATTGCAGGAACTCCGTGATATCATAGAATCAAAGTTGATGTCTATAATGAAGGGTTAATTTACCTGTTCCTCTAAAGCTTGTAATCCGTTCTAAGAAAACTATTACTGTCCACGTATTCCGTTTAAATAGAATTTGCCGTGCATTTGATTGATTGTTAGCGGCAGCAAATCAGATGTGCGGGATTAGAATTTTACAATCGTCCGAAAATAATTAAAGTCAAACGTCTTTTGGCGTCTAATGTTGGTGGGGGTATCAGAGTTTGATCATCTCTGATAGGGTCTGCGTGGCGAGGGAAGTTGTAAGACCCGAAACTTCCCAATGACCCATGCAGATTACATCACTGACGACAACCACCAGCGCACCAAATGTAGGAGCGTATATTTAAAGTATGGATTGGAAAATAAATCCAATGGTATGTAGAAATAAGTAAAAACAAAGTATACATTTAGTTTTACTTTCTGATCACTCGTTTTCATTTCAAAAGAATTCCAACACCCTTTAGTCAACACTATATTCATCTCAAAGTGCATATGAAGGGTTCTTTTAAGAGAGAGAGACAGAGACAGAGACAGACAGACAGACAGACAGACAGTGACAGAGAGAAACGTGGACTTTACTATCTAAAACTTAATTTATCTTTTTGGAATACTTTGATTTTGTTATTTTTCTCGCTGTCACTCTCTGTTCGTCTGTATCTTGCTCTCTCTCTCTCTCTCTCTCTATATATATATATATATATATATATATATATATATGTGTGTGTGTGTGTGTGTGTGTGTGTGTGTGTGTTTGCTTATATATAATTAAAGTTATGTAGACAGAGTCGCATATAGTCAGTATCAGCCGAGACTCTCCTCTTTTCGCAAGCGCTAGACAAGGGAGACGGTTTTTCGGTTTAAGAGAGAGCACCACACCTACCACCAGCTTCAAATCTTTCTGCATTGACGCTGTGCTGGTCATGCGCTGTGTTTGCTAGTGTCGGTAACGAACCCGGTTTAGCTCAGCCGGAAGTGAATCTCCGTAGGAACCCCAACGGTTCCTACGAAGATTCTCTTCCGGCTGAGCTAAACCGGTAAATACATGTTCATGTGTGTACGTGTATATTTATATCCATACATACAGACACACACACATATTTATATATATATGAGCGTGTGTGTGTGTGTGTGTGTGTGTGTGTGAGAGAGAGAGAGAGAGAGAGAGAGAGAGAGAGAGAGTGAGTGAGTGAGGAAGAGAGAAGATTAATCTAGTATCCATATTTGCTAAGATATGTATGTTTAACACAGGTATTTGTGGTACTGTTCCTTTTACACCTCATTTAAACCCTATAGATATCCATTTCCTCGTTTACAAAACGAGACTCGATTCACTACATATTGGTTGCAGTGTAATATTTGCAGGGCATTTATTTTAATTTGTGTCTTGTTTGTAGATGTTACTTATTAAATGTAGATATTAACCCGACCCATGTGCTACGCGTAGAATCTAACATCCAGCGAGAATCGAACCCGCTACTGAGTAGTAATGGATCTGCCAGAATAGAACTAGAGAAAATATTACACGGTTTTGAAACCAGGAGATTTTTTGATGGTACGTTCTGTTTCTAAAACCAGTGTAAGGTAATCTACTACCTCAAGACACGAACAAGAGAAATTGTTACACTGTTATAGGACCAGGAGATTTTTAATGGTATGCACTGTTTCTTAATCAAATGTAAAATAGAATACTACCTCAGGCCTCGACCAAGCGATTCTTTTAGGGTATTTACTGTTTCTTAAACGAATATAAAATTGAGTTCTACCTCAGGCCTCAAACCAGAGAAAATATTACACGGTTTTGAGACCAGGAGATTTTTTGAGGGTAAGTACTGTTTTTTAATCGAATGTGAAATAAATTCCGTTATTGAACCAATGTCAGAAATCTCTTCCAATAATTCTGCATGCAATCCTCATGTTTCAAACCAAATAAATACGAATAAGGTACACATTTTTTCTAAATATGATCGCCTTTTATAAACCCTTTTTCTAATGATGCTATTTATTCTTAGATCGACCCGACCTCTATGCTATTGACAACAAAAAATCTCTCTCTCTCTCTCTCTCTCTCTCTCTCTCACTCTCTCACACACACACACACAAAACACGCACACCACGTTCACGTCGACTCGTTTGAATCATTGAAATCCCCACCCTCTTTGTTTATCATTTTTGTTATTTCACTTTCTTTTTTATTTTTTTTATTTCTCTTTTTCCCAATTCGATCGATTTCGTTATATAATGTTGAAGTGCACAAACACTTTTTTGCTACTCGTAAGAAATGAAGAGAGAGAGGGGGAGGTGAACACATTCTACTTGAAGCAGTAAAAAGAAAAAAAAATTAAAACAAGAAGAAAGAGAAATTATAAAGGACAGAGATAGAACTATGTAATGTGACTGGTCACGTGATGTACGCGTGATGTTTCTAGTTCGGGTGTTGGCAGGCTTAAGATCGCTGTTATTGTCTCCAGTAGCTTTCCCTTAGATAAAGCTATTCAGCTTAACGCTGCATCTTATCTATTAGCTGCCGTTCAGTTATCTTCAAAAAGTCATTCACCAAAGACTTTGGATCAGTTGTTCTTGGTTCCAGGGTCACGCATGTAATCATCGCACCAAACTCCTCGAGGGAACACCAATAAAATAAGCAAAAAAAAAAACAACGTTAGTATTGCAGGATAGACGTTTCATTGTCTATTTATATTTGTGTCCCATGCAATAGGTGTTGTTCTCGGCGAAACAGAATATTTTGAATTAGTTCAGAAATAAGGAGCCGTTTCGAACCTCTTGAACAAATATATTCGCAATTCTTTACAAAAGCTGCTGATGTTTATAAAGCTTAGCTTCGGCTAGACCTTGGACCCAAGAAGGCATTACACCACTGTAGATGTGATTGTATTGAAGACGTTTGCTTATAAGGTGCTCTTTAAGAATTTATTTTTTTCAAAATTGTATTACATATTTTACATCATGAATTGCTCATTTAGGGAGGCTGTACGTGTTATCGAGTGTTTGTCCAGCTCCGAGGAAACTATTCCGACGCCAAAAAGTAAACTCTCAGCGGGATTGCTTTTAATACGTTTGAGTATAAAACATAATTTATTAGAAATCAATAACACCAAGTAAATACTTATCAAACACGGTTTCGTTAAAATTGGTATGTAATAATTCACACCATATACTAAGTAATTATGTATTTCTTAATGATATATAATACATGGCAGGAAATTAAACTCATTAATAATATGGGCTATTTTAGGTAAATATATCTCAGGTAGACTTTAATTAAGACTGTTACAATTTTTGTGGCCATCCTTTAGGCCTCAAACAAGGGCGCTGTCAAATGGAGATCCTTGCTGTTAAACCGAGCGCGATCATTAGTAAAGAGTATGTTGATGTTGGTTGTTGCTTGGTGCTCTTCAGTCTTGCAGGTCCTTCGCCAATGATTGCAAATGTACGACTGTCAGTATCAGCCGATTAAGTATTTAACCAACCACCTATTCGGGCTGTTGATTGACTAAGGTTTAAACCACATGACATTGCTTAGTCTAAGTAGTGTATTGCAGCACACCTTGTATTCAAAATATTCCAACAGAAACATTGTTAATTAATAAGTTGTAAATCAAGAAGTTAAATAATGATTATCTTAATTATTAATAACCATTAAGAATATAACGTAAATAACTAAGGGAATTGGGACATTGGTATGAATGTAGTTTTGGTTACAGACAGACAGACACTTAATCTCTATTATAATAAGATTTGATTCAGTTTTTTTTTAAATTATTAGACATATTTTACCCAATATGAAATAGGTATGTTAACATATTTCATCCGATAAAAATGGTATGTAGTAAATATTGCGAAATCGTCCGTTTTTTTTGTGTTTTGGACCAAAGTATTTGCGTCCATACACCTGTTACTTCCTCAAATTTGCCCCTTCCTCTTCCATACTATAAAACCTGCTTTCTCGTCCAAATTCACCACGTACTTCATTATTTTTATTCACACCGGTTAACTTGCAATTCACGCGGAAGACGGAATGCCGCAATTCTACTTAAATGTCCATAGTATTTCTCAATTTCCGGTCAACTACCCGCAGTCTGAAAAAGTTCCTTTCCTTCTCAAAATGTTTCAGGTTCTTTCCTAATGTTTTTGGAAATTTTCCAGTAGTTCCAATTATTAATGTCTTGACCCTAACACACACACACACACACACACACACACACACACACACACACACATATATATATATATATATATATATATATATATATATATATATATATATGTGTGTGTGTGTATGTGTATGTGTGTGTAATTTCATAAAAAATGAAAAAAAACAACACTAGTTTCATTGACGCGTGATGTTTAATAAGCCGATGCTGCAGTGTTTCTATTTGTTTAAATAACTTTCGTCAGAGCCATCGTCTCTTTAGAGAAAAAGAAATTAGTATCTGGCGGTTTTTGTTGATATTCAAATATGTGAAGAGGACATAATTTAAAATGCCGAGTAACGTCCGTGTCCACATTTAAACCGTGTTACGTAATTTTGTTCGAAAATTGTTGGAAATATTTTTTGTGAATGGAAATTGCCTTATTTGATTGTGAATTAAAAATGAAATAAAATAAGGTAAAATAAGAAATAAGACATAAAAGTTAGGAAATAAATATTTAATGAATTAAAATTATTGATCAACAAGAGGTATTTTGTGTTTTAGGAAACATCAACAAACGAATTTACGAACACACATTTACGAACACATTTTACGAAAAAAAATTGTGGAATTTAGCATAATTTCGAATTATAATACGATTAAACAAAAACCCGGTTTTCATAACTTATCCCCTCACCTAGTTAAGCTAGTGCTAAAACATCACAAAATACCTCATGGTGATCTTAATATCAATTTTTTAATTTTTTAATTTATTTCATTTTAATACTCAAGCATGCATTAGCTACAGTTCTATAGGATATGTCAGATTGTTAAAAAATTGTACTTACCGGTTTCCTTGTTGGCTACAAAGACATCCTACTTCAGTAAAATTCAGATTATTCATTCCATTATAACGTTATTATATTTTTGTTAACCTGCTATAGACGTGTGCGTGTGTATGTGTAATAATTAACGTACCATTCCCGACTTTGACACTTAGAAAGAAATCCTAATACAAAGCTGTTCACAATCGCACATATCCACATGTATATACACATATACTTGAACACCTTTCGGAATCGACGAACCCCTTTCTTTTCTATGTATTGTCATTGGTCTTCAACCGCTTGTCTTCCTGTATAAGTAAAGTAAAGTCGGTGGTGTGGTCTGTTGTCGATATCAGCTGTACAGCGAGGGGGTCTATTCTCTTTTTACAAGCGTTAGACCAGGGATGTTGGTTTTGCCATCAGCTAGCAAACCATATATTCACTTTTTATCCACTTTACTGCACAGATCCCAGCCGTGAAACTCACGCTTTGAGTTTGTGGTTTCTCGGCGGATGTTATACCCACTGTGTTAAACAGATTATCATTTTTAAATATATTTTCGCATTTTAACCATGACTTCAGGACTTGCAGTTGGCATACGGTTTTCAATTCGCAAATATATACAGAATATACCTATATTTTATTATATTTTGTATTTTATCGAATCAATCTACATGACCAAGCCCAAATTGTTTACTCTGTGCTATTGTCCCTTCCCTGTTATGCATATCGCTTTTAAGCTGCTGTCTTACATATATTTATTATATTCGTCTTAAGCATCTTTCCTCGCAAAAGCAATATTTATGACTGTTTGTTCGCCCATTTTGGCTCGTAATATTTAAATTCTATGGGCTATCGTGTGTGATAAGTACCGAGATATATACTATAAATTATATAGTATTTATCAGGCACGGCCAATCTAACTCATTAATATAATCATAAAATCTAACACCAATGTATCTAAATTTATCTCAATTGCTCAAGTATCATTTTAAAGTAGTATCACTCAAAGCAGATATGATTATATAAAGAATAGACATAAGGCACATATATAATACTTACGGGTGATCCTAAAATTATGGTCTCCAAAGCGCTGCAGACGCAAGGAAACTGTTCATACCACTATTGACAACACTGGAGTGATTGTTGTTCATGTGACTGTGCCTGCGCTTCTTGTGCCTGAGCGTCCCTCGTTGCAACGCTCAATCTTGGCTGTGGTAGTTTTTAGTTTCTTTGAAGGAGCTTTCAATGGACTCTACTGTCAAGTATGAAGTTCGCACAGTTTCTCTTTCTTATATCACCAATTTTGTGCATTAAAAAATAGTGTTCAGCTCATGCACAGACTTCACAAAATTATAATTCAGTCGACATTTTGATTGATATTTCCTTTTTCTCTCAGTTGTAACATTTCAAGCATACATAATATTTGTTAAGTGAATAATTAAGTTGGATCCTTTTCAGTTTGTGTTAATCATTTGGAAAGTGTACTTTGCAAATTGTTGTTTGTTTGTATGCACATTTAATAGGCTTATTATTATTTTATTCATGTCTCTTTTAAAGTTTATTAAAAATAGCAATGACAATGTCTGAGGCGCAGATTCACTATATATATATATATATATATATATATATATATATATATATATATATATATATATATATATATAATGACTTGATTGCGTATAAACTTTGTTCTTGTGAACGTTGCTTTTGGATATCATGAAGCATGGAAGATGAACAAGCGAAAAAAAAATAACAACAAAAAAAAAATAAAACGGAAAGAAACAGACTTTCAATATCAAGCTGTCGTTCTGTCCCTGGTTATATTTATTCCGATATTTCGGGTGACATTCACCTTTTATCAAGGTATGATGGCTGTGTGTGGAAAACTGAAATCAAACAACTGCGAGAAAAAAGAATTGATGGGAAAGAATTTGGCGTTGTTTAGCCGTTAATTTTCTTTTGAAATTGTGTGACGTATCTCACCCAAAATCAATCACGGCAATCCATCGTTCGAGATTTGGCATGACTTTGATCGTGAAAGTCATGCATAACTTAATGAAAATTATAGAATAAATAAAAGATAGAATAAATAAAAATAAAAATACGATATTACGCCAAAGAATCAACCTATGTTTCCTCGCTGCGTTTTAGCCTGATATATATATATATATATATATATATATATATATATATATATATTCAGCCACAGACACCGTGTTTCGACATTTCACGTCCCTTTAGTGTTGCTAGACCAGGCAACTACTTCTAGCCGGGTGCGAAACCCGGCTGACTTTTCATCATTCCGGTTCCTTAACCTCTCTGCCGTCGGCAGCTGCCAGTAAGAAGCGGAGATTTAACTGATAAATACATACATTGGTGTACATATCTTACTTCAGAGAGGTCAAATCCGGTAACAAACAGACGAGCCTTTCGTTTTTACGCTGGCGGTGTATGTCAATTAATGTCGCTCCTAGAGAGCTCTACCGGGTTATATATAAATATATTTATATATATATATATGTGTGTCTGTGTGTGTTTTTGTGTGTGTGTGTGTTTGTGTGTGTGTGTGTGCGTGCGTGCGTGCGTGTGTGTGTAATGGAAATAATAGATTTTGATGAGAACGGTGGAATACACATGTAAAATGTAGATGATAATTCTCTGATTTGTTTGGACAAGTCAACTTCTCGTTACTTTTTATATCAATTTTGAGATATCTCTGACAAATTAAAAATTACGTGGAATGAACTGGCTAAACAAAAGTTAAAATAGATCCGAGCTGAATTCTTTAAGAAAACGTCTCAAACTGTGGGCATTATATCAATTTTTCTCACGTCATTTTTTTATTTGATCTAAATATTATCTTTAATTTAGTTGTAATTTGCTCTTTTGTCTTCATTATCTTGCTATTGTATTTTCCAGTCCTTTCTTTTATAATCAATGAGACATATATATATATATATATATATATATATATATATATATATATATATATATATATATATATATATAAGTTGTAAACACGGTATGTTTGGAATGGCTTTTTTGCCGACAATTTTGGGAGAATATGTGCTTAATTGGAGTCGTACCTAATTTTGAAAATTAATTAATTAATAATGAATTAGGCGGGAAGCCATACATTTAAATAGGCATTCCCGCCTAATTCATTATTAATTAATTAATTTTCAAAATTAGTTACGACTCCAATTAAGCACATATTCTCCCAAAAATATATATATATATATATATATATATGTATGTATGTATATATAATATTTTGTTAAATATCGCCGAAATGCAATAAAGGTGGTCATTGGTGATGTTATTCCAGTATCCTTTTACAATATATATATATATATATATATATATATATATATATATGTGTGTGTGTGTGTGTGTGTGTGTGTGTGTGTGTGTGTGTGTGTGTGTGTGTCTCACTCTGTGTGTGTATCTCTTACTCTGTGTATGTGTGTGTGTCTCACTCTGTGTGTGTATGTCTCTCACTCTGTGTGTGTATGTCTCACTCTGTGTGTGTGTGTGTGTGTGTGTGTGTGTGTGTGTGTGTGTGTGTCTGTGTGTAGCTTAGTTATTTTACCTGAATATCTTCATTTTAATCCTTTTACTTTTAACATTAGCAATATAAAGTATTATTTTCTAATATTTCTATTACATTTCTTTACATTATTATATACTTGTATTTGTTATATAATTTTATACAATCATTATAATTATTATACATTAATATATAATTATAACAAATTAGTATAGACTCATTTAATATTATCATATTTATTATATATTATCATATTTACAATATACTAAACCTTTGTTATTTGTTTGGGGCAACTGCTTATTTCATTCCATGATCAGATAACAGTATTTGAAAAGGTAGGGTTCGAATATTGATAGCCTAAACAGAAAAGATTCCTCTTATGTAGAATCAGAAGCGGCTATCCACCGTCACATGGATAGAGGGGGGACTGAAAAAACGTGGTGTAATGGTTAGCAAGTTAGTCTCGCAGCTCCATTATTATTATATATATTTTTATTTTATTTTTGATAGCTTCGTAAATATAAATCACATCTTGGAAAATTTTGCACAAAAAACAAGAATCAGTGACATTTAATGTGCATATACATTTACTTTTTTGTTATTGTTTTTTCTTTCCTAGTTTTAAGCGGACATGCACACATACATACATACATACATACACACCAACTGCTCTTTATATATGTATAGGTTAACGTAGCACAATCCCCGTAGTCTATTTTCTTATATAGTGTTCATGTTTTGTACTAATCAAGGGTCAGTACATAATAATAAGAAATAGATTGTGAATTAGTTACGTAAATATAACTGACCAATCAGAACAATGTTCATCCATTAAAAAAGACAATATGCTAGCAGAAAAGAAGATTTAACTGTGATTGGTAATTTCTCAGCTAATACAATGAATGTCTAACTGACATTAAATACCGATGAAGAAATTGATTTAAAAGATGAGCGTCCGTAGTTCGATATTCTTATTAGCGAACGGCTTCATTTATTAATAGCAAGAACAATATTTTCTGGCCTTTATTTTAAAATTCCAAAACATAAAACTTGATGAACGAAATGGCATCTCGTTCTTAGTTAATATCCCCAAATCAACTTAATTTGTCCCTCCCAGTAGAGATGAAAGTCGACGGCCACTGATTGAGAGACATTTATTCTATGATATTAATTGAACGGCTCTTGTTGCTCGGATACTCAAGAGAGACGAAATCAATTAACTGTCATTTTCTGGTACACATGGCTTCATTTTGCGTTGATGCAAATATATTAATGAGGTAACAAAATTTGGTGGGTTGCCGGTGGGTCTTTTTAATGACTGGTTAAAACAAAAATGGAATAGAACAAAAGAGAACTATTTTGAATATTGCCAGGCGTCCCAGCAAAAATAGACTTTATTTTGGAGAGGAAAATGGATATGACTTGTCTGTTAGTATGATGAACATACCATGCGTATTCTTTAAATATCAATTTGTATTTTATGCATTCAGATTTGAAGCATTCTGACAAGTATATTCGAAGACTAGAAGAGAAATCTGTTCTGTATTATCTGATTTTATTGTAACATATTCATTAACATAATTCCACATCAAATAGCATGTCAGCCTGTCGACGGAGCTTAGAATACGCTGACTATATTCCCTGCATAGAGGTATGACCCCGCCAAGAATCTGTATCTGACGATGAGGCTCCAGTTCTGGAGATCTGAAGTGTTTGGAGTATCCTTTCATTCCCATTACTGTCAGGTGTAGTCTGACCCGGGGTAGTAGTACCGGTTAGTGTCACATTTATGCGTCAAATAGATATATTTAATAAGTATTCGTCTTCGAAACTACTGCTTCCCAAAGGAAAACAAATCTTAAGAAACAACTATATAATAATGTAAATAGGAACGGTTAATCAATCAATCAACGGGTTAATCAATCAATCAATCAAGTTATTATTTTAACGTGTCATTAAAAAGACCCGCACAAAAAAGAGTGACAAAATAATAACAAGAGTAAAATATTGCAGTTACAGGGAAAAATTACAGACATTAGAATTAACTTCTTTATGAGAAAGAAGAATGAGAGTTTATCTAATTAAAACTGTCAAAATGATAAACGAAATTACTGATTATGGGAGACACTTGTTAGATATTTCTGCTCGAACTGTCATGGCATATTTCAAAAACTAAGTTTTTCTAATAGAGTAATATATTTCTGGAATAGATATCCTTATCAGAAGAAAATCAGCAATAGAGTACAGAATTTAAAGATTAATTTGGATTGTTTCAGAAAATTAATAAGAATAATAATTTAAGTGGATGTTTATGGGAACTACCGAATGAATCCCATAATTTGATATGTAGATAAATTTTATATTAACAGTGCAAATATGTTTTTGTGTTAACGATTCATCTGAGAAGAGAGCAAAAGGAAGAGGCACAAGAAGACATAAAAAATAAATAAATAAATAAATCTGTCATAAACGAGAGGATGATTTAAGTATGAATCAACACATCTTGTCTATGGTTGACAGCCAACAGTTTTTGATTTGAGTACGGAGGAACGTTTTATCTGAAGTCATTTTCAATAAGAAAAATGAATAAATAAAGAAAGAAAGAATGATGATGTAGACAGGCTAAACGAACGACATTTTGAATAGATAAAAACACGAACTGAAGCCTAGAAAGAAGCGTGATTTAATTTTACAAAGTAATGAGTATGTGTCAAAAAGTATTGCCAGCTAATTTAGGACAGGTATAATTACCAACACAGTACCAACAGCTGTTATTCGTATGTGTTTTGTGGTTTTAAAGACAATCCTTGGTATTTTCTCCTACATTTCAGTGTATAATGTCAATGTGAATAATTTTCGGGGTGTACGCGGCTAAGTCAAAATGTAATGCTATTTTGTTTAGGGCAGGTATAGTTACCAACACATGAACTTGTATCATACAGCATTATGAACCTGGTCCTCTGTGGATCACATTTCTACATACTCTCATTCGGATGTGGAAAATTGCTATTGAGAGAAACGTTGACTATGTGAAGAATAATGGATGTGATACACAGAGGACCTGCTTCATTTTGATGTATGATACATGTTCCTGTGTTGGTAATTTTACCAGTCATAAATAAAATGACATTACTCTTTTACTCACCCTCGTAGAATGGGGAAGAAAAAAACAATGTAAGAGAACAATGCAGAATATATATATATATATATATATATATATATATATATATATATATATATATATATATTATTTTTTTATCTTTATGACTCGGGCGGTGCAAAAGAAACAGATAACACAATTTGTAAGAAAAAAAAAAAAATTACAAATAGGTACCTCGAAAAATGCAAAACGAAAAGGCTGAAGACAATTTATCTCCAATACTCTTACATTTCATTCAAAAACAGAATTCCATTAAGTGCTGCAAACTTGTGTATTATTTAAAATATATGTATTTGCTCAACCCTTCCGCTCAAGAAGGTTTTGACACGTTCATTTGAAAGTGGAGATTAACAGAGTTAAATATAATTTTCCTTCTCTTAGACCGGTTACCTAACAAATTTTAAAGAGACCAGTCTGCCCTACTATTTACTCATAGATGGGGGCAGAATAGTTGGGTTCATAACTTTCCTAAGACTAGTAGCGCTATTTGAAATGCAAACAGCCTCCTCCAGGATTTTAACTCGTTTTGCCGTATTCTTTTCTTACGAATATAACCATTATACAATGTGGTTCCACGTTATTTTTAGGATACCGGTAAAAATAATCACACACACCCACCCGCACACACATACACACTTCCGTAAATGAAGGGACTAAGTATTTGTGCATCTATAATTCATTGTCCCATAACGAAGCTTGAGGCAACCTCCCTAAGCCTCAAAAATGAATTATAAATCTTTGCTTTCCCCCTAACAATTATCTTTTTGAATAACACACACACACACACACACACACACTATATATATATATATATATATATATATATATATATAATTTTCATAAGGGGAATCCTATTTGATTATATGTTCAATATACTAAAATAAAGAAATCTAAGTTTCTTTTTTCACATGAGGCCATAATACTTTATTATAAATAGGAACATACTTTATTATATGCCCAATGCAGTATTCTTTTACTACATTGAGCATACAATAAAGGTTAAATCGACTCATGAAAATAATTTACGACATTTCTCTTCCAAAGATATATATATATATATATATATATATATATATATATATATATATATATATATATATATTCACAACACATTTTCTCTTCAAAAGATATATATATATTTACGACATTTTCGCTTCCATATATATATATATATATATATATATATATATATATATATATATATATTATATATATATATATATATTCTAAGCATGTGCTATTGAACAATGCGAAGTATTCTTTCTTCATTTTTTTGGATTTTTATTTTTTCGAGTCTTCTTGAGATCTTTTTGGTGTCAGGATCCAATTGGTATATTATATTTCCCATACTTATATTTCGAGCGCCTTCGACTGTTTCGCCAGTCGTCATCATGGGGTTACATAATTTGGTTTTTAGTTCATTTTGTTTAGTTCTTTTATCAAATTTGGAGAGTCTATTATTTTTTAAGAAGGGTATGTGAGACGGCGGGACAGTGTTGTTGTTGTATGGCCAATGTAGCTATTAGTGTATAGTTTATTTTCTGAGAGGCACTCTCGGAATGGGCAAATGAATCTATATACTACGTTCGTTTGGCTTAGGGGATTTTTAGGAGAGTTTGTGTTATTTTTAATGAGGAGGTTAGATGTTTTGAATTTGGTGTAGTAGATGATTAGTTTTATTTTTTTTGTTGGTCAACGGGTTTGATGTGTCTATGTATGTTATGGTTATTACATGTTAATCGGATTTGTGGTTTTTGTGCATTTGATTTCTGTAATATAGATTTATTTTGTTATTATTGTTGTTGGGGATTTATTGTTATTTTTGTGGATGGTATGCAGGTATAGTTTTATTTGTTGATCTACGGTTTTGTTAGGGAAGTTGTTATTGACGAGGGTTTCTTTAATATTAAGAAGTTCTTTGTAAAATATTGTTTTGGATGAGGAAATGTAGAAGGCTCTATGAATTAGATTTTTAATGGGGGCTATTTTATATTTAAGAAGGCATTTCCTATGGTAATTAAGTAATGAGGAGATTTGGCTCTGTGTTTTTTTTATATATACTGATGTGATGAATTTGTTGTTACTGGAATCGGTAAATACGTCTAGGAAGGGGATTTTTTTGTTGATATTATTTTCTATTGTAAATTTTAGTACAAAGTTTTTTTCGAGGGTGCATTTTAATTTTTTGAGTTCGTCAGGGGATTGTGCAGTTATGAAAATGTCGTCAACGTAACGTGTATATATGTATGGTTCAGTGATTTGGCTGTTAAATATTTTATTTTCGATGTGGGACATGTAGTATTCAGATAATGTCGGAGCCAAGTGGAGAACCCATCGAAATACCGTCTTTTTGTATGTATAATTTCCCTAGTGAGTCATGGAACGGAACTTGTATGATGCATTTGAGTAGGAGTTTTTCGAGTATTTTTGGTTTTATAGGTGGAGGAGGTAGAGATGTGTGGTTGTAAACGTTGTTAATTATTTTTTTATTGTTTCCAATACAGGAACGTTAGTGAATAGATTGTCGACGTCTAAGGAAGCAGTTATGTAGGTATTCGGGGGGTGGATTTTAGTATTTGGATAAATTCGTAGGTTGATTTGATGCTGTAATTGTTGAGAATATATGGTTGAATTATGTCATTGATTATTTTTGCTATTTGGTGTGTAGGGGTGGGGATTTGTGAGATTATTGGTCGGAGGAGGTTTCCTGGTTTGTTGGGTTTTATTTTTCCATAAATGTATCCTGGTTTGTAGTCTCCGATTATTTTGGGGAGTTTTTGAGAGCCCATCTCTGCATTGTTCGCAGTGATGATTTTGTTTATTTGTTTTTTTTAAATCGTCAGTCGGATTTTTTGTAAGTTTTTTAAATTTTCTTTTGTCATTGAGTATGTTTTGGATTTTATTGTTGTCAGTTTTGTTCATTATAATGTAGATGTTAGTTTTATCACCTATGTGGATAGTGATGTCGGGGTTATTTTGTAGTTGTTTAGTGGCAGTTTTTAGTTTAGAGGTTAGTAGGGTTTTTTGATGTTTGTGATTGTATCGGTTGTTTATTCCTTCGGCCTTTAGTAAATCCCGGTTTGGGTGTGTCGTAATTTTGTTGTGTTTATTTAAGTCTTGGATTTGTTCGTATAGTATTTCAATTTCGTTTTTTTTTTAGATTAAGATGGTATTGTTGTGATAGGTGGCAGTTTGGGCCCAAGTTTAGGAATTCTATTTGTTCATCGGTGAGTTTGGTGTCAGATAAGATAATATATCTGTCACCGCTATTAAGTAGGCATACATGTCATTGATACAATTGTTTTAGTTTTTTGTTTATTGTCATTTTTTGTTTAAGTTCTTGTGCTAGTAGGTTTTTAGAGAGCGAGTTTTGTAGTGTTTCAAATTGGGTCTAAGTAGTATGGTTCTTAAGCGATTCCATGATCCTTGTTTGTTCGTTGGTAATTTCTCGGATTCTGTTAAGGGTTGATGAAATTTCCCTTTCGATGAGGTTTTTCCGGAATTGTTTTGTTGTTTTCTCCGTATGTGCTACAGGGTCGTATAATTTAAATGTATATATATATATATATATATATATATATATATATATATATATATATATATATATACATATATATATATATATATATATATATATATATATATATATACATACATATATATAGTCAAACACATTTTCTCTTCCAAATATATATATATATATATATATATATATATATATATATATATATATATATATATATATAGAAGAGAGAGAGAGAGAGAGAGAGAGAGAGAGAGTTACAATTATATATATAATATATATATATATATATATATATATATATATATATTAGCAGATAATTAATTAATATATTACTATTAAAATACTCTTTTCGTGTTTTACACGTCATTATTAACTGTTGGGCCTTATAGAGCTCCAAGAATCAGCAAGTCTTCTCAGAACTTCAGGACTATTCTCAGTATTCTACCTGATTTCAGCAGTGTTATGGTCTACACGGATTCAGTTTTCTTCGGATTTCGATTTACCCCGATCTCAGAGAATTCAATATTGTTCCAAGAGCTTCAATTATGATTGATATCCGAATCACCTTCCTCTCCCCAAAATTTGTTTTATTAAATTTACTTTTACTCTATGACCTTCTGGAACAGCGAACTATACCAGTTAGCAAGTTATTTTCCTCTAGTCAACTAACATTCGATGTGCATTTCTTCCAGTGTCAATGAACAAGTAGATAATAACTTGTCAACTGGTGGATTCTTTTCGTTCTCGTAGACCAAAAATCTAAACATAAAACAAAGCGAAATGTTAAACATATACTTGGATCATGTCACATCACAAAAAAGAACAAGGGAAGATTAATTACTCTAGTCAATGACAGCAGCTGCAATATATGGACAATCATAAATACGACAAAAGCAAGAAAACAGAATAGGGGAAAAATAATTATATGGATACTTCAAACGACACATTGGGGAGATAGCACATGAATAAATCTTAACATGGTTAAGAAAATGTAAACTCAAGGGAGAAATCGAGTAACTCATAATTGCAGCAGAAAACAATGCCATAAAAGCAAATTATATCAATGCAAAGATAGATTAGACACAACTGAACAGGAGATGTACGGTCTGTGGTGTGCGGAGACAGGGATGAGACGATCAATCATGTATTAATACTAGGTATAACTGGGAGGGAAGGTGATTCACGGGGAACTGGGCAACCACCTACATTTTTACTAAACAACAGAATGGTATATGCATAAACCAGAATCTGTTCTTGAACAGAAAACCAAATTATCTGGGACTTTGAAATAAAGAATGATCTTCTTATCCCAGCTAGAAGACAAGACCTAGTATTGATCAAAGTGTCAGGATGAAAGTAAATGAAAAGATAGACAAATACATGGACCATGCTAGAGAACTGAAAAATACTTTGGAATACGAGAGTGAAAGTGTTGTTGATGCAATTGGAACGGTACCCAAACCTTTAGAAAATAGACTAAAGGGATTGGAAATCAGAGGAAAAATTGAGATTATTCAAACTATAGTCTTGTTGCTATCAGCTAGAATACTCAGAGGAGTACTGGAGACCTGATGATTATTATTGTCACTCAGACTCTAATGATAGTCTATCAGCTAAGACTGGTGTGAAAAACTCACAATGAGTGTAATAATAAGTGTGTAATATCAGGGTGGAGTTCATACCAATATGATTTGGTGCTTTCCAACGGTCACCAACGGTTCTGAAAACAGATTGGCGGAATTGGAAATTAGCGGAAGAATCGAGATCATCCAGCTAATAGCATTGTTGTGATCAGCTAAAATACTCAGTATGGCCCTGGAGATCTGAGGAAACAGTCACTCAGACTCGAGTAAAAGTCCCCCAGCAAATGCTGGTGTTAAAACCTCGCAAGGCGTGAAATAATAATGATGACGACGACAGCGTATTCAAACACATTCCTTTAATTGTGAAATGTAAGTGTATAATTTTTTTTTCATAAGTCCTTACTTAAATTATAATTGCAATACACAATTCAGAGTAATGTTATTATTCTATATGTTAATTACACTTGTAACTTCACCATATTAGTTTAATAAGAATGTTAGTAATATGTTTCATCAAATACATCAGTGCTTAATCTACCGTTTATATTCACCAAAAATTATTGTAACATTTATCTTACCAGCATTGAGGATTGCATAAATGCAACAAATCAATGACTTGAGACATACACACCAAAACAAAGACAGACTAATTAAAACTGCCAGTAACAGCAAAGTTAACACAGTGACAATAGTAAAACATCAAAATCATGAAAACAAAACTGAGAAAGAAACGGGTTACCGAAGCCGTTCCATTAAATAGAAAAAAATAATTTATCATCAGGTGGATTTTGTGTTAAAAGGAAAGAAAGCAAAAAAATAGGCAAATACTTGAATTTTTCCAGACAGCTGAATAAAGCTGTGGAAAATGATAGGGATTGTGATATCAAGTACAGTTAAGAGTACTAGAAACTTCCCTATAGCATGCGACATAGGCTGAAGTTAGTGAAAATCAGAGAATAGTGACCACATCATTGTTAAGATCTGCTAGAATACTGACAAGAATTCTGGAGACCTGGGGAGACTCTCTGTTATTCAGATTTCTTGAAAGACAACCAGCTAAAGCTGGTTTGAAAAAGTTATCAGGAGGGAAATGCAAACACATCTCATTAATACAATCACACTCTCAGTCGGTAGAGCATTCCGCTAGAAACCACGAGGTTCCTAGTTCGATACTGACCCTCCCGAACTCAGCGTATGAATATCACAGGGATATGTGCGGTAAAGTAAGGAGCTGATGGTAGGTGTGGTGATCCACCTCAGACGCAAAAACAATCTCCTTGGTCTAGCGCTAGTGAAAAGGTGGATAGACTCCCTCGCTGATTGGCTGATACCGGCATTAGGCCGCCCCGACGACTTTACTTTTACTTTTATAACTGTATCAGTTTTTAAATGAGTTAACTGAGGTATTATATTTGTTGTATAATGTCTAGAGAAATACTGACATTAAGATACATATTGCACTAATATATATAGCATCCTATTTTTAATGACAATGTTAATATGTTTTACCAACTAATTAGGGAGATTATACAGTATGTTTTTTGTTTAGTTTTTAAAAATTATTTTAGTGTGGGGGGTATTTTAAGTGGCAATTTTTATAACTTTCTCAGTTTTATCAGTGAAGACCTCCGTAATCAGACAGACGTTCTTTTTTAACATTTTAGTTACGTTTTTCTTATGACTCCAACAATAGCTGAGCATATATTAATATAAGTTGGAAGTAATATCTAAATCGAAACATTTCATCTGAGGCGCACATATTTGACTCCAAGACACTTGTTGTCAACCGGCAACTCAATCCCGTGGCACAATCAAGGACTTAGCAATAAGGGACCTGTCATCCAAGCCACCAAATTAAAACGTCGAAAAGAAAATAAGTACATGGCATTAAGTATTAACATAGATCATAGATCAAGAAAGTGGGAAACCACTAAACTAATATATACATATATAAACGGCAGTCGTGTGTATGTATGTCATGAAACTAAAAGATTAAACAATTAAACAATGTAAATATATAGAGACATGAAATATCACATGTTATTGCATTTTGTGCAAAAATTATAAAGGTTTAATCTATATTCGAAGATATAAAAATTAACATATACATAGAAATAGCATTGAAATTCTACTTACAAATGTCCAGCATTTGTAAATCCCAAAAGTAAACAAATCAATACACCAGGGTTTCAATCCTCTACCCAGGAGACGCTTGGTGGCCACTTCTATTGTTAATATAAGGTATTATTTTTGTTTAGATAAGACGTAGATAGAGAAACAACAACAGTGGAAACGAATTGTCCAGAAAAGTTAACTTTGTTCCCATCTTTAATACATGAAATTCAGATTTAATGTGAAATATTGGTTACTCGATAAAAATAGTGATTTATTTATTTTATTCTTCAGGGTGCCATAACTATCTAAACAAAGCAGATTTTTACGTAAATAACCCATATTTACTTTTCTTCTCACCTAGGAATTCTCTTAAAATGTACACCTTCTGCTCATATGGTTCTGGTTTAACCACTTACTGGCAAGATTTCAGATTGTTTGCATCGTCAGTTTTTTTTTTCGTTTTTGTCTTTTAGTTTTGTTTCGAGAATTTATGCCTCGAGCGTTTTAACGCCAAATGTATTTATGCTATATTATGCTTTTCGATTTCTTTCAAATCCCCTCTCCTGTTTGAAGACATCACGACTTCTAGGCATTTATCCAATCGGATACACGGTGTATTCAATGGATTCTGATCATTTGTTTAGTGGTCAGGAGTAGAAAAGTACGGCTCTAGTTTATGTAGTTTATTTTTATTATTCAGACAATAACACTGGGGACAATACACTGGGGACAATACACTGGAGATGGTGTAATCAGAAGACGGTCATGATTTCCCTATTTCAAATCGTCTGCGTTGAAAAAAGAAGAAGAAAAGAACAAGGACTATCATATAATCACATTTTAATTCCAAAGTATGTCACAGAGAGGCATCTCCATGGGTGTATTTTGCAAAGTAAACTTGCCGCCAATCTCTTCCAGAAATGTGTAATGGAACAATTTATATGTGTTTGAATAGTTAAAGCTACATCAACGAAATGTGTACTTAATTAATCATGTGATTACGTATGATTGGTTTATTCAGGTTGATTGATTGATAAATTGAATTTAACGGTATGTCAACTCGTCTAGTGTTAGTCTACGCCAAGAGGTTATGGAATCGCATTCATTGAATGTTCATATTTACATTTTTGGGTAGTGGTTTGTTAAGAGTCCTTTTTGTTTCTTTGTTGTTTATTTTGTAGTATTTCTTGTTTTTTGCACACGGTCCTATCGAATACGGATATTTCATAAAGATTATATTTGACCAATAGACGCGAGCCTCACAGGCACTAACAATCTGGGTCTAGACCTGTGAGTAAAGGCAATAAACGGTAATCCACACTCACCAGAGGCCCAGAACTGGAGCCTCAAAATCAGATACAGTTTAGTGTCATATCCAGGACACCCCTTTGAGGAAAAGTCTTACCCAGGTGTAGGGGATACAGTCAGTGTATTCTAAGTTCCATCAACAAAGCAAAGTTCATTCAGATGCCAACTTGAAACATATCTTACTTTTTTATTCAACTAAATAACATGAATGTTATTTTCACGTGAATGATTTAAAAGTGTTATTTACAAGGTACATGGAATATGATTTAATCTAGTTATATTCTTAAATTATCGATTTTAGTCAGACTATACCGCTTAACATAATAACTGACATATACTAATCAATTACTGTTTCAAATTATTATATGATAATGGGTTTAGTAGATATATCTAATTTACATACATTTATATTTCATGCATAATTCCTAGTAATTTTAACTTTATGCAATATACCATTTTAAATTTAGACCAGTAAAATATACCATTTTAAAATGTAGACAATTTCAAAACCTATTTTACACTTAATTGCTGCAGGTGAGTTATTGTAACGTTTATGATAATATAAAATGGAATCGGCGATGCGAGTTTACATCTTGGATGAGGCTGATTATGTTTCACTTCGGGATACTGCCCTTATGAAAGAAATGAATCTATCTGTACTCCCCCAGCTATGGGTTAATAATAGGGTTAACTTAGGATATTCAGAATCGGTTATGCAAATAGTCGGGTGGAAGGAAAAAATTCATACCATATCTATTACGATTTAAAAATTACTTTGAAGTGAACTTAATTGTCCAACTTAATAATCTGAATGTTACTTTGTTTGTTTGTTTTGTTTTTTTTTTTGTTTTTGTTTTTTTGTTTGTCTGCTTTGTTTTGTTTTACTGCATGGGATCATTTAATGCCGGCAAAGTTTTGAAAGATTCGTAACGATAGTTTTAAAAAAATCTATCTAACACATAGATGGGACCCTAACAGTTACTATCCCTCCAGGTCAGAGTGGACCCGGGGGCAATGGTGATGAAGAGTTTAACGTAATAACTAGAACATGAAGACCCTAAACCACCGCCTACTAAGACCCATATGATAAAAAGAGTTGGGGCTTGCCATAACTGCAATAGGGTCAGGACAATCATATACGGGATAGGGCTTGATGTGACCGCCCTTCTAGACTAAGTAAGGGCCAAGTGTACTTTCTGTGGAATTAATTAAAAGTTTTATCTTAAATTCTCTCTGTATAATGATCATTCTAGTAATGTTAATTTTTACTAATGAACCAAGGACATTCGAAAAGGTAGACCTTCTTTAAATATAAATATTTAACATTTACCGGTTATCTTATAACAATTCAGATACACTATTTTTAAAACTATGTATGACAATGATTATTCATTGTATACAGCGAAGAGAACATACACAAAGACATATATTTATTGCAGTTGACTTCTATGTGGAGAATCCTGTCCTTCTGCTTGATCGACTTCCTAGCGATGTTGTCATTTATTATTGCAATATAAGCGTTGACATAAATGTGATCTTTGAAGCGGTGGAGATCATTTGAATATGAGCTGCTCGAAATGGAGATTTAGGAATAAGTTTGTGATGAATAAATAAAAATAGCGCTATCTTCTAAGTTTTGAATCAGAGGATTCATGCAAAATGGCGTACTCTTTCTTCTGAGAATTAATGAAAGTCAACGGAAACAGAATTGACAAAAGAATGTCATGGAAAATGCAAAGGATACAAAAACAAGTGAGTTAGAAATGATGTCAAATGGCAGTTCAATCTTGATGACCTAAAAACATACGTTGAGCGAATTTCCAGTTTTATAATGCACGTATAAGAAAATTCTAAGTCATTTCTAATATTCAAAAGAAACTTATAATTATACTAGTCACGCGATGTTCGCATATATCTTGTTAATACTGGCATATTATAACTCAGTCAGTTTTCATATATTACCTCTGGTAAAAAGTTTGGAATTATTATGGCTAGAGTATGATCACTGGGGTTGTTCTATTTAGCAGTAAACAAATTAATAGCATATAAGATTCAAAACAATGCAGGTGGTGTAATGGTTACCGTCGAAGGAAATAAACATGGCGAGACAAATTCAAATACTGGAGGACGCTTATTGCATATCACATAGTGCTAATACCCTTGGGAAAGGTATGAATCCAACTATTCTCCCTCAAGCTATGACTTAATAGTAGGGGAAGACAGGGCTCTTTAACCTTGGTTAAGCAGTCTAGGAGGACGAAAACTCTTAATTCAAATCTGTTAAACTCTGTATTATAAATTGACCTTAAATCACATCCTATTCGTTCGGAGGGGTTGGTAAAAATGTTTAAGATTCAAAACATTTTTTCATTTAATAGTTGAATAATCTGGTTTATAAAATATATCTTTTTAAAGACTAGATTAAATTATTCAAATTGATAGTAATAATAAATTGTAATAATTGTTATAAATAAAATAATGGTATAAATAGATTAAGACATAAAACACCATTATCATTAAACAGCTAAACATCCTGGTTTGATAAAATATACCTTTAAAAACTAGAATTAATTACTTAAATTAATAGTATTATTTTTCTATGGAGAGAAAATATCATGGAATAACATAAATACCAGATTAACCAGAAAAATATCATAGAATAACATATATACCAATTTAACAGAAATAATTATGGAATTCATTGAGACAAAAATTAGGATTAATAGTTAATTGCCCCTCCTCGAGATCTTATGACAACCTTAATTCTTTTAGAAGGAAAATGTTAATCCACTTTGCTCGAATCAGGATGCCTTATCTTCGTGAAAAAGGGACTAAACCATCACCACACCCATTTTATTATCAGATAATGTTCTCCTCAACATTGGGTTATTCCATAATATTTTCCTCTGTATGGAAAAGCAGTATAGTATTATATCCTAAGATTAACGCAAGTAGTCTAATCTAGTGTGTTTAAATAATATTGTGTGAAGTCAGCTATTAAAAACAATTTCTTGTGTTTTATCTGTTAGTTTATTTACTGCTAAACAAAAAAAAACGTAAGTTTATATCCTCTAAGTGTGCCAATTCCATATTTTTGCCAGTCATAGAATGTACTTACATAATTGAGGTATTATAATTGCTGTACAAATTGCAAATAAGTATTGGCATTATTTTAAATATTAGTTACTAGTGTGTTTTATATGATATATCTGGGGTTTAAATCTTTTTTTTTTTAAATCAAAACCCCAGATATATTATATAAAACACATTTTAACTTATCTGAAGAGAATATGTTTTCTTGCCATGACCTAGATAATCTCATTACAAATATTAAGAAACGTTTGAAGCAATTTAGCAACATAATACAATACTGAAATGAATATGAAAAGTTAGAAATATTACAACAAAAATAGAATTGTACTTCACTAAGTACCTCATGGCATGTAAAGGATAATTTATCTATAATCCCGCCCTGTTGACCTGGCCTGTGGAATGCATATACTGCACCACTGCTTAAGGGTACGACCCCATTTAATGAGGCCACCTGTTGGCAGTAGGTGGCGATCCATTAAACTAAAGAACGGAATCCTGCTAGCTGAGTAGTTCATGAAATGCAAAACTCCACTTTGGCATTTACTAAAGAGACCCCGGCGAGCAATCGGCTGGTCACGTCAAGCCCTACCATCTATATGATTGTTTCGACCGTATTGCTCTAATGGAAAACACCAACCCTTTTTATCATCCATGAGAGTCTTAGTGTCATGGGTTTGACATTTAACTGGATCTAATAGTGAGGTTCCAATTCTGAAGCTCTGGGTGTGTGGAGTACCTCTTCATTGCCATTACTTCAAGGTATACTATGAACTGAAATGGAAGTACCTGTTAGGGACCTATCTATGGGGGAAATCGATAGAAAATTAGTTAAAAATATGTTATCTAAATACTGGGTTTTAGAAAATTGAATATCCAACAAGAATGAATAAAACAAATACAGGCTTCGCATGAAAAAACGCAAAGGTTAACATGCCGTAATATCCAACCAAACAAACAACCTTATCTATTACTTCACCGTATAATGATCACCGAATTATACTCTTCTCCTTATTCGGGAAATATCCTGTATTCCGTGATCTAAGCAGTGTCGTTTATTTTATTGAATCGTCATGTGCTTATTTTGATTTTTCCCCTTTATCATGTCACATATTCGTACTTTTCTTTCGGCCATCAGATCATTTTGCATATAAAACACAAATGCTATTTTCTGGACATTTTCTTTATTGGACGATCTAAAATTGTCAAGGCATGTTCAATATGATAAATGTCAGCATATAAATCAATGAGAATCGTATCATACATTTTTATTTCATTCCATTGAGTTACATTCTCTAAATAAATAGTGCCGTTCTGTCGATATGGCCGTCAGCAAATATTATTGGAAATCTTACTGAAGATATGTATAATTTGCATTGGCAGTCGCCTGGCAGTCCAGAGACATAAAATAAACACAATGGCCCCTGTTGAAGTATTAAGTAACAGCAAGCCTCATCAATATCCCAGCAAATACATCAATATTCTTGCAGATATCAATAATGGACTTGATTAATCTATTTCAATTCTTCCTGACATTTTCAATTTTCCAGACATTTTCGCAAATGTTTTCGAGACGAG
>CM042139.1:74861108-74921108 GCA_023376005.1 Doryteuthis pealeii
CCGAAACACGCGTAAGTAAAATTGATTAAATATCCTATTTTATCCATTCTATACTCTCTTTCCTTTATTTCTCTTTTCAACACACACACACGCACACACACACACACAAACGCACACACACACGCACACACATACACGCACACACAACACACACACACACACACACATATATATATATATATATATATATATATATATATATATATATATATATATATACTAGAACAGATGTGACCCGTTGGGTCACCCATTAAGGTTGGGTTAGGATGTTAAAAAATCACAATAATGTAATTTATTTTAAATACATTTTATACTATTTTTCAGTCAATTTTGTGCCAATTTATCGTAAACATGGACATCAACGTTGTCTAAGATGACGTAAAATCTGTATTTTACAAAATAATTTTACCCTTCCCTCCCTATTGTAAAAAATTACCAAAAATCTGGGAATTTTCCAATTTTAATGAAGTTTTCAGTGTTGATTTATTAATAAATACATTTTACAATGCATCAGTTATTTTATTTCTAAACCTTCTGACTTAATTAGGTATTTCTGCTATGGTAAATTAATATTTAAAATTCATTTCGAATATGAAACGCTTAATTTTAAGTTTCAAATTTCCTATTTATAGATTTTAAAAACAAATATCTATTTAATAACTACTTTAGTTTATTATTGTTAACTAATTATTTTTGTAGAAACACTATATTGAAAATTTAGACGCCCTCCTTTTAAACTGAACAAATCTCGATGTATATTTTTCTTTCATAAGATAATAGTCAATTAAATCCAAAAGAGTAAAAAAAAAAATCTACAAAAATGATTTTCTTAGTTTTTAGTTTACATTTTATTTTCCGATTTTCGATACTTATTTTCTACCAGGAAATTAATGTTTCCCTTGTATTTATACCTTCAGTCTTTTTACTCATACTGTAACTAGTTTCAACTTTACAACTTTAGATATTTTGCACCCCCACCAAAAAACATGTCGTGGGCTAAAAGTTAACTGACCTGACAAAAATCAGAAAGTTTTGAAATAAAATAAATGATGCATTATAAAATACATTCATTGATAAATCAACACTGAAAATTTAATTAATCGGATAGTTCCCTGATTGTTAGTAATTTTTTTTTCAACTGGGGGGGGGGTATTTTGTAAAATATAGATTTTACTGCAACTTTGCTAGTGCCTGATATTTTTTCATTTAAAAGAAGGGTACTATTCGCAGAGTTCAGTCCGGCCTCCCGCCTTAAAAAACCCTACGTGGTGATAGGTAAAAAAACAAACCGACCTGGTAAAATATAGCATTAAATATTTTGGACAAACGCCTAAAGCGCTATTTTTAATTTTTTTTTTCTTTTTAATATTTTCAAAAATTCAATCGACAAATTATTTTTTCATATACATCAGGCACCGCTTCAGCTAGGGACTTCATTCATAGGTAGGTTTGTTTTTGTACCTATCACCGCCTAGCGTTTTTTCTAAGGCAGGAGGCCGAGATGGAACTCAGCGAATAATACCAAAAGAAGTTTTGGTATCCTTATCATTCACAAAATATAAATATAAATGAATATAAATAAACGTTTGTGTTAAATCTGTGTTTTTATTTTAACATTACTTGCATTCAATAAGAAATATTTACAGAGCTGGTAAAATAAGCATGAAAGTAGGTTTACTCTAGGCATTAGCAATAATTTCGTCTGCTAGGAGTTTTAAAAGCGAATTAAAAATAATTAAATCTATTATTTAAGGTCAAACTTTGTCTAAATTGATAAGTAGTAACATACTGACCATCATTAAAAAAGAAAAATATCATTACATATGCAGTTTATTTTTGAAAGATTTAAAACCATTTGTTTTGGTCAATTTCAACACGATCCGCCATTCAGCCTCTTTTTCGATGGTTTTAAGTGCTTGTTTACAATTTTACTGTAACATTCGCAACTGCAAACAAAATTACCAAAAATCAGGTAATTATCCGATTTTAATGAAATTTTCAGTATTGATTTAACAATTAATGAATTAATGCATCAGTTATTTTATTTCAAAACTTTAATTTAGTATTTTTGCTATGAAAAATTAATATATAAAATTCATTTAAAATATGAAAATCCTGATGTTAAGTTTAAAAATTGTTATATTTTTAGATTCTGAAAATAAATATCTACTTAATGCAAACCTTATTTTAGGTTTCAAAAGTAATAAGTTTTGAAGAAAAACTCGATTGAAAATGTACCCGCTCCCCTTTTTAAGCAGAAAAAAACATCGATGTATGATTTTTTTTCTTTTATAAAATAATAGCCAATTAAATAATTATCGAAATGAGTAAAAAAGAAATCTCCCAAAAATAAATTATTTATTATTTTTTTACATTTTATTTTTCGATTTTCAGTACTTATTTTCTCATAGAAGCGCAACCGTACACATTTTTTGGTTTGTTTCTGTTCATAACTTCGGTCTTTTATCTCTTTATTTATACTTATTAGTATAACATATGACCAACTCGAAACAATTTTACGCCCCCAGCATAAGGGGGGTCAAAATTAAGTGACCTGAAAAAAATGACAAAGTTTTTAAATTAAATAAATAATGCGTGATAAAGATCATTCATTGATACATAAACACTGAAAATTTCATTAAAATCCGATAATTTCCTGATTTTTGGTAAATTATTTTCTGTAGGGGGGCTAAAGTTATTTTGTCAAAAACGCATTTTAGGCTCAGTTTGTCAGTCCCTAGTTTACTCTTAACACTCTTCCTAAATTTTCACTCACATTTATTGACCCTATAAGTTTAAAAAAATTAATAATTAAAGTAATTTAAAAAGAAAATCTATATTAAAACATGACATAAATTGTATTTAATTTTTTTTACAGCCAGTAAAACAATTTTTAAAAGCAAAACAAGTCACCTAGTGTACGAATCTTGGCTGACTTCTTAAAACGGTCGGAAAATTAAAACGGAAAGTTTTTTGGTGGTCCCCAATAACAGTTTAACTACAGTCTATGAATTAACATTTTGCGAATTGGGCTACAGTTTTAGGGGATATGATAATTTAATGACAGAAAAAATTAAATCGCTACTAATTCGGTTTTGGTAATAGGGCATCTTTAACATTGAAACTTAAATCTCGTAAATAAGAAAAAATATGTATCTTCTTTTCTTTTTTTTTTTCTAAATTGTTAGGTTATTTTCTAAAGAATTTTATATTAAAAGTTCCTATTTGTCTACTTGTTTTTTTTGTTTTTTTCAGGGATTTTTTTAAATTTATAAAATGTAAAACAAATACTTTTGTTTAGCGGATATCAAAATCGTATTTATTGACCAAAGAAAATATTGTATAAAAAATATCTAGCTAAAAATAATGACATAACATATTTGGTTTTTTTTTTTAATTGAAAATAATGTTTGAATTACAAATTGTCGTCATTTTTATTAATGGGGGGGAGGGGCTAAGCGATATAAAAAATCTGGTTTTTGGGTATTGTTGTTGTTATTTTTGCTTCAGCGATAATAGGTTCAAATCTGTGACGCTAGTATAATTATACTTTGTAGAACTCAAACAAACAGTGTTTGAAGAAATTTATTATTTTATTTGTTTGAAAACATTACGTACGAAAATCCATACGAAGAAATAGGGCACACGTCTAGATGCGATAATTTTGTCAACAAAGAATAAGAAATGGCGCTATTTTACGTAGATTTACTTTTAAATGCAAAAATTTATGTTTTATGTAAGAGAAATTTGTTTTTTTCTTTTTTATAACACATAAACTTGGAATTGTTCTTTATATTAAACGTAAAATAAAATATTTTTGTAAAGAGAGGGAGAAAAAGAGAGAGATAAAGAGAGAGAGGTAACTCTGTATATTGACTAAGACAAGCGAAGAAGTTGTTGGGTGGGAGCTTGGCTGACAACCTGGCTGCTTGTTATACAGGCTACCCCCTTCAGTGCCTGTTTGAAGGGCAGAGAGATGCTCTATAGGGAGTAAAAAAGGGGAGGATCTATAATATAAAGACAGAGAAGGGTCAAGATTTGACTTAATTGCAAATTACGACTAATTAAACCAATTAAAGTGGATTTGTTTCCAAACATTTAGTAGCCCTAAAACTAAGGAATAATTAAAGACAAATTTCGTGTGATCAAGGTAGCCTTAAGACATTTTAAGCTGAAAATCTCAGCTAGAATGGCTGCCGATAATTTTTTGAGAATAAGTGTTTAATTGGAGTCAATTAATAATGAATTAGGCGGGAATACCTCAATCTCTGTATGGCCTATTAGGCCTCATCAGCAGAGCTATAGATCGGAAGACCGCCTGTGCGTGATTTGAAACCAGACTGCCAAGCTTGAACTTCTAGGTTAACATTCCTCTTCTAGTGACTTTTATTACACGACCAAGGTTTGTTTAGAATGGCTTTTTGCCGATAATTTTTGGAGAATAAGTGTTTAATTGGAGTCGTACCTAATTTTGTGAAACCTATTAAATGTATGGCTAAACAAATCGAGAAAATCAATCTCTGTATGTACATTTCGGCCTATTAGGCCTCATCTGTGCGTGATTTGAAACCAGACTGTTAGGTACGACTCCAATTAAACACTTATTCTCCAAATTATCGGCAAAAAGCCATTCTAAACAAACCTTGTTTACAACTCACCACATCGTCGTGTAATAAAAGTCACTAGAAGAGGAATGATAAATCTAAGAAGTTCGTTTGGTGGGGTTATGGGATCGGCCTGTCAGCTTGGCAGTCTGGTTTCAAATACAGGGCGGTCTTCCGACTATAGCTCTGCTGATGAGGCCTAATAGGCCGAAATGTACATTTTTCTCGATTTGTTTAGCCATACATTTAATAGGTAATTCTCAAAATTAGGTACGATAGTATAATAATAATAATCAATCAAATATATATGATGATAATATGTACATACAGAGATATATATATAATATATATATTATTATATTATTTTATTATACGATCCAATTAAACACTTATATATATATATATATATCGCGATAGATAAATCATCGTCATTTTAAATTAATAATTTCGCATATTCACTTTTGGAGGAAATAAGCACCAGGACTCAATTCACCCTTCTAGAAATTTGGAAATGGAATGCTGTGCTGCTTGGCATCGACGCCGGAATGTCTAATTTGAGGATTTCATATTATCTGTGTTCATGTTCAGTGCAAATGGTTCGAAAAGAGTTGAATGACTCCAATGGTGAGACGACGGAAACGACAGATCGGAAGCTTCTCTCTGATCGTTCTAATAAGAAAGGATATCTTGAATTGGCTGGTGTGATCAAGACCATGATTGACAACTATCCAAATATTACATTATGGCGGAAAGAGGATTAAAAAGTTTAGGGTAAGAAAAAAAATAAATAAATAAATAAAGGAATCCCACACACAGTGGGATGATTAATATCCCAGACAGATTGGCTAGCATTCACGAACGAGCGCCTGAGGTCAAAACAGTCAGATTAAATCAAGTCTAAGAAATTCTAAATCAAAAGTATAAAAAAGGGAAAAATATTTAAATTAGAAACTAATACGTGGGTATCAGATTTGTAATATTCTATAAACAATCAGAAATAAGATTACTGAGTTCTTTATTTATATATATATACATATATATATATATATATATATATATATATATATATATATATATATATATATATATATATATATATATATATATATATATATAAAATTTGCTCTACTTAATATTGAGCACTTTGTATTCGTTATATCGCTGACTTACCCCTCTGAATTCTACACTTAATAATCATCGTGTAAGTCAACTCTTCCTTTAAATATATATATATATATATATATATATATATATATATATATATATATATATATATATATAAGTAATTTTTTATTACTTTAAAGGCATTTGAAAACAGATTTTTATTTATATATTTTTTTTGATTTTTTAGAATGTTGTAATCCTCTGATGTGAATTCCGAATGTAATCCTTGATGTTGCAAAAAAGGAAAAAAAATAATGTTGCAGTTTCACTTCCGCTACAAAAAATCGGTTAGCGAAAGGTGTATCTCTTAACTGTATCCATTTTTGTTTTGACAGACTAGAAAAAAGAAAGACATATTCAAACTACGTCACTATGTCTTTCTTTTTTCTAGTAAAGTTTAAAGTAATAACAAATTTAATCATTCGCATCTGAAAATCGGGAGATTTAGACTATTTGTCTAAGCTCCCTGAAATAGCCTATAACGCGAAATCTCTAAGTCTTTTGTTATTTCTTTACTCATATACTTGCTCTGTGACTCTAACATTAAGAGCACACATTGAGCTCTCAAACTGTGACTTGGTTTTGTTTAAATAAAACTCTTGTGTCGTAAGGAAGATTTCTTCTCTGGACTTTTGGATATATATATATATATATATATATATATATATATATATATATATAATATATATATATATAGTTATATTATACAAAACATAATCCTTATTGTTTTCAAGTTTGTATTCTTTCTTTCATGCTTCCTAATAATTATTTTGACCTCTTTGATTCCTCTTAAAAAGCTATTTTTGGCTGACCGAATCCTTACTATTCGAACCATTATCAAGGTAAAGTATGTGTCTCATTATTAAAACTGTTTCATATTTGACTAAAGTAAGTGTTTCGTTTATATATATTATGGAATCTCTCGTCGATTTTTGACGCATGAGGGTTCATACATACACTGAACACCCACACAGTGATTTGTTTATAATGGCGAAGGCTTGTGTTGGACCATCCACACTTTTGGGCACAGTCGATAGGAAATAATTGGTGCATCGAGGGTTGCCACAGACCCAATCAACGACCGATCTCAGGAATTTTGAATTCGGAGCTAGACTGGTTACCTTACAAAGGCTGAAGGGTCCAGTCTGCCCTACTATTTAACCCATAGCTGGAGGGAGAATATATGGATTCATACCTTTCCCAAGGGTATGAGGGCTATGTGAAATGCCAGCAGCTTCGTCGGGGAATTGAACTCGAATCGGCGAGTACATTTTCCACGACTCTAACCACTATATATATATATATATATATATATATATATATATAAAGTTAAGAGAAAGGAAATGAACCCGATGGTATGAATATAGATAAAAGGATATGAAAACAACACAGTATGCTGTTAAAGTGAAAACATTTTATATCATATTCATAGCTAATATTGAACAATATTTCGATTTATAAAAATCATCTTCAGAGCTTGTTTTTATTCCGGACTCAATATTATATTATTTTCGTCTCCTCTCTTGATGAGTCCGGAGTAAAAACAAGGTCTGAAGATGATTTTTATAAATCGAAATATTGTTCAATATTAGCTATGAATATGATATAAAATGTTTTCACTGTAACAGCATATTGTGTTGTTTGCATATCTTTTTATCTATACTCATATATATATATATATATATATATATATATATATATAGAGAGAGAGAGAGAGAGAGAGAGAAAGAGAGAGAGAGGGGAGAGGTAGGGGGAGAAACAAACAGACAGACAGACAGATAAGTGTGTGAGAGACAGAGAGAGGATCACTTATGTCAAACTTTTTTTATTACCAGTGTAATTTCCCACAGTTTTACGTTATTTAAAAAGATTCCTGTTGCTAAAACTGGTAGGCTATGTCTATCTATCTATCGATCTATATATCAGTGCGTGTGCTGAAGCGTGTGTGCAGTAATAGCTACAAAGCTGGATAAACACACTCATATGCTCCACGTATATTTTTTCCTTGTCAAATATGTCTTAAGTATCTGCTTTAGCTCAATAGTATTACGGTAAATTTCTCAGTGGGTCACAAAAATAGTCAGGCAAATTTTCAAAATTAAGTTCTATTCCCTGAAACAGTTCAGTTGCTATCGTTCATCTAAGAACAATGATCGCGTTAGAGGTGTTTAATAGATGACTTACTTACGCCTGGTGATGTCCCAGCTGGAATTCAAATGATCATTAGTTATAGTTTCTCTGCCATTTAGTGTGTGCCAGTGACTTTGCGTTTATAGTTTAGTGCATTAGTCTACAAAATCAATTGTCGTTCATGACTCGAGGATTAGTCAGTGAAAGTTTTCAGAAAGAAAACTTACTTAAATCATGCCATGAAGGCACAAGCAGTTCATAACTTTTGTTTCCTGCAAAAAATGTTCATACCATCTGTCGTCTATCTAGTGTAGATATACACCATGCATTTTCCTCGTATTTTTACTGTTTTCATTCGCTATTGATTCCGCTATCCAAGAACGTTTTTGATTTAATGGAAAAAAACGCCATCTGCTGGCGGGTATGTCTGATAGATCAGTAAGAGCAGTGAACATGCTATTTTAGTTGTCATTTGATGTTGTTGTTGTTGTTGTTTTTTCCTTCGTGCTTAACTGTACAATGTGTGCAGAGAAAGATAATTATATTTTTGTGTTGATCTTTGTAGAGTTTTCAAGTGGAAAAATGAACTAAAGGAAATGATTCGAACGTGCTATGGAGACGTTATTCATGTCATATCACATACAAGTTTCGAAAGAAAGGTTCTCAACATAATATATATATTTATTTATTTATTTATTCATTTAATAATTTGATAATTATCAAATAAATACACCTCTTACATCCATAATCGAGAACATTATTTTCAGTTTGACAATACTAAAAAAAGAGGTTTCTATCTATTTAAATGTGTGCGCGCGTGTGTTTATTTAACAAATCCCTCCGCCACGGGCAGAATGATAGATTTTAAGTGTAATAAAGCTGGTTTGAACTTAGAGCTTTCCTTTTTCTTGCTGTGTTGCCTAACCACTGATAACAAACTTAGATTGTTATATCGTAGCTGGGGATATATCAGATGGATTAATGTGCGTGTGAATTCGTTATTGTGTGTGTATATCTGTACTTTTCTGGTTTAATTGTATGTATTTCGTGTATAGTGTCTATGGATGGGGGGAAATATAGGGGGGAATAGATGTTCGTATCAACAAGCTCCCACCGAGAGGGAGGGGGGGCAAAAACAAGCAAGTCCACAGTCTTCCAGCAAGCCAAACTTTCCCCTGGTCAACACGCTCTTCGTTTTCGTTTAGCAGCTGCAAAAATCACATTTCTTTACTCGGTCGTTCGCGTCAGTCAACCTGCTACTGCAACTTCTTACTGCCCCGCGTTTGACTCACACGTTATTTATGTACATATTTACCGAAACATCCTGGCACTTCGCGTCCGTCCAATGCCTAACTCGCGTCTACCTTCGCATGCGGGAGGACGCGGGCTCGATCCCGGCAAGCAAGGCAATGTCTTGCTCTTTTTCTTTCTCCGTCATATGCTGATTTTGAGTAAATTTAGTATATGGACTCCTTTGATCTCGGATGGTGAGTTTTACTTTACTTTGGCATTTGACGCATCCACTCAATTGTCGCCTGTAAAATATGGCTAAAAATTGCTCAGAAAGGCTAAATCGTCCAGAGAGCAAATACATTTAGCACCCACAGGAGCTTCCTCGACCCCACTGATTAGTATCAGTGAACTTATTGTACCTAAATTAATGAGAGCGTTCTCATTTTCTTGAGAATAAAATAAAATCATGGAAATCTAAATAAATCAAGGAAATCAATGAAAATATAATTCAACAAGGTAACAAATTGAAAAATACAAGTGCGAATTTGAGGGCTCAAATAATGTTTTTGAGACCTTTCATACCATAATATATATACTAGAAAAGACGTGACCCGTTGGGTCACCCATTGTGCTCGGTTTAGATTGTTGGAAAAAATCACATGATAATATTATTTCACTAATTTAAAGTTTTCCCAAACTGTCCAAATAAGTTATTTAAACTGGACTAAACATTTTCAAATGACCAAAGGAAGAACAAGAGAAGGGTCACTTGGTTAGTTAATTTGTAATTAAAGGTAAGTAGGTTTTTAATCATGGATATCCATGACAATCTCTAGCCAACCCTACCCTATCAATCATTGTTCTCAAGAGGTCCTCTTCACAGCATCCAATATCTGCACAAAGTTGGTCAATGTACATCTTTGCTCAACGGTCCACACTGGCGTGCCTGTCTCCTGGTTTCCATACAAAAACATCATGAGTTTGTCCTTGATTCTCTAGCAGTGTCCAGCATTTTACTCAGATTGTTTGTGTGATAAGTGGCAAGTGGCCATACAGCTGCTTTCTCATGGGGTGTTGCTTCCACAACTTTTTTGAAATTACATAATGCATTCTTGTGCAGTTCCCATGTAGCTTATTCTCTAGGTGCTATGTTAGTGTCCAAGTGGTACAGTTGTACAGTAGCAATGATACAGCTATGGTTGTGAAGAATTGTTGCTTTAACTTGTCAATGAGATCAGATTTTTATATGACTGATAGTCCATGGAAGAACATGCCTTTCACTATGCATTGATTAACATGGCTTTCTTTAGATAAGATATTACTACCTAGCTATGTTAATTGTAACACCAATTTCCAGGGTTTATCATCGAACGTGTAGATGCCTCCTTAATTTTAAAAACACATGAACTTGGTTTTATCAGAGTTCACATAGAGGGTGATGTTCCATGCTGCATTCGGTGCAGAATATTGCCTGCTTCTTGCCTTTTAAAAAAATAATTATTTATAACATCTAATGATGTTTACTTATGTAGTCTAGGCCTATTATAAATATATATGGTGCTAACATATCTCCAAGAAAATATATTTAGTATTGTAAAATAATGGGTGCAAGAAAAATAAAACATTTATTGCAAAAACACAGACATAAAATGAGGGTTCAGTTTATTTTATTGGAGGAATTTATGAGGAAATTGTTCTTCTTTACCCAGGTAGGAAGTTCATAAATAGCACGGTTCAAATTTTCAGAAGGCATCATGTAGCGTTTTTTAGGGCAAGGGGCCAGAACGCATTAATGCGATATGCACCAATGTTTCGCGCGTTGATCCCCCGTACCAAGATTTTTTTTTTTTTGTACATAAATCAATTTTACATTTTTCGAAAGACAATTGAATGACGGAACATATGTAAAAAACGATAATTCACTAATAAATCGGTTTGGGAAATAGGGCATCTTAAACATTGAAACTTAAATCTCGTAAATAAGAAAAAATATGTATCTTTTTCTTTTTTTGTGTTGTTGTTTTTTAATTGTTAGATTATTTTCAAAAGAATTTTATATTAAAAGTTCCTATTGTCTACATTTTTATTTTATTTTTCAGGGATTTTTAAAAATTTATAAAATGTAAAATAAATACTTTTCTTTAATGTACAGCAAAATCGTATTTATTTAACCAAAGAAAATATTGTATAAAAAAATATCTTGCTTGTGTTCTGGGTCCATAAGTTAATAGGTTCGAATCCGTGACGCATGTATAATTATACTCTGTAAAATAAAACTCAAACAAACAGTGTTTGAAGAAATGTATTATTTTATTTGGAAAAAAATAATTCTCCCGTTTATATCCAGAAAGCAGATACTACTGTTCAGTTAAAATTTTATTATAAATAATTTCTAAAATTGTAATTCTGATTTTCCCAACTTTCTTTTTCAATAATATTAAGAGTTAAATCGTGAGGCATCAAGGAAATGCTAAATTAGTAATTTGTTTTGCTTCATTAAATAATTTTTTATACGTTTAGCACTTCATACTAAGATAAGGTGCACACGTCAAGATGCGATAACTGTCAACAAAGAGTGGGAATGTACGGGAATTTACGGCAATTTACTTTGAAATGCAAAAATGTAGGTTTTATGTAAGAGAAATTTTTTTTTTTAACACATAAACTTGGAATTGTCCTTTATACTAAACGTAAAAGAAAACATTAAAAAGTTAATTTTCCATTTTTTATTGACGTTTTAAAATATTTTAAACAATTAAACGGACATTTTGAAAGTCCGCGGTTTGCACATCTCTACCATTATGCATAACGCATCTAAAAAAAAAAAAATTAGCGGTGCAAATGTATATACACCTTCCTTTAAAAATATATTTTTTATTCTGTATTGCCACAAATTTTTAAACAAATACAACCGAGTTTGGCTTTAACTTTTCGGAAAAACGCCTTAAATCAGCTATAGAATAATATAATAAAGAAGAAATATGGCCAGATAATTTTTTAAATGTAAATGAATTTAAGTAGAATTAAATGTAAATGGCAATTAAAGTAAAGGAAAATAATTTATTTACTAAAGGAATAGGTATGAAATTATTAGTGAGACCTATATGGTCTTTAGGTACCACCAAACCTAAATTACAGGCGAAAGGGTAATTTTCAGACCGTAATATAGACAGAAAAGTTACAAATTATTTCCCTTTTACGATTAACCAGTAAAAGTATGGAATGAAAATTTGAATATTTTTTCTAAGAGAAAAACTGATAAAATAATCTATTATACTTACTTTTTATTTTAATTATTGAAAAAAGTTAAATAAAATATTTTTTTCACGCTAACACTGTCAGACTAACAGGAACAAACTTCGGTTACTTAGAAGCGTCTCGTCTCTTTGTAAAACAAATATGTCAGCTATGCTCTTCCGTATATTCTAAGGATCATACATTACTATTCAACAATAGAAATTACAAATTCTTTTAAAAATATTAATCAAGCTCGTATCGGACCAATGTTTAGTTCACCTGAATTATAAAATTCATATTTTTAAATATTCGTGAAAAATTCGTTTTTTTTTTTTTGACGCAGGAAAAAAAATAATTAATTTATTTCACGCAGAAAATAAAATATTTAATCACACAAAAGATTGAAAATCTCGTAAAAATTAATTTCTTAAAAAAAAAAAATTTTTTGACAATTTAATAGAATATAGTACATACCAATTACAAAAGCAAAAAAAAGTTTTCAAATATTAATATTATGACATTTTTTAGCACTTTTTATTTCCGATTTCATTAATTTTTCCTCAAAAAACTACACCTCGTACATTCATACAATTTCATTGATATAGTTATTCAGACTCTTATCTTTATAGAAAAAAAGAAAAAAAAATTTCAGACGCGTCATTTTTATTATCTCATGAAATAAAATGGGGGGGGGGGAATAGACCTCGTAAAAAAATATTTAACCCTAGTATATTTTAGAAAAAAACTATTTCAGATGTATTTACATCCAATGGTAAACATTTATGGAAAATTTCGTGAAAATTTCGTGAAAATCAGATTATTAATTGATTTTTCATAAAAATTCTTAAAAATCCTCTCATCGTAACTTTTATTTAGCTACGTTAAATTTCAGTTGATTTAACAGTGCAAAAATGAAAACATTGTTTTTCAATCATAATTTTCATTATTTCCGTATGCTGAAAATTTTTTTAAAAATCAACAGGAGTTTATTTTATGTTTTTTCTTTAGAATGGAAAAAAAAATTTCAAGAAAATATTAAATATACGTAAGTGTGAGGGGGGGGGGGGCTAAATTTCACAGGGTCAAATTGGTGGTACCTACTGTATTGCCACGAATTTTTAAACAAATACAACCGAGTTTGGCTTTAACTTTTCGGAAAAACGCCTTAAATCAGCTATAGAATAATATAGAAAATATGGCCAGATAATTTTTAAATGTAAATGAATTTAAGTAGAATTAAATGTAAATGGCAATTAAAGTAAAGGAAAATAATTTATTTACTAAAGGAATAGGTATGAAATTATTAGTGAGACCTATATGGTCTTACTAATAATTTCATTTACCTATTCTTTTAGTAAATAAATTATGTCGTAGCTGACAATTTAATTCTAAACAACTTATTTTCTAATAAACTCTTGATTTGTTTTCTATTAAAAACTGTAGGAAACATAATAATTTTTTTATAAGTATATATCAACATTACCGACCAAAATTTAGTTACAATAAAAAGGCATTGGTTTGTTTATGTGTGTGTATTATATATCTCGTTCATTTTTTAATCTCAAAACATCTTAAATCGGTAAAACTTGAAAATCGTCGTCAAAATTAAAACTTATTTGGGGATGACAGTTTAACTACAGTGCATGAATTAAGTTTTTTTACAAATTCTGTTACGGTTTAGGGGTTAAGGTAACTAAGTTTTTGTCGGTAATGTTAATATATACTTCTTATAAAAAATTTGCGAACTTTAAGCCACAAATCTTGATTTTAAAACAAAATAAGCTGATTTGAATTATTTCGCAGCTAAATTTATTTTTAATTTTTCCGAAAAGACAAACAAAGACAATTTATCTACTTACCAAATAAGTTGATTGATTCACTAATTTAAGATAGATAAATTACCAAAAATCAAGGAGTTAGTCAGCAATGTATTCTTTTAGTTTGTTTTAGTTTGTTTTAGTTAAACGATGGGGGGAGTCAACGTTTGCTCATTTGAATAAGATCCCATCACATTTAAATATATAACTACTTTTTTTTTACCCAACATGAAATATTTTTAAAGTAAGTTTAATAATCATGTTAAATTTGACTCTATAAATTAATAATTAAAGTAATTAAAAAAAATCTATTTTAAAGCCTGATTTACGCCACTTTATTTAAAAAAAAAATCTCTTTAGCCTGGAGAAATGAAAGGGGGGGGGTGAATCTACGGAGTACCGTGGGTGATGGGATGGGGGCTGCTCACTGCTGATTTTTCAGTTGTGACAGGCTCACTCTTACTAACTGACAAATACAGGGTGGGAGGAGAGTTAACTTAACTGACATAGCGAGATGGGAAGAGCAACAGTTAATCTCCAAGACAGGGATTGGTCGGTCGTTGACTTAATTGCTAATTACGCCTAATTAAAGCCAATTAAACTGAATTTTTTTTCATACACTTTGTAGTGCTAACACCAAGGAATATCTAAGTATAAATATTGTGTCCATAACATAAATAGAAAAAAATCCTTTAGCTGGAGAAGGTTGATAAACTCACCTTTAGTATAATAATATATATATATATATATATATATAATAGATAGATAGATAGATAGATAGAGAGAGAGAGAGAGAGAGGGGGGGAGAAATAGAATGTCTCAAATATGCATCATTACCGAACAGCCATCATATTTAATAAGATCGAATACAATATTACGTTCTATTTCTCCATCTTTTACTGAAAATTGCATTGATGTAAAACTGTTACCTAAAAAAAAAAGCTTATTTACCCTACGTGTAGGATTTGACTCAAGGTTACAAATGTGGTATCCACTGAGGATCGAATTCATTTATTCAATAGTAACTTTGTGAGTCTAACCTGCTAACCATTCCACCACGTTGGCTAAATACACAATAATAAATTTGATAGGTTGAATCATGTGCTTCAATTTTTGTGATACCTTTATTTAACTCTTCTACATGATCCAAGTACACATGTTTCTGAAGAACAGAGAGAAGCTATTTCTCTCTCTCTCTCTCTCTCTCTCTCTCTCTCTCTCTCTCTATAATATATATATATATATATATATATATATATATATATATGTGTGTGTGTGTGTGTATGTGTGTGTGTGTATATATATATATATATATATATATATATACATATATATGTATATATGTACATATATATAATATATATATATATATATATATATATATATATATATATATATATACACAACTATAGTATATATGTATGTGTATATGTATATAGATAGATATATAATTATACATATAACTGCTGATATACCTATATATATATACATATATATATATATATATATATTTATATGCGTGTGTGTGTGTGTGTGTGTGTGTGTCTGTGTGTGTGTGTGTGTGTGTGTGTGTGTGTGTGTGTGTGTGTGTACAAATACATACATCAATAGCGACACAAAGTGGTTTCCAGCGTCGCCAGGTTTTTGCAGACTTTATACTTCGATTAGCCCGTAGAGTTGAGATAAAATTCAACAGTAATACTTGTAGAAGTTAATAAGAAAATAATCTCGTAAGTTTCATGTTAAAACTTCAACGTCTGGGGTATCATTATCTAAATCGGTGTATCATTTATTAATATCAACATGGTGCTAAAATGGCACAATATTTGTGAAAACAACTTTTATTAAAATAGAGCATGTTGTTTTCCTCTCCCAGTATGATCAAAGGACTAATCAAGTTGTGCCCTCAGCGTTTATTAAACGTTCTTTTTCTTTGTGAATCAAAATATCACAATTTGAATTCCAAAGCAATTATATATTTCGAGAAATCAATATGCCCAACAACTGTCCTGTATTTATTTATCTTATTTACATCTGTGCAATTTTTGCCTCTGCTGTATCCAAAGTTCATTGCTATCTGATAACAAGAACATTAAGAGAATGAAAGATGTTGATTTTTTTTCTCTGCATAATATGAATGCTGATAGAATCTAGTACTATAAGAAACACATGGCTTATTTCTAAATTGAAAAGCTTTAACTTGTGTGGTCTTAGTATCTGCATTGAGAATGTTTCCAATAAATTTCCCCGGAAAGTGTCAATTACAAAATCCTTAGCAAAACTAATTCAGTAATACTGGCAAGTTGCTATCTAATGTACAAACATTATATATTGACTCGTAAAAGTTCAGGGAATCCTGACAGACACCAAGTAAAAAAAGAGACTGTGTACATTTCCCATGGCGTATATAGCCAACCGATACGCTTAAATACTAGCTCAAACTAGGCTATTTGATATTTTATGGCGACTAGTAAAGGAGAAGGAAAACTCTGAATCCAAACCGGGAGATGGGCTCCGCAAAACCATTTATGTACAATAAACGCTACATTACTAGTACCCTTACGACCAAAACAAGCTTAAAGAACAAGTGAGAGAGGAAATATATTAGGTATATATTTAAGAAAGTGGTATTTGGATATCACTACGGCGTCCCAGCGTAGTATAATGGTTAGCAAGTTAGACTCGTAGATCCATTACTAGTTAATAGTGACTTCCATTCTCGCTGGATGCCCCTTACTTACGACCTTGTATCACATTCTAATGGTAACGGACAGGCTGGGTAAAAACCTACTCCTACACAATTTATTTTGTTTTATTCATGGAGTTCCAACTCGTTTACCATGATGTCGCAATACGTTAGTGACAACCAGAAAATGGTAAGTGATGATGATGGCTAATAGTTATAACGATAAAGGTGTCGTATTATTTTGCATACAAATGCAGAAATAGATGCCACACAGTAAGAATCAAATTTTGTAACTTTGCTCTTCTAGACTAACTGGCAAACCATTTCACCACCTGAGACGACACAATGTATAGGTGAGTATCGTAAATTGTAAGTTACAGTAAAAGAAGGTTGGATTCATCAGGATTATACATCAGAGTTGTCAATTTGGCTATAAAAACCATCTTGTCTACAAACGGGAGAGTAATGAAATATAGATTATGAGGGGTACATTTTGCTGTCAGACGAACTGATACCTTCTGAATGTCAAACCTTCAAAACAAGAAGTTAAAACAAGAAAAAGAAAACAACCACAATTATTAATCAAGACACCAACAACCTGAAAAACGGACGAGATGAAATGGATACAGTTGTGAAGATGACACACGAAGATAAACTGATTTTCTAATCATTGCAACTCAGATTAATTCTATAAGACAAAAAATATAAGACGAATATATACAAAACGCTGGGGAGTTTAAAATCTCCGTCTGTTCAGTGAATATAAAACATATTAGAGGGGAATACAACGAAATTACATAGAAAGATTAATATATAAATATAGATACAGAGTACATTTAGTTACTAGGGACTGTGCAAATATTTCCTAGGGTAATCATAATGGTGGCCTCTCAGAAATATTTAGACCCACATAATTCTTTAGTGTTTATTGTCAATGATATTTACATCTTTTTAAAGTTTGAACATATATCTATTTTTTTTTACATAGTGGGCATTTTGGCCAATGCATTTTTGTGGGTGCTGTTTCAGTTTTTGCATGACTATGTCATACCATCCCATTGAGGAAGCGTTGGACCTTGACATCGTTGCAAATTTCATGCACAACTCGCCATGCAATTCCGTTAATTGACGATGGATTTCAGTCGGTTTGATGCCGTTTGCATTCAAAAACCGAATAATTGCGTGAACTTCACACCAGGGTCAATCGAACACTCCACCAGAAACTACTGCCGAGACAAGACTACGCATGGCAAAAGGGCACGCACAGGGACAGGAGTAGGTACAGGAGCAGGTACAGGTGCTTTCAAAACAAACACAACGTAGCCGTACGAACAGTTTTCCTCGCCCCAGCTCTTTGAAGACCTTACTTTTGGGATTACCATCGTTGTTTTGTTTCTTTTGGTGGGGTATTTAACGGTATATCACATCCTTATGGGTTACTTAATGCCAAAATTTATTTGCTCATATTTTATTATAATCATAAATATTTCAATTTTCAATTTTCCATAGCAATAATTTTTAATCGCAATCTTATTTGTCTATAATATCTATAATATTTTTTGCACGTTATATATTATCAAGTATTACTATTTAATAATAAATAATGTGCACATTATTATATAGTTTCAATAATTCCTAGCCATTACTAATAATGTTCAAACATATATATTAGAACTATAAATGACACCGGAACTCTCCCGGTTAAAGTGAACCTGGGATGGAAGTAAATGGATACTCCATACTTACTAAGACTCCAGAGCTGAAGCCTCACCTGTGGATTCTCTTTAGTGTCATAACCACCACACCTCTTTTTTAGGAGGTGTTATTACCGCTCTACAGAGGATGTAGTCGACATATAGACGAAAACGATTGGAATTTGAATATAAAAATTAATTGTATATGCAAAAACGTTTGGGAAGGATATGCATCCAATTATTCTCCCTCCAGCTATGGATACATAGTAGGGAAGACTGGGCTCTTTAACATGTGTTAGGCAACCAATCTAGGGGAATACAACTCTAAATTCAAATCTATTAAACTCCTCTTATAAAATTGACCATGTGCCACACCCTACTCGTGCAGAGTGTTTGGTAAATGTATATTGCACAAACCAAAATACATTTTAGGAGGAACAACAGTTTTCTGTGTTTTGGATGTGAAATTAATTACACAAACCAGGAATTTGAAAAACATTGAAAGATATTAGACATCACTGTCCAATTGGAAATAAATAATCGAGGAGTCAAAATTCTGTAGCGTAAAAGAAACTATTGCACCTGTCATTGTTCCCGTTGGATCAGTGTTACACATTTTCTTTAACAGATTTCAATATTGACAAGTGAGAATATTTTAAAAATACACTCTATCGATGTTATTCGTAAATCTTCAGGTAATCCTCCCTTCATGAAAGCAGGATATTTCGGCCAGACATTTGTAAATATCTATTTCTGGCCATAAAAGTTTGAAATAATTCACGGTTTAGAGAATCTCCATATTTAGCATAACATAATGGTGAGAAAGTATAAAACGTGTTGAATGGAATCAGCAGTGTCTTACCTGATATCTTTACAATTAATCCAGCTCCATATATATATATATATATATATATATATATATATATATATATATATATATATATATATTATATATATGTGTGTGTGTGTGTGTATGTGTGTGTGTGTGTGTGTGTGTGTATATATATATATATATATATATATATATATATATATATATATATATATATAAGGTGTGTCAAAAAAGTATCGAGATGTCTTGTAAGTTTTCACACAACTTTATTCTGAAAAGAATAACGCTCCATTCATCTATCCTCGTAAATACACCTTCAAAAATCAGCACTTTTATGACTCACCTTGTATTCTGAAAAAAATTAAGGTTCCATTCATTGTTCATTTCTATATTGGTAAATACACCAAAACTTGTCATATTTCAGCTGGGAGAATGTTTTATTTTTTTTCTCATTATTGTTTTAAATTTTCCTGCTTATGTTATTAATTCTTTCCTAGCTAATTCCACCTTATTTTATTCACGTCATGCCACCAAGTGCTAGCTAACCATTTTACCCTCCCCCCCTGATATCTTTATCCAAACTAATAGATAAACAGAAGTTTGTAGGTGTAGTCACTTAACTGAGGACTTCTATGTGAAACTTCAAGCAGGATTACTATAGCAGTACATGGCATGTGGACTTATACTAAGTAGTAACTTAGATAATTCAACAACGCTGGAATAACCACACGTGTACATGAATGAACGTGCTTCACGTATACATGTGCATATGTGAGTATAAACACAGCGAACATTAGAAACATCTTGATGTCCCAGTAGACTTACCCTACTAACCCTCCCAAAAAATCTGAAGTTACTGTTGCCTGACACACAAACGCAAAATATTTTGCCGTTTCCCTAATCTCATTTCATTCCACAGGAATATCAATAGTAGTAAGTTTTGGGGTACTTTCTACGCTCATAAATCCCCAAATGGGTTAAAAGGGGCTACTTAGCCTTGGTCAGCAACCCATCAGTCAAGGAAAAGTCCAATACAAAACCACTGCCTTCAAGGCTAGGGGAGTAAACCCCGAAAACAAATCAGGAGCCGGTGTCGCTAAGGTGGCGTGATGCTGAAATCCAATATTACCCATCAACTCCTGCGACTCTACCGTTGCCAAACCGCATTGGTACCTTACCTTTCCTTTGGATCACAGCGGCAGTGTGGAGAGGGGGGATTTGCTGCATTGGCAACAGTTTATCCTCCATATGAACCCGCCCAGGCTATGTAGTTCAAATAAATAAATAAAAAATAAAACGAAAGAAACAAACTTTGATACTACTCCATCGTCTTTCGTAGACAGAAGGCTGCCAACCAACCAAATACACCTTCAATCTCGATACATTTATAACACACCTTTTATATATATGTAAGAAAATAGTTGAATTGTAAGCAATACGCTAAATTCTTTTATGATTTTTTTTTTGATAAAACATGTCTACAAGATCATATACTACTTATCTGTTAATTGAATTTACTTTTTACAAATTTGCGTAACAATAGACATACACTTGTTGATCAACGGTTATATTCTGTGGAACAATATTACATGGTATAATATTTGTTGTTAATGATTATGCTTCTTACTATGTGCCAGGATTAATTTAGAGAAGATATGCTTGCATATGGATGTGTGTCTTTTTAAGTAAATGTGCAATATTTTCTTCTATTTAAAAAAATATATATTCGAATTTAAAAAATGTTTATTTTTCTTTTATTATTTTATGTATTTGTTATATACAGTGGGATTCAATTTCTAACTCTGCTGCATGTAGCTGTGTTCCTTAAATAAATAGCATGATATTATTTGCCTCATAATATTTCTTTTTTAAAGAAATGTTCTTGCTTTGAATATGTTTTCCCTCTGGACGTATCATCTCTGAAATACCATTTATGGAACTTGAAATATCGACTCTTATTCTTTTTTTATAGATTGCTATGTTATTTAGTATTAAAAAAAAATGTTTTCCCTATCCTCGACCTTATATATTCAGCTATGCTATAATCTAGCATATTCAGCATATGTTCTGTTTTAGAGAGAAAGTTTTTTCTACTCATTTTTCCTTAATATAGTTGTTCGAATCTTGATATTTTCAAATGTAAATGCAGCATCTCATAATTGAAATGGAAATAGACCTTTTAGAAAAATATACCTTAAGAATACTTCAGGTGTTTTTTATAACATTTTTTATTTTCAATGAAAAGAAAGGTCACTGATTCAGTATTAAAATTGATTTTTTTTTGTTAGATCAGTTAAGTATTTCTTATTGGCATCGAATAATAAGCTAATGCTTCCATTATGGATCTTTGAACCATAAATTGGGGGAGATTCCTAATGCATATTTTCTCTAAAACTTTCCAAATCATTGACATTATGCCATACTAACCAGAACTGAGTAATTAAACTGGTTTACAAAGAAATTGAGACAAGCACAAAAATAGCTGCTTTAATCTAATTTGGGGGTGCTGAATTCAGATTTGAAATCCGTTTTTACTCATCACCTCTAGTTTTTTTAGATATGCATACTGTACATTTTGTACACATATTGTACATAAAGGCGTATATGCATTCAGAGTTAATTTCTAATACTGTGTGACTTCTTTTTTAGTTATTATGCAATAAATGTAAGTGATAGCATTACATTATATATATATAGCTATATATCAAAACGGATTTTGGCAGTTAAGCGTAGCCAACACGTCTCAATCAACAGCGAGCACAGCATCAAGGAGAATCCTCTGGTTGACATGAATAAGGTGCTTCTTCCTCCTCTTCACATCAAGCTTGGTTTGATGAAGAATTTCGTGAAGGCCATGGACAAAAATGGTGCTGCCTTCCAACACTTGTGTACTCTGTTCCCAGGTCTCAGTGCTGCTAAGTTCAAAGAGGGCAACTTTGTCGGAGCTCAGATCCGAGAAGTGCTGAAGGATACTGATTTTGGGGAGATTATTACCTTATAGAAACTGAGAGCATAGGAAGCATTTAAGTCAGTCTGTAGTGGCTTCCTTGGTAACACACGCGTACCAAATTACCAAGCCTGTATTGAAAAGTTGCTTAAGACTTATGACTATATGGGATGCCGAATGTCACTCAAAATTCATTTTCTCCATTCCCACCTTAACTTCTTTCTTCGAAATCTTGGAGCAGTGAGTGGTGAGCACGGAGAACGATTCCACCAAGACATTACGAAGATGGAGAGCAACTACCAAGGCAAGTGGAGCCCCGGCATGATGGGAGACTTCTGCTGGATGCTCTTGCGTGACATCCCAGAGTCAAAATACAGCAGATGATCTAAGAAAACACACTTCTAACTGTCTGCGGTACTATGAATTGTGTATATTGTGTCATCCAAGTATATTTATTCCGTCAATGTTCTTTATCTATCCTGTTTTATCTGTAATAAGCTGCTGTAACTGTTGATATAAGCACGTATATACTCTGTATATACTAAAATGAGACTATTTAAAAGACAGAAAACTAGAGGTGATAGAGCAAAACTGTTTATAAATTTGAATTCATCACACCCGAATTAGTAAAAAAACACCTATTCAAATTCTTGCCTCAGACAAAAAATATTTTTTTGTAAACCAGTGTTATCAAGCAAACGATATTTTGTAATTTTATTAACATTCGTTGAGTCTATTTTTCAAATATTCTCTTATATATCATTGCTCGTTTTATTTCAATAAAAGACTGATGGATTAAAATTTAATTGAATTTATATTTAGATTTTTCGTTTAATTAGAAGTTTAATGTATCTCTCAATTGAAAGTATCCCATTTAAATTAGTTGAGAAAAATTTGATATACATAATTTCTTTTACAAATTATTAAGTTATGAATAATTCTACTTTGCCTTTTATTTACAACTGAACAGTTTTCTTATGTTTTTTTAATTTTTTAAGAGCCCATTTTAAATGTTAAACTGGATTTGTTTTAGAATGGAATGAAATCATTTTTCAAGAAAAAATAATTGCTATCAATGTCATTCTATAATGTTATATTGGTTGACCAGCACACTATGTGTAATGGTTAGCAAGCTAGATTAGTATACTATTGATAGCTACTTTGATTCTAACTCGATGGCCTGTAATTCTGATCTTTTACTACAGATGAGCTTTCAAAATAAATATATCAGTTTTAAATTTAAATCAACCTTTTTAATTCTAAAGTCTATGATAATACAATTTCGACAAAATGTCTGATTTATTGTTAGGAATCCGTAATCCAGGCTGGTACATGAAACTGGGTAATGTTTTCAAGGTGATCCGTTCAACATTCCGATCCGTTCATGTTTTTATTTTACAAGCCATCAACCCTACATTTCTTTGTCTTAGGATGAGATAATTTCTTGCGTCGGTATCTTGTCTCCAGTGTTCGTTTATTCTACAGGGTGAGCATAAATACACACCTCAATTTCAAGTTCTCATAACATCAAACATTTTAATATGTTTATAAGTATGGTGACACCAGATATATTCAATCAAAATATATCTATTATCATCAGCAGAATGTCTGGAAACTTCCTACTGCTAAAGGGCAGTGAAATACAATATGCTGCTCAGCCAAAAACAATGTGTTTTGTGTCCATCCCGTATTATTATAACGAAGATGGGCACAGTCCATATGTGACAATTGTAGAATTTCATATCGTTTGTATTCCAAAATATATACATTGCGCATATTCATTTACATACATTAGGTGCACGATTGCGATGGATTTTTATTTTCATCCGGAAACCAAAAAGTTTTCTTACTATGAATCTGAATAATGACGAAGGCTTCTACTTTCATGTGTATTTATTCAAAGTAGTCAACTGTTTGTGTCGTTTGCCAAATCTTTTATCATATCATTAAGCTCAAATAGTAGTCTTGGCATAGGCGAATGGTGTAATGTTTATCGTCAAAGGAAGAGAACTGAGCGACATTTTGAATCCTGGATGAAGTTGTTTACATTTCATAATGCGCTAATACAATTTGGAAAGACATACATCCAACTATTTTCCTTCTAGCAATAGGAAAATAGTAGGGCAGATGCGTTCTTTAACATGGTTAGTTAAATACATACAAACGCAACCGCATATTTAAGTATCACGCCATTGACTTGGAGTGGACAGTTTTCTTAAAAGAGACCTTGAAAATTATTGATTGAATAAATGAATGATTGATTCTAACGTGTTGTAAACATGGCTATATTTTTTCAAGTTATTATTCGTTTTTTTTATAGTCATTTCTTTGCACAGTAATGATTTATAACAAATCCGGCGAGTAGTACTTGGAGAGTAGCAGGTGAGTTCGGAATCTCCCAGTGTGGTTCATCACGTTCGCTACCTTGGCAAAATCATCTTACGCTGCCTCACGTTACTAAAATACTGCAAAACGTTTGACTCACCCTATTACTTGCAACCATTCCTCTGGTATATATATTTATTTTTGCTTTGCCTGAATCAGATAAATGTCTTATGTTCGTGTTTCAAAACTTAAACGTCTGATTACTTTAAAAAATAACAAGTGATTATATATTTTAACTTGGGGAGTTGTGTTTTGTATTTCAGTATCAAAGTATGTTTTATTTTAAAAGTAAAACCTTACCTTGCACAAGGTCATAATAGCGGTACATATAATCAAAAGTACTTTAAACACTCTATCCTCAACAAGTAGCTGTCTATTCATTGCTCTTTGGCAGAAACACAACCATAGACGTACACAGACACACATACAGTCGCACACTAATAAATATATATGTGATTCTATTCACACATGTTCGCGGGCGTTAGTCTGTCGTCTGCTTCATATTTCATGCAGATGTGGGCATCATTCGAGCCGAAATAAAATAAAAAAATAAAAGAATATATCAAACGTTTATTATTTTTACACTTGCACTACACGTATTACGTATTTCCAAGTTTGACATAATGCAATCTTTCATTTCAACGTCATATCTTGCGCCAAGCAAAGCTATGTTAGTAAATGTAATTATAAATACGAAAGAAGCAAACATTCCTGTAACATTTTGTCAGCGGTTATGTTGTCTGGTTTTCTTTGGTTTATTTGTTTAACAGCTCATCAACCACTTATGCCACAATTTGATTTATCTATAAATGTTTGATCATAATGATAAATATATTTCAATGTTCCATAGAATTTTGTCAATTCTGCATTTTATGATCATAACCATTTGGTTGCACAGAGTTTTATTATATCAAGTATTTCTATCTAACATTTGTAGTAAATTCGGTTGAGTGGCCTATTGTCGGTGTCGGTCAGACAGCTAGGAAATCTATCCCCTTTTCACTAACGTTACTAAGGAGATTTGTTGCGTATGAGGTGGTGCGCCTAAACTACCATCATCTCCCCACTTTACCGCACAGATCCAAGGTGTGCTACCCATACGCTGAGTCGTTGAGGGCCGGTATCGACTCTGGAATCGTTGTTCCTAGGCGGATGTCCCACTGACTGATATATAATTATATGGGTTTTGTTAAGTATTCCGATATGTTAGGTGTGAAAACCTAAATGATAATAATAACATTTTTGAAACATTTTTATGGTATCAGTCATTCCTGTCCAATACTAATACTTTTCAAACATATCTACTTTACACATATTTACGTCCCTAAAAGTTACTACCATTCCGTGACAGTGTGGACGTGAGAATAATGGTATATCAATGAGAATGCACAAATCCCAAAACCCCATATGTTTGAAGATTATTTGCATCAGTTCGGAATATTTGGTACCATAAGATTGTGTGTAAAGTATTTGTATCAACACTAGCTAGTTGAACATATGTTTGTTTAATAAGGGTTATTATTATTATTATTATTATTATTATTATTATTATTATCATTATCATTATATTATTATTATTATTATTATTATTATTTCACTTAGCCGGTGGTTCACTGGAGGCTGAGTGACAGCAAGTCTCCTCAGGTCTCCAGGACTCTTCTGAGTATACTAAACGATCTCAACAATGCTGTAGTTTGGATGGTCTCGATTCTTCCTCTGATTTCCAATTCATCCAGGCTCTTTTCAACACCCCTGGGGATCGTTCCAAGGACCCCACTTACAATTGGCACGAACTTTACACTTATGTTACACAGTTTTATCAGTTCTCTGGCAAGGTCCAAGTATTTTTCGATCTTTTCGCTCTCTTTCATTTTCACTCCTTGATCGACCGGGACGACAAAATTCATGAGATGACAAGTCTTCCTCTTCTTGTCAATCAAAACTAGGTCTGGTCTCCTGGCCGGGAGTAAGGGGTCCGTCTGTACCTCAAAGTCCCAGAGAATTTTGTGCATCTCACTCTCCAGGACAGATTCAGGCTTGTGCATATACCATTTAGTTGAATGATGAAAATTGAATTTTTTGCACAGTTCCTAGTGAATCACATTTCTCATCCAGTTGTGCCTAGTCTTTTGCTTTCTTTGTGCGAGTTTACTGCATTCTCTTATTATGTAATTAATAGTTTTGTCTTTTCCCCCACACATTCTACACTTGCAATTATGTTGTGTCATCTATTTTTGTTTTTATATAATTTGACCCGGGGACATTGTCTTTTGCTGCAATTATAACAGATTCTGTTTCTCTCTTGAGGTTCCCCCTTCTTAGCCATGTCCATGTCTTCTGATGTGCGATCTCTCCTGTGTTCCACTTGAAGTGTCCATATAGTTGTTTTACTTCCTATTTTTTCTATTTTGTTTTTGTTGTATTTCTGCTCGTCCATATGTTGCAATTGTTTTTCTGGTTGATGCTATTTGTCATTCTTTGCTCTTTTTAGTATATTTATCGAGTGTTTGAATTGCCAAATCTACACAAACTTCAATCCTGGCGAGACCTCTTCCTCCTACTTTTCTTGATACATATAGTCTGCCTGTGTCATCTCTGCGGTGTATTGCCTTGTGTATTGTCATAAGTTTCCTTGTCCTTTGGTTCAACTTTTGGAGTTCGTCTCTTGGCCATTTTAAGAATGGTCCAGTGTATCTTACAAGAGAACAGACCAGATGTTTATGTCCTTGATGAGATTTCTGCTGCAGAGTTTAGTTTCTGGGAGTTTTCTCGCTCTCCTGAGCTACTCTTTCCTTACTCTTTCTTTCATCTCTCTTTGTTTGATGGTGTCCTATCATTGTTATTATTATTATTATTATTATTATTATTATTATTATTATTATTATTATTATTTGAAACCATATAGCTGTTCAAAACAATAGTTACCAGACAGCATGTAATTGTGTATAAAATATTATTATTAGATAGACATGCTTGAAAGCACACAACTGTGTGCAAACAAATGCTTATCGAAAAATAAAACGTGCAATCAAATGAATACCATAAAATATATTTATAATATTTATAAATGATTCAAATTCTATTATTAAATAAACTATATGAAGTTGATACGCTGTTTAATAAATAATGTAAAACTATTTTTCAAGCGACGGTGTAGCGTTTATTTTTATTTTTCTGAAACTTCTCTTCAGAATGAATTGTATATTGAACAGGATTGAATAGGAGGTCGGTAATTGAATCAATTAAACTGAACTTTAACGTTGGAGTATTTTTGTACATAAGGTGTCCTACAATACACCACCTAAATTTATAGACTGGGTGAGGTCACGTGGTCTATTACTCCGCCAATCAACAGTTATAATCCGTAGCTAGCTGACTACTTAATCACTGACACTGACCCGACGTCCATTTGCAATCATTGACGAAGGAACTTACAACCAAATGATTATTTATCAAGGACTTGCGCTGGACAAGCGCTCTTGCATGAAGCCTAAAGGATAGCCCATAAAATCGTAACAATTCTGAGATAGATTTATTCATATATGCGAATTTATAAATCAGTAATAATTTTATAGATCTAAGTATAATGTGTTCATTTTCAGATCTGGCTGAAGACCAGCTGATCACTGTTTACCTTGATTCAATGTCAAAATATTTATTTCATATTTACCTCTCAAAATACATACACGTTAGCAACTTTTCATTATTAGAAGTATATTTGGTTTGGTATTTCAGGAAAATGGATCAGAACTTAAAATCCTGAGTTGAAATCTTAGTTCCTTCTGAGTTTCCTTAACCTTTCTTTTATCTTGTCTCTTCTTTTATTTATGTCTTTTATTCCCCTCTTTTTTCATTTTCTTTTTTAACTTTATTTTTTTGTTTGCTTCTTTTTTTGTTTCTTTCTTTTTTTGTATTTCTTCTATCTTCTTTCTTTATTTTACTTTCTGTATTTCCTCTTCCTTTCCTTCAAAGTTTTATTTTCATTTTTGCTCATCTGGTACAGCTTAAAATGTTGTTCATTTGCCTACAATTTGCCTACATCTTGCCTACAATTAGTTCTTACATTTCATTCATAAATTATGCCCAACAATATACGTCTGTCGCTTACACTTTTTCGCAATTGACAGAGCATCCATTCTTTGTCGATCCCCCATTGAAGCTTTTAGCCTCAATTCAATGCTAATTGATGGTCTAGACGGAACCTTACCGTACACCGAATATATAAGATGTGAGACTGAAATATTCAGTAAGGTAACGGAGGATTTCGAAGATCAAGTTTGTACACAAGCTTTAGGCGAATAAAGCAATTTTTAATTATTTAGAGACAGTAAAATAAATACGCCTCTCTAGATGATGGTCATGGCACTAATATATTCATGAAAGTGATAAAGTTTGGTGATGAATTATCAGCTATTTTTCGAATAGGGTTACCTACCCGCATAAAAAGGATCAGTCTCATAATTTCTTAAATAGTGAAGAACATTTATATGTAAAAAAAAAATATATGATCTCTTTAATTGTAGTCAGCTATAATATAAATGTTTATTTGTTATTTATAAAGACACACATACACACATAACATTTTTTTTTTGGGGGGGAATATGTGCTTAATTGAAGTCGTACCTAATTTTTCAAAACTAATAAATTAATAATTAATGAATTAGGCGGGCATGCCTATTCAAATGTAAGGCTAAACAAATCGAGAAAAAGCCTTACATTTAAATAGGTATGCCCGCCTAATTCATTAATTTTTAATTAATTAATTTAAAAAAATTAGTTACGACTTCAATTAAGCACATATTCTCCCAAAAATTGTCGGCTAAAAAAGCCATATCAAAACACATTGTTTGTTTACTTCTCATATATATATATATATATATATATATATATATATATATATATATATATATAGGTTTGAGTAGTGTATACATGATGAGGTCAACAGCGTTTTGTTACTGAATGTTTCTCGCGAATTTTTCGTGATATCATTACTTTGTAATTATGACTGTTCCGTTAGTAACATGCACCAAGGAAGTGACTCGATTTCTCAAGTCAGAAGATAGTTGGTAGCTGTAATACTAATTCAGAGGCTGAAATTAATAGGAGGCTTTCATCACTATATGGGGACAATGCACGATCTCGTAGATGTGTGTATGTGTGGATAGAAAAGTTTAAAAGTAACCGGAGAATCGTGAAGTGGGCGCAGCATACCCATCAACCTCCACAATCGTTGAGAATATTCAGTAAACACGAAAGATGCTGTTGGCGAACCGGTGAGATATCATCGATGGGATAACTTGTTCTCTGCAGATTCATCATGGTTCTGCCAATCAAGCCATCTACGATGAGCTCGGCTTCCATAGAACAAGAGTTCAAATAATTATTTTGTATATATATATATATATATATATATATATATATATATATATATATATAATGTGTGTGTGTGTGTGTGTGTGTGTACATATTTATATATATATGCGTGTGCGTCAATATAAATAATGAATAAATATGTATTTCATAAATAAGAATTTTATAATGTTTGTTATGTTATTTCCTATTTAAATGTTTATATATAACTTCATATATATATATATATATATATATATATATATATATATATATATATGGACATGTAGCAGACAGCAAACATACGCGTACGCAAAGTGTTGCAAGATAGATATGTGTGTTTTTGTTTGTGTTTGCTTGTTCATATGCGTATGTATGTGCGAGATAATATTGCGTTATCTATGCTAAAGTATGCTCTGCCCTTTTCGCACATATTTCTAAATGCCAACAGAGTTTTTACATTAATGATTCCCAAAGTGAACGCTTTCAAATCCGTACCCAACTATTATCAAAACAAGAACTGGCGGTGATTGAATAATCTCGTCTATTCTTGCTAACCTCGGAGCTGAGACAATTACATATATTCATCGGTTGGTTGTTCAAACGCAATGCATAAGAATGTTGACCTCTATTTAACACCGGTTGGATGATTACAGTATTAATAGCGACTAAATTACTAAATTCCTCATATATATATATATATATATATATATATATATATATATATATATATATATATATCAACCTCTCTGCACGTGTAGGATGTGACACAAGGTAAATTTCTTAAACGGAGTTTAACAGGTTTGAATTCAGTTTTCCTTCTCCTAGACTGATTACCTCGCCAATGTTAAAGAGACCAGCCCACCCTAGAATTAATCCATAGCTGGAGGGGGAGTAGTTCGATGCATACCTTTCCCAAGAACATTAGGTCTATATGAAAGGCAAACAGCCTCATCCAAGATTTGAACTCACTACGACTCTAAGTATTACAGCTACCAACTAATAGTTTCGTTTACTAGCACACCAGGGCAAGAATCCGAGGTAGAGCCACAGTGGGGTAAAAGTGGTGATAGAATATATGATTGCGAAAATTGATATAGGTAAGGGAGTTGGGATGGTTGATAGAAAAAACATAGGAATAGGAAGATAAATTAAAAGGTGTAAGAAGTTTATTTGTCGTATTCTTTTTTTTTCATGCTAATTCGTTTGGACCACAGTTTTAGAGATAGATGTACTGCTGCCCTATGTCTTTTAATTCAGATTCTTGTCCTGATGAGCTCGTGAGAGAAACGATTTGTTGGTATATATGACTCATTTTTATCTACTTAGTTATCGAGCACTCTTTAGACAAACCTAATGGCATATATATATATTTTATTTTGGCCAAGTGATATAGTGTTAATCGATTATTTTCGGTTAGTGCAACACTCGTGGTATTTTCTTTTTTTTTCCCAGGCTATTTTCGGTAGTAAATTCTTACTAACAAATTGTTTGTATTATTTTTTTTACCGCAAGGGTTACTAATAGTATAGTATAATATAGTATAGTATATATATATATATATATATATATATATATATATATATATATATATATATATATATATATAATATATATATATATGTGTGTGTGTGTGTGTGTAATTATATATATATATATTAATATATATTATATATATTATATATTATAGAGAGTTTTATAATTTGCTTGAAGCATTGTGTATATATTGGTTTTGATGTTGATTTTGAAGGCTATCACAATGCAGGTGTAAAGAAAAATAATAATAAGGTAACAATGATGTTGTTTGTTAACCTGTAATTTATTCTTGATATTTCGAGATACAATCTCTTTTTCAGAAGAACACTGGAACTGAATTAGTTGACGTCTTGTTATGGCATTTTTAGTTTACTTTACACCTGCATTGTGATAGCCTTCAAAATCAACCTCCAAAATATATATATATATATATATATATATATATATATATATATATATATATATATTATAAATTTATTTCGACCAAAAGTAGGATCTTATAAATCTAAGTTTATTTAATATAGCTCTCCAAAAATTTCGTCTCATCAGATGGTCTGAACACCATCTGATGAGAAGAAATTTTTGGGGAGCTATATTAAATCAACTTAGATTTATAAAGATCCTACTTTTGGTCGAAATAAATTTTTTATGGAATTACGGTGTTGAGATTTTCCTTCCTTTCTAAAGGTTCGCCAAACCTCTTACCCGTGCGGCCACAAGCAGCTGTAAAATATAGGAGGCTATTTAATCTCTATATTTCTAAGCGGAAATGAAATTCACTAGAATACTCAAACTTTGTTTTTTTATGTAAACAGAGCAAGGTTTAGCTGTACGCCGAATACGGTGAATTTTGCAATTAAATCCCTTCTAATTAAAGTGCTCAACCAAATTTGGGAGCATATATAATAAAGTAATCCACAGACACGTGTTTCGAGGTATCACCTCTCATCAGTGTGCTTATACGTTTCACAGCTACCTCTGGCCTGGTTCATATTTGTATTTATACACACACATATATATATATATATATATATATATATATATATATATATATATATACATACATATGTATATATATATTTATACATACATATGTATATATATATATATATATACATATATATATATATATATATATTTATACATATATATATATATATTCATACATACATATATATATATATATTCATACATACATATATATATATATTATATATATATATATATATATTATATATATATATATATATATATATATATATATATATATATATATATATATTTGTGTGTGTTCCATTTTAAATCATTAACCTATAGATATTAATCTAAATTAAATGACGTTGTCATCAAATCAATTTGTCGTTGTCATGCCATCATTTAATCGGTGAATGAACGATCTATTATTGATGTATTGTAAACTGGCTTTCATAATTATTTTCACATAACATCCATACCTCGTTTGATCGTCATCTCACTCGAATCTCACGTCATTGATTTAACGCAACTATGTGGAATTGCTTAAACTGGCTGGGAAATTTTAAATACAGCATAAGTTTATGTGATGAGGATTAATTTTGATCTAGCATTTTCATCAAATATCTGTTGATTAGTTTTAATGCTGCTTGGACGCTGTATGATTGTCAATTGCGTATCATTTTCTTGTTATTTTTTTTTCATATATATATATATATATATATATATATATATATATATAGGGTGTTCGGAAAAAATTTAAAATTTTCATAAGGAAAAACAAAAAATGCTTGGTAACTACAAAATTCAATGGATTATCAAGAAATTTAACAGGAACGGAAAGGACACTACTGTCAACAAGTTTCACTCAAAATAACCGCCATTAGCGTCGATCACAGCCTCAATCCTGCTCCGGAACCTGGAGCAAGCTGATGTTACGGTTTCCCTGGGTAGAGTATCAACAACTACCTTAATTCTGTCTATTAATTGGCTTTTGTAGTACTGGCACGGCGATTGGTGTATTTCTCAACAGCGTTCCCATACATAATAATTCATAGGGTTAAGGTCTGGGGAGTTCGGAGGCCAAACATTGGGACTGGTGTAGTCGTAAAAATTTGCCGACAACTATTTTTGACTTTTTCCAGATGTGTGTCAGGTGGCGACTCCTGCTGCAATACATATGGTCTACCACTGGCTACCCATGTTATCCAGGGCTTGACTACAGTGTAACTCCACGTAGGCATCTGAATTCAACGAGATACCCTCTCTGAAAAAATGCGGAGGAATCACATCACCCTCAGAGAAAACCATTACAGTTTGGGGAATGTTTGACTGCATGACTGGAGGAGAGTCCCTTGGACTGTATGCAAGCTATTTGTTATTCTGCGTGTTGTGCTTTTGATCTTGACAACATTTTTTCTCAACGGAAAAGACCCAGATTGTTTGTGTTTCAGCAGGATGTTTGACTTTGCTCAGAAGTTTCTTCGCCTTTTCAGATGATTTTCACGTGCTTTTTCTGTGAGCAGTTGACATCTGCGACACTTTTATGAGTAGTAGAGAAGATGTAAATTGAGTGCAAGCTTCATGGTAGAGGCTGAGACATTCAAGTCACGTGACAAAGCCCGAATTCCAATCCCAGAATCATCCAACACTTTTTCTGCAGAGTTTCGAGGAATTCTGCTGTACGAACGCAATCAGATCGTCTGTTATTTTTTCTCTAGCCACAGCCTCGTAGTCTCCATTGCCATTCTCCAGTTAATGTCTGATTGTTTTTACAGAGCTTAGGGAGCATTGGGCAGCAATCATATTTATTTCCTTATTATAATCTCCTTATTTTGATGACCTGCGCAGATCATCATGATACAAATTATTCTCTTCCATGATTCAGGTGTGCTCCAATCATCCATTCTATCTGTTATCCCGTATATGAATAAAGAGGGGTCGAAGCTTTTTAAATGATGCATAGTGTGCTTCAATACCTCCAGCCTACGGGGAAAAATAACCAAATGTAAATAGGTCAAATTTTACCCGAACAACCTATATATATATATATATATATATATATATATATATATATATATATATATATATATATATAGGGCTCTATATTTATAAGTATATAGTGATCAGTCTCATTTGGTTACTGACAGTTTCTCACCTATGCTCTTCTCAAACTAGCCGTGTTCTGTTTCTGTGACGATATTTACACTGATTAGGTTGAGCCGGCTTCATCAAACGAATTCATCTGTAGTGATTTGATGGAAGGAGTAACAAGGGAATATGAAATTAACAAGCGGTCTCCAAACCCAACATGCATATCCTAGTCAGTGACAAGTACGCCAAAAACCGTTGATTATTGACTAGGAGAGAGACACCCCTTACATTTTAGACAGATCCGATTTGGTCGGGTTGTGGCCCTCGTATCACTGATTGCCACACCTGACCGTCTGATCAATTTTTTAGCCAAATTTTGCAAAATCGAGGATTTTTCAGTGCATTTTTGTCTACGATCTTTGATGCTATTTCCATGTCGTATCGCCAGGTGGAAAGATACACAGACGAATGGAGTACTTAATAAATTTATTAAGCACCAATATCCGGTGCCAAATGGATACATAAAAATACAGAAAAAATAAGTACAAACAATTAACAAGCCAAATTACACTAAAAAGAGGAGGGTCAGTTCGGTTTCGCCAACGCAGCAAAGTCAGTCTGATTATTCAGCTTGTCAATCCACTTTAATCGTAAGCTATTTTATGGCTATGAGCCATTCCATCTAGTAGAATGCTGAAGGTGTATTAGCTAATCTACAACAATACACGTATTATATATATATATATATATATATATATATATATATATATATATATATATATAAAGAGATGCCTGTAATTAAATGACCAAGGTAATTACATAATTAAGGAAAAGTTAATGTAATATCTTAGATATAATAGACAATTATATCTTATATTCTTTATGCTTCAGCCAAATTTTTAACGTCTTGTTTTATCGCATTTATTCTTTAAAATCATTTACCGTACAGGCAGGATTTGAGACAGGATCACCAGTATGGAGCATCCAGCGAGGATCAAATTCAATTTTCAGATGTTACGGATTTGCGATACTTGCTTGCTAACCATTACACCACGACGGGACGCGTTCGTGTTTCTTCTTTAATAGATGTCCGTATTCTATTCGCCATTCACTTGTGTATTCCTCGATATAACACCACACGAACAAGAAACTAATGATATTCACGTATAAATTCATTAGCATAAATTTACATGATTTTACATAAAAGTAGTCTTTACATTTGATTCAAATTTCGCCATGGCCTGGAACTTCAGTTTGTAAAACGAACTCAGACATCCCGCTGCGTCCCTTGCATACGAAAAGGTTGACAGCAGACGACGCAATATGTGTAAACGAATGTCTCCTTGTAACGTCCAAAGTTATTAATAGTCTCCTACCAACAATGAAGAGTCTCGTTCTGGTTGGTTGCCAGTGTTTATGATTGCTCATCTTGCGTATTCGCTCACAAGATTCAGAACATCCAGAACATCCAGCGGCGCACGCTAAGACATTATGTAAGTCAAATTCGTGCCAAATTTTAACAGAACATGAAAAGTGCCATCTGGGTGTGTACCATTTGTGTATGTGAAAGAATGTTTGTTTAAGTGTACCTTGCGCCGGTATGTGTTTGAATTTGTGTGGGCTCAAATACACCGCTCGGTCTTCGTAGCAGCAGCAGCCAACCTCGGTTGAGAACTAGAAAACAAGATTGCACTGCGAAAGAAAACATCTGTTCACCTCAAAGTATGTTTGTCTTCAGCTGCCTTTACTTACAAAAAAAACATTTCTTTCGTTTTTACTCTCTCTCTCTCTCTCTCCCTCTTTCTCGCTCTCTCTTTCTCTATCTATCTATCTATCAATCTTTCTCTCGTGATTTATTCTCCCTTCGTTTTCGTATATCCTATCAAGCTCTCTTCCTTCATTCCTTATTTATTATCTCTTTATTCTTCCATTATTTATTTATTTATTTATTTCTTTTCTATTTTCTCTTCTTTTGTATCGCAACCTTCTTTTTCACTTCCTCCATTATTTCTTGATTTTCTATTTCCCGTTTGATTTATTTCAATTCCCTACATACTTCTTTCTTTGTTGACCGATTACACGCTTCTTTCTTTAGTTCTTTCTTTCTTTCTTTCTTGACTTGTATCTTTCTTGTCTTGTCGATCTTCTTTCCTTCCTTACCTCCTTTTTCCAGTTCTTACTTCTTTCTTCTTTGTACTTCATTATTTCTTCTTTTCTTTGTTTATTCATTTCATTTTTCTGGTGGATTCTCCACTTTTTGTTTAAGTATATTTATTTATTTATTTTCTTTTTTCTTTCATCTTTCCTTTGACCTTTTCCCTTCCTCTTCACTTTTTTCATTCCTTTTTGATATTCTTCTTCCTTTTTATATATTTATTTCATTCTTTTTATTTCCCTGGATTTTTCTTCTTTGGATGTCTGACTTCAATTTTAATTCGTTACTTTCTCCTTCATTCTCCATTGTTCTCTAGCAACATTTCTTCCTTTCTTTGTTTTTGTTGAATTTTTTGTCTGTAATTTCCTTCCATCATTTATTTCTATGTCTTTTTTCTTTCTTTCTTCATTTCTTTGGGTTTTTTTCTTTCTTTCTTTCGTTCTTTTCTTTATGTGGGGTTCATCTTTACTCTCTACTTTCCATCCATCCTTCATCTGTATTTTCTTACTTTCTTTCTTTCTTCTTTCTTTCTTTCGTTTCTTTCTTTTTGTGGGGTTCATCTTTACTCTCTACATTCCATCCTTCCTTCATCTGTATTTTCTTTCTTTCTTTTTTTTCTTATTTATTTACTTTTCTTTCTTTCTCTATATTTAATGTTTATTCTTCCTTTGTAGTCTGACGTCATGTATTTCCATTTTTCTTTCATTTCTTCTTCTTTCTGTCTACTTTCTGGATCGGCCTGTTACTTAATCCAGTTTGGCACTGTATTCTCATAAAGAAAAACGCGCTGTATTCTGAAATAATAATAAAAACATTGCCACCATGATAATACAGATATAGAAATGAGTAAAACAATAGACAAACATCTACCCGTATCTGCTTTAAATAAGGAAAACATTTGGTTTTCTTAGTATTTTGCCTTCAGTTCTCATTTGTATTTCTGTAGTTTTTGAATCTTTATCAATCTATTTTTGTTTCATCATCTATAAATCTGTCAAACTATTTCCGTGTTTTATTATCAAATTCCGTTCATATCTGTCTGTCTGTCTGTCTGTCTACTATTTCTCTCCATTTGTTTCTCTGTGTTTGCGTCTCTGTCTCAGTCTTTGTATTAGTATATACCCCCTCTATCTCTTTCTCTCTCACTATTTCTCTCCCCCCCTCTCTCTCACACAAACGCACACACATACACACACACTTATTCTCTGTTTCTGTCTCTCTAAACACACACACGCACAAAAGGAAAAATATTAAGATGTGATAGGACACAAATACACACACACAGACGTATTTGCACAGGCACACACGTACACACACACACACACACACATTACAGTACCCTATTTAGATTATTCGTAACTAAGTACCTCTTTATTTGTCTGTCTGTCTGTCTGTCTCTTTCTCTCTCTGTATATATATATTTTTTTCTATATATATATTTTTTCTATATGTATTTTTTGTCCCAGCCTTTTTATTTCACTGTCTAAACGCATTCCCATTTTGTGTTTCTGTTTGGTTTGCGTGTTGGAATACCAATTTTTTTACCATTTTGCTCCCGCATAATTTATGTCGTCCACTTTGGCCATGTTGCTTGTTAGGGAGTTTTGTAATAGTTCAATAGCCTTTTCGTTTTCTCTTTTTACTTTTTTCCAGTCCTGATATCTTAGAGATGTCAATGTCTCCTTCGGGTTTGGTTATGGTTTGTCCTATTATTTATATTTCGTGTCTCTTATATTGCGTTAGTTTTACACTTGCAATGTTGTATTCCGCGATGTTTTGGTTGTCAGTGTGTGGTATTTCCTCTATTTCCGGGGATTCATCTTGGGTATTTTCGTCTCTATTTACCTGTCCACTTATTTCCATAATCTCGAGATCAGAAAATCAACGTTTCTTTAGTGTCAGTCTTTCTTGGTTTTGGTTTGTTGTAGTGGAATCATCATTTTTTCCAAATGACTATCATCCTTTTCCTAGACACTCTTTCCATTGAGTTGCTTTTAAAATAACAGTGGAGTACATTTATGATTTCTTCTTTCGTTCATTTCTTCTTCCGATTTCTCTGGGATGAATTATTTTCTTCTTCATTTGGGTAGCTGGAAGAAAGATTTGAGGAGCCATCATTAACAGGATATCAACAGGGTCCCACATGTTGGTTATCAGAGGAGTACCTGTTGTTCTTTCTCTAGTGTATGTCATATGAATTGTTTTCATCTTCGTCTATGTAGCTGAAAGAGAAATTTGAGCAGCCAAAATTCGCAGAATGCATACTGGGTCCCTCATTTTTGCTATGAAGGGAGCACCTGCCGATCATGACATAAGTTTCGACTTAGTATAAGCCCACGAATACTTTTCTATTTATTAAGATATCAGCCTTATTATTTACCTCTTCCAGCAAAAGTTGTATTTTTTATTGAAATATCACAATTTTTCCCTGTGTTTGGGGAGATTATGGAAGGTTTCAGTATATGTTCATATTCAAGCAAAAAATGAAATAAAATAAAATAAAGACATGAAGAAATGAAACCACTCTTTTTGGAAGAAATTTCAAAACAGTTGACTAATTTTTTTTAAACAATTCACCGGACAGCATTTAAATGTATTATTAGTAGTAGTATTAGTATTATTTGGATTATTCAGACTATTGTCCTCATCTTCATTGTTATCTGTACAACGTTTCGGGCGGTATACCCTCCGACCTTCTTCAGGTGTTTCTTGTCGTACTCGGGAACCATCTCGGATTTTTGGACCTAACCATTTTATTCAATCCATGGGGGGTATCCTGTTCTCATTCTGCTAACCATAGCTTGGGTACAGATGTTAACCTGTGTTAAATATTATTCTATGTTACTGATGCCTATGACCAGTATTGAACTGGCAGTCAAGAGATAACTGTCACTTAGAACTGTCTTAGAACCAATTGGACACCTAGCCTAGTGGATAAAGGAGTTAAGTTCTGGTGAAAGAATTCAGGAATCTCTTGGTGAGATCCAGGCCGTGATTAACAACAATCTCAGTAAGACAATCAGTTCCGTAGCCAGTGTCATGGGGGCGTCTGACCAAGCGGGTAGTGAGTGAAAACATTCGTTATTTCTCTTAAAAGAGGAGAAAGGGCCTGTTTTTATCAAAGGTCATAAAAACGTGGAAACAGCGAAAAGACGCGTTTTAACAAACTTAAGTATCTCTTCAAACCGAACATGATGAGAAAAATGTCTGCCACGATCAGGTAGGGAACTCAAAAACCGTTGGCTTGGTATGTCCCATAAATATTAAATATATAGAGAAAAACGAGAAAAACTAAATTTCCACTCCACTAACGATGATGACATTATGCCTCCATTAATCTCCCCTCGTGGCCTCATTCAGCTCGAAGGTCTACATTATGTGCCAGGAGTATCTATTGCTACCCTGAATTGAATGCGTGATTGCTGGAAGACCATACATCTGACAAAATGACTCTGGACCATGCCACAAATGCAGAACACAGACTTGGAGGTGAGAAAGTTTCAGCGACCTCATCACTGGTCCGACTAACTCCCCTGATTGCAATCCCCATAAACATTATTTGTGATGTCCGTTTGAGCGTCGGACCAATAAGATTTCGTGCTACTCCAAGGATGCACTGAAGGCATGTGTTACATAATGGATAATACAGCCTATTCCTTTTGTAATAAAGTGTAATATTTAAATAAAAAGGTTAACTGTTAATTCTGAAGAAGAGTAATAGAAAATAACAAGTAGTTTGATTGACAGCTTTTATAACCTTGTTCACATTCATATTGATATAAACTTACTTGATAGCAGAATCGGTTGGAAAACCCTAGAAAGATAGTTTGGGATGTAGAGACATCACGGAGCTGCAAACTCTGAGCTCTTTTCCGTGCACTGAAAAGTTGGGCCTCGGAAAAGATAAAGATGTAAAAAGCAAACAATTTCTTCATAAATGTCCATGAAATAACTAACAGCCGATGGACACAAAAACGAGATCTAAGAATAACCCCAGTCAACACAAGACAGACAGCAGAGAAAAAACAGAGAGTTAGACTCAATCGAGAGGAATTATCAGAAACAGCAGAGTAAGATGAGAATATCTTATTATAATGGAGATTGTGGGTTTGTATGTCTGTAACCGAAACTATATTACTATTCAAGTCACAATTCCCTTTGTTATTTACATCACATTCTCCATGATTTTATTTTTTATTTAAACCTCAATTATTAATAAAATTGTTTTATATCATTAAGACTGTTGACCATATATACATACTAAAAACATACAATTGTATTTATATATACAAGAAAATAGCGGTTTACAGTGTGATTGGAAGGCTAATTTGCATATTGATCTTAAAAAATTGATTTTAATAAATATATGCTTAGTATTATTGATTTCTAATTGTTTGGTTTTATAGTAATGAATATGAGCAAAAATCTCGGGGATAAATCTTAAAAGAAATCCATTAACAAGAAGAAATAACTGTAATATTATTCTTGACTTCCTATTTTAACTAAATAGTTAAATTAAGAAAATTTACCAATGAAAGACGGGAGTAAGGGAAAATGATGGAAGAGTTAGTTTCAAAGTTGTTCTATTTTTCAATCATACCCCCTCTGTTCCAAATATTTTTATCTGAATTCTTATTCAGTTTCATTAGCCTTTCTAATTTAACATGATATTTTATCATATTAAAACTTAAATACTTGCACCCGGAGGATGCATATATTTGCTAGTATTTATAAGAAGAATAAGAATACGGCTATCTATCGGCGGAATGTAGCAATTTAAACAGGGAAACTGCCTGAAAAGTTTGCAGAAGATTCGGAAGTCGGCTCGAGGCAGTGGTTGAAGCCAATGGTGATTTCTTCGAATTGATTTAATCTATATTATTTGAAGGCATTTTTAATGAAAATTTGGTAAAAATATCTGACGAAGTGAGGTGTCATTGTTATTATTGTTTTGCATGATTGAGATGACAATTAACCTCTCGCACCCTATTTCTAGGTTGCTATAGGTTATTCACACCTACTTATTTGTTGTTGTATCGTGATCGTGTTCTCGTCTCAAAATATTTACCCGTTTCTCTTACAATTTTATGACTCCTCTTCTTTTCTCCAGTCCCATCTCTCTCTCTCTCTCTCTCTCTCTCTCTCTCTCTCCCTCTCTCTCTCTCACTCTCTCTATTTATCCATCTCTTTCTCGCTCTCTCTCTCTCTCTTTCTCTCTCTCACACACACACACACACACACACACACACTCATACACACAATTTTCTTCATTAATGATAACTCTTTTAAAGTAAAAGCATTTATTTTACACAAAAGTAGTTTAGACAAATGCATTCTTAGAAAATCACTTAGGCCATCATTTTTCCATATAGTGCATCAATAAAAGGATGCAATTGAAATGTTTCCGATCAAAATATTTATAATAACAGGTATTTTCTACTCTACAATAGGCATTAACTTCAATGTTCTCTGTTTTATTTTAATGTTTTTTTCCTGTAGATGTAGATGACCTAAATTTATATGAATCGATGTGATAAACCTAACGCTTGAATTGAAATTATCACGCTTTAGCAAAATTACAACTCTTTATATCTGCCCTCTTCTTTTGAATAAACATGGCTGCTCCACTTTTATACATTCTTCTATCATTGCAAAACTTCTCTAATTATTCCTCTTTAAATTTGTATGGGTACAACATTTACACAATGCTATTATTTTAGCATTAATATAAACACTGAGGCTGCGTGTATTCTATAAAGTGCTTTTTAATTTAGTTAGTTTTTGAAATAATTCATTACACACCCATTTTTATTCGTTTGTTATTTAGGAACAAGGTAATTCAAATGCTTATATATATATATATATATATATATATATATATATATATATATATATATATATATATATATATATATATATATATATTGAGTTGTAAGGATTTAGCGTGTGCTGTCGTTTTTTATACAAATAAATTGTAGGCGTTCAAATTTGACTGGGGAGTCATTTGTATTTTATTAAACATTAAACACCTAAACTCACATAATCATGCTGATATATTGATAATTCAAAAGTTTATATATATATATATATATATATATATATATATTATATATATATATATATATATATATAATATATATACATATACTCAATAAGAATAAACCGTTATTCTCTCTCAAGTCACATAAATATAAGCGTGATTTCGAGTTCCTAGGGGAAACCATTTATTTCAATTTGTCAATATTTGTTAATGTTATTAGTTTTATTTCATGTATTTTTAATTTGATTTTTATCGCCATCATCGGTAAAGACTGGCGATTAGAAAGATGATTCTCGATAAGATACTAATGCGCAACCCTTTTGCCTCTTGGAACATATATACAAATATTTCCCCCCTCCTGTTTGAACGGCAAGTGCAAAGAATTGCTAGTACACGCTGACAGCATGTCTTTCTCTCTACACCCCTTGCAGACCACCTCCCCTTGCAGGACTTCCGCACAGCATACAAAATCCGCTCAGACCTGATTGATGCGGTGTTTTCTTTCTCCAAAACCCATTTTGTTTGAAGGATGCCATCATAAACCGACTTCTTGCTTTTTTCTTTTAGTGTGAAGGATTTTTCTTTAATGAGAATATTAAATGAACGATCGTCAGACATTATTAATATTTTTATATTTATTAACTTCATCTTTAATTTCAGTTTCTTTTGAAGGTGGTTTCTCATAACGTGATTGGATGGTCATAATTAAACAACGCATCACACCTATATAATATTTTAATTTTATATCTAGGTAGTTTACGAATAACAGTTTGAATAGCTACAAGAAAATGGATTAGAAATTAAGATAAGATAAAATACTTGTCAATATAATGAATTCGTCATTTAAACAAAATAAGTTTTTTTAGCTTTTGAATTAAATAGAGTTTACATATCACTATTCCAGGGATACGGACTTAAAATATACACGATCTTCAACATGCAAAGTTCCAGAAACAGGAACAGCACTAACAATAAAAAAACCCTCATCAGTTTGTCTTATTTGGATGGTTTGTGCGATAATAACTAAATGGACGTACAGATGCTTTCTTGTAGGATTCTGCTTCTAGGATTTGTTCAAAACAGCATGCAGAATTTCTGTGTATTTCCCATCTAGATCTTTTCCAATCGTTTTGTTAGGATCCAAGTGGTTCAGCTATACAGTGGCACTAATACGGCTACCCCATGGGAGAATTCTCCATTCATCTTATCAGAGAGATGAGAAGACAAATAAAAAGGTGCGTTTAAAATATGATGGTAATGGAACTTTGAACATTTGTTATTATTAGGGAACCGCTTATCCCAGTCGGTAGAACGGCTACTTAGGAACCACAAGATTCCGTGTTCGATACCGGCCCTCACCAACTCTGCGTTAGAGTAGCACATATTGGATCTGATGGTAGTGGAGCTTCTCTACCTCAGACGCAAAAACAATCTCCCTGCTCTAGTGTTAGTCAAAAGGGGATCGGCTTTCTCTCTGTCCGGCTGATATCAACAATAACCCTCGTCGACGACTTTACTACTATTATAATCAAACATCTCCAAATGCATTACATATCATCTTTAGATAATGATAATAATGTTGATATCCCATTAAATACACTGAACAAAAATAAAACAACTTGGTTAGGTGCTTGGATTTAACGGCATGTATACCCCTGGATTATTTTATGTCGAAACATTTTGTTTTATTCCCTCCTGTTGGGTATTATTTTTTCTAAACACATCCTAAAAAACCTTTAATCTATTTAACACATATAAGAAATCCTACCAGGTATTACCACTTTGCTCAACTGGTACTACAACTCCACTCATCAGAGACTACCACTCCACAATACTTAGAACACCAGAATTGAAACATCGCCACTAGATGCAGTTTAACGTCATATCCAGGACAGTAAGATCATCAGCCACCACCTCCTCGTACATATATGGAAAATGTTAGGAATTTGCCTTAAGGACAATAGAGTCGGGACAATCATATAGGTGCTAAGACTTGACGTGACCAGGCTCCCCGACCGCCCGTTTCACAAGCCAATGTGAGAAGTGTTGCATTTCATAGGTTACAGCATCATGGGTTACAGCCCACGGCCAACAATTAACCCCATTAGGGGGATTTCTGCAAATTTTACTGCCCCAGCAAAACTAAAGCACAACACAACATTAATAAATCATAATATCGATAGGTTATGACGTATTATTATTGGGAATAATCCGTGATATTCAGTAGATAAATACGATGATTTTCATAAGAGACAGTCATTTAAATTCTAAAATTTCATCCAGTCGCATTGAGTTACTAGGGCAGTATGTTATAAAATCTTTCTGTGTAAAACTAAACCCCTTCGTATATTTTGTTAAGATAACTTTAAATATATTGTTTGAATATATAAACCCTAGTGCTATCAACTACTTCCGGGTCGTGAACTGCTGACAGGTGTGTTATGAAGTTATCTGGGGTTATCACAGTGTCGCGCATGCAGAATGAGAATAGTGCAAGTTTTATCGAAAAATTCCAGCAAATGTGTAAAAATATATATACAGTCTACACAATGATGGGCTCTCAAGATACTTTTTTTTCACACATCTTCTCATTACTATTCATCCCGCATCGGCTCCATAGCGTCTCTGTTGAAAATGAGTGAGAGCAAGTAACAGACGCATGTTCATCCGGCTATGCAACAGTAGTTAATTGTAAGTGTTTTGTGGTTTTAAAGTCAATCACTGGTCTTTTCTCCTACATTTCAGGAGTATATAATACCAATTTGAATAATGTTTTGGTTGTTCGAAGGATCCGTCGAAAAGTAATGTCATTTTGTTTAGGACAGGTATAATTACCAAAACAGAAACATGTGTCATGTATCAAAATTAAGCTGGTCCTTTGTGGATCACATTCCTTTTTCTCCACATAGTCACCGTTTCTTTCATTAGCAATGTTCCACCTTTGAATGAGAGCATGTATCCCTGTCCCGAAAAATTATGTTGACTGTACTTTGAGCCACTTCTTCACTACATATTTCCCTTCTTCGTCAATGAAATAATGTTTGCCTCCCAAACACTCTGTCATGGAGCCGAAGAGATGATAGTCTGAAGGCGCTAAATCTGGTGAGTATGGAGGAAGCAGTAAAGTTGTCCACCCGAATGAGGGGATTTTCTACCTTGTCCGATGCTTGCGTGTAGTCGAGCATCGCCATGCAGACAGAGGACATTGTCGATTGGCAAGTTGGGTCTTACTCGTTGGATTCTTGCTCTGGGCCTCGTTAGGGTCTCAAAGTAGACCTTTGTTTTATATTTAAAAAAAGACTTCACACGAAATTAAGAAAATGTCATTTCATTTTGACTAACCCTCGTAGATGTGACCGGTTTGAAAACAGTGCCTGCTTTACATGTTCATAACACACGAGATCTTTGTTTTTCTATATTCAGGAAAAGAGATGATTCCAAATTTAATTACATCTTTCATATCCCATATTCCCATCGTAGAGATAATTTCTTTTCAGAAAAGGTTTTACTGTTGATGCTGCAGGCTGCGCTGGATACGCACATGAATTATAAAGCTTCAAATTATTATACCGAATCTTCTTTTCATCTCCAATGACACTCTTACGAAAAGAAGAAAAAGGACAGATTCTTCTTCATGTCTGACATGAAGTGAAAAGCCGGCAATGCTTTTTATACTCTTGTTATCTACCATATATTTGTCTTAATAAGTGTATATACAGGATGGCACAAAAATCACTTATCGTTCTTTTAAGAAACATTGATTTTTTACTCAAAAGTGTAATTCTAAAATTGTTAGACACATTTGCACCAGCAATATATTATATATATATATATATATATATATATATATATGTGTGTGTTGTGTGTGTGTGTGTGTGTGTGTGCGTGTGTGTGTGTGTGTGTGCTTTTAATGACGGAAAATTTTATTTTAATGATGTGGCGTTCTGCATAGAGCATTCTATAGATTTAAATGAAAGAAAATGATTTTGTTGATTTTACTGATGTTAAGATTACATTCTAAACATAATCACACACACACACACACACACACACACACACACAAACACACACACACACACACACACATATATATATATATATATATATATATATTGTTCGATGCTTCTCTGCTTCACCTAGGATCTCACTTGTCCCTGCTTATTTTTAAATCTCCTTCTTTGTCTACGTCTCTAAGGAGCTATTTCGTACATTCACCGCACACACACACACACACACACACACACACACACACACATATATATATATATATATATATATATATATATATATATATATTTATATATATAGGTATACGGGAGATAAAACGAGTTTCACATTTGATATCAGTCTTTCATATTTTATGATGAATAATTTCTCAAGTAACAGAAATAATTTATGAAAGTTTCCAATTCCAGTGTGGATTAAACAAGATGAGTCCTCTTGTAACGACAACCCACTATTTAAAGGTTGGTTCGTTGATGTTTGCTTAGATTATACATGTCAAACCTTACTTATTGCATATCCCAGACGTTTTGTTCTAGTCATTCTTGTTGAGTAGTCAATTTTGTAACCTATTTTTAAACACACTTTTACACTCATTGTTTTTATCATTTTAACTTATAGATTGGAGCCTAAGTGGTACTATCACTCCAGATCAGAGTGTACCTGGGAGTGACGGGGTAGTCCACACTTGCATAGCTTCAGAATGGGAATCTCACCACTAGATACAGTTTAAACGATACCCAGAACACTATGGCCCTCAGCAACTCACCTTCTAGCACATATGTAATTAAAAAAGTTGGGAGATTTTCATTAGAGCAATCGGGTCGGGACAATCATATGTCTTCTATGGCGACATGTGCCCAGTCGATTAATCGGAGGAGGCCTCTCCAACCGCCCGTCTAGCTTAAGTGATGATCCAAGTGGAGTTGCATGTCATGGACTCCTCAACGACAAAGATTCCCTACTTAAGCATCAGAGGTCATCAACCACGACCAACAGGAGTCCTCATTTTGGGGATGAGGCAAATTCCTTCTGCAGAGGCACAGTCAGGGTATTATTTAGCCCTGACAGAACTTACTACTTTAAGGATATAGTGGAGATGAATAGATACCCCGTAGAATGGGAGGCCTTATATGTCGTTAAAAACAAGTTGATGGAAGCACAATCGCCAACCACGACCAACAGGAGTCCTCATTTTGTGCTGATATATATTAGAATAGGTAGAAACATTACATTCCAGCACGCGTTTAGAAAGTACAAGACACATGGACTTTTTGCACTGTTCTGCCACTAAACTTATCTTCTTTCCAGCTATAGTAAGTTTTTTCACGTGTCATATGCTTGACAAAAAAACATCTTTACATTCCAACACTGGTTTAGAAAGTACAAGACACGTGGACTTTTACAAATCATAACTTAGAAAATTCAAAGGCGCCGGTAACCATGCACATGCATATACGTTTAAACGCGTAAATATGTATGCATGTATGTGCGAGCTGATTGATGCACATATGCAATCTGTTAGCAATGTATGAATGAGTTCTCGGGGTACTAACGGCCGATCACACCGGCAGTAGCAAGATTGGGGCACTTATCACTCAACAAATCACAAAACGGGTTAGATGGGACTCTTTAACCTTGGTCGGCAGCTCATCCAGGACAAGGAAATATAAAACCACCGTTGCCTTTCGGCTCTACCTTATTCCAAGGAAGGGCTAAGGGAGTAATAAATCCGGAGATGTAGTCACTAAGGAGGGTGATGCTAAATCTCAGTACTTCCCAGCAACTCTGTGGCACACACACACACACACACACACACACACACACACACACACACACACACACACACACATATATAATATATATATATATATATATATATATATATATATATATATAAGAGAGTTCTATAGAAAATCGGCCAGCAGAGACTTGTTCGTCCAACACAAATCGGCACTCACCTTGAAAACTGGATATATTTAAGAACGAGCTTGCCCGTATCCGGGACAAATGCAGCAGGAAGCAGGATCAGATCCCTCACACCAGACACTCTATATCCATACTAAAAGCCAACTTCAGTCACAACACGACTCAAGCAAACATAATCTACAAAACGCCATCTCACGTCCAATATCTGTTTTTTAAGGTTACCGCACTTGAACGAAAGTATAACCGCAGCAATACGCAGGCCGATACGGAAGGAAGGAAGGACTGAATATACAACTTGCCCATTACGGACCATCACTTCGGAGACAACTCTCCAAAAACCGCCATAAGGAAACCACTAATTGCACACTAGCAAACTGCCCCATCCGCGACACAGATATGTGCCATGAAGTGAATGTAGTATACCGCACAAAATGTAACATATGTAACCAATTTTACATAGGTAGCACCATTAGACCACTACACATTAGAGTCAAAGAACACTCACACTGACAAGCATCCACTTTCCGCAAACACTTAATTAAATGCAACAACACAGAGAGAAATATAACAGTCAATATAAAGGTCTGGGAGAGAAATCTGGATAATCTCCGAATTAAGGAGGCCTTGCTAATAGCTAGATTACACACAGAGATCGGCGCAGAGTTCATAATACAATAAACCCACAAACAACGCGTACACGTAACTGAATATGCACACACGCACGAAACACATACCCACATGCACAATGGAGAATTATTAATGAAACAAATCTACAACGAAAAGACTAATACGAAACACACACCCAAATCTATAGTCCAGCAAAACCGCCCACACATACAAACACACATGCCATTGCACACTAGTTGTTAACTAATAAGATTTACACTAGATATTGATGAATTTAACTATTTTACCTTTATATCTAACACACACACATACACACACATACACACTTATGGACAAGGTATATATAAAAGTATATAAATATATATATATATATATAAAATGATAAAAATAAATTGAATTAGATATAAATAAGTAAATAAACAAATAAATAATAATAATAATAATAATAATAATAATAATAATAAGAAGAAGAAGAAGAAGAAGAAGAAATGATTAAATGATTTATATTACATCCAACACGAAATATTATACATCACCATGGCCACCAAACACAAATATGTTCTTTCATACGCACAAACACACGTGGATACAGTTATTCATACGCTCACATGCGCGTGGATACAATCATAACGTCACAGTCTACTCGCATTTTCCTGCACATGCGCATGACAACATACGCACACGTACAAACAAAAAAACGCATTCACATAAACATGCAACACGAGAATACAGTTATAAAAACATACCATCTGTAACATTTAAAAAAAAATTCATTTAACTAGAAATACCATGACAAAACGACAACGACTTCAGTTCCACTTTTCCTCTGAAAAAGAGATTTTATCTCGAAATATCAAGAATAAATTATAGGTTAACAAACTACACCATTGTTACCTTATTATTTTTTCTTTACACCTGCATTGTGATAGCCTTCAAAATCAACCTCCAAACCAATATATATATATATATATATATATATATATATATATATTATATATATATATATATATATATATATATAAGTACGCTATATATATATCTATCTATACATATATAAGTACACTATATATATATATATATATATATATATATATATATATATATATATATATATATATATAATTGCATAAAAGGTGTTTCCCATACAAGTAAGTTTTCACTTATTTTACTTGCTTAGAAAAATAACTTTTGCAACATAATGCGTTATATACGCAAACAAAGGATTAATAATATATATAAATAGAAACATGAAAGCATATTAATGTGTCTAAATTATAATATTAGACAAGTTGAGAGAAACATAGAAATCTACACTCCAAACATTAAGCACGGGTTTTGTTATCCTCTTTCCAAACATTTTAATAGGTATTTACTAGTTGACACTAAACTGGATCTGGTGGCAATGTCGCTTAAAAACATGCGATCTTTGCAAATGGATAAACTTCCTACAAACATACATGCACACACACACACATAGTGACACACACACACAAACAAACAAACACACACACACACACACACACACAAAGACACACACAGACATATATATATATATATATATATATATATAAATGTTGTTCGAAGATATGATGACTTAACAGACAAGGCAAAACATGCCTGGGATATTAAATTTATATGGGGTAGACCCTATCATAATGAGGGAGATTGTTAAAAGTATACATTATTATAAATTGGGTGATAAATTATGCCTTCTCTGCATGGATTAAAAACTAGCTAACACATTGTATACTAATTCTAAAAATTACTAAATCAAAGATCCGAAATTTTGAATGGAAGAATGCATAAAGGTAAATGGCTTCATGACCATTAACAATCTAAATACGGGATGCGTTCCTTCTCTGACGTTTTTGTTTGCATCTGTTACATAAAACCTATGTAGATATATTATATTTATATCGCTTGATAAACTAGCTGTACATATATATTGAGCATTTCAAATATGTATTCATTATTCCAACTTATTCGACTACTTTTCTCGGTAGTTAAAATGATGACTCGCAAATATTTCATATACACGAAGCTAGTTTATATATATATATATATATATATATATATATATATATATATATATATATATATATATATATTACCACATCCTTCTATGTGTCAGTATCTACAGAGGGGATTAGTTAATTATCATTAGACACGAGTAATAACCTTTGAAAAGAACTTACTAAACGTCAAGCACTTGATGTTACTTATTACATTTTTCTCGTCGGCTATGATGTACAGAGAAACTTCAGTGCACTAATTAATATTCCTTAGAATATCAGGTATCCTTTAAGCGGTAAATGTAAAGCGATAATATTGTAAATATTCAGCTAACTTTAAGTCGTCCTCATTATCATCATCATCATCATCATCGTCGTCGTCGTCGTCATCAGTATCGAGTGCCCGGATTTATTTGACTCTGTCTCTGTCTGTCTGTCTGTCTGTCTGTCTCTCTCTCTCTCTCTCTCTCTCGGGATATCAAAATATATAAATATAGTCATAATACTATGCAAGTCCTCTAGATCACACCCACTGTCCGTACAGAACTGATGAATCCAAGTTTTTGCTGGTCGGCTAACATTACTGTATATATTTGTAGGACTTCGGTTATGGGTTCATTCTTATTTTTCCAGCAATGCCTACCATGTCTTGTTTGTCTTAATTGGAAGTTTTGCGAGATGGGTGGTAAATCGTCGTTCAACAGCTGTTTTGTCGGGTGTTTGCTTGCAGAATTTGTTTAAAAACGCACGCATTATACTTGTGTAGTTCCGACCTAGCGTTTCATCAGATCTCAAGCTATGCAATCATACAGTAGTACAGATACGGCCACAGTTTGTAAAAATTAAATAAAAACGGGAAGCAGTCAATGTAACAAGCTAAAATTGTAAAGATTCGGCTCATTTTAAGTCACTATACATTGCCAGAATAATTGACTATACATAATCATATCGATGTAGTTATTTACACCCCACCTCCATTCCCGGTGTTGGGATGTGACACAAAATCGGTTTAATTTGGAGCGCAATGCAGGAAGCAAATCTCCCGGGTGTCAGGTGCAAAAATTGTTTAATTCCGCCAATATACCCCTTCAGTGACGCCCTGTGTACCAACCAATCAACCCCAGGCCTTTCCCATTTTAAGGGACAGCTATTGCGTGGGAAGAGCCCCAATGGAACGTGAGTTTTTTAACGTAATTAAACAAGACTCCTGGCAATGATTCTATGGGACTGTAATAATCGTACTGATGAAAACAGTATGCTACACTAAATATAGTAGGAGAATACCTGATAAAAATATTGCACTTATCGGAGGTACTTCATTAAGTTAAAAGATTTGAAAAACAAGGAACATCATCATCATCATCATCATCATCATCATCATCCTCATCATCATCATCAAAACGTGCCAAAAGCACAGATTAATCTTACTCTGTCTCCCTTTATCTATCTATCTCCCTCCTTCTCACACCCTCCCATTTATATCACACTTAACTCTTAGTAAGTCTTCTATACAACAATCAGTGTCCTCTGATAGCTGATGAAGTTAAATGTTAGCTAGTCAGTCAACATTGGTGTGTCCATATGTAGGAATCCATAGGAAATGCTGCTTATCAGTTTGTTCTTGATTCCTTAGCAGTGCTTACCATGTATTGTTCGTCTTACTTGGATGGTTTGTGAGATGGGTTTTAAATAACCGTACTGCTGCTGTTTAGTAGGTCACTGCTTCTAGTGTTCGTATAAAACAACAGGCATTATGCTTGTTTCATTAGAATTCAAGCGGTGCTATCTACATGAGTACTGAATTGGAACATCCTTTCATGGGCAATTTTGAAAAATATGCGTGAAGATGTAATTTCTTAATTATCTTTTCGTTTATAGGTACCTTTTATTCATTGTTACAAAATCATCAATTAATGTAGTAGACAGTTGTTCTTTTTCCTTGTCCTCATGTTTGAATACCCTACTAAGTCGTGTGCTGAACGATTATGTGTATAAATCAACCCTTCGTTTTCGATGTCAGAACTCCTTTTGGTAAATACATTGGAAGAATATGCATATTTCATAAGGAAAATACAGCCAACCAAACCTCTGCATCAAATATGAAATATTATCCAAGCAAACGTTTGGCATATATAATATATATATATATATATATATATATATATATATTAAGAATATTTAATATGTCTATATGAATGAAAATATTATTTCATATATATGATATGTCTATGGAAGGGTGTTAATTGATATGGATTTACACACACACACACACACACACTCACACACACACACACACACACACACACATATATATATATATATATATATACATATATATGCGCGTGTTTGTGTTTTTGTGAGTGTTTTTCTGTTGTGTGTGTGTGTTTATATATATACATATAAATATGTATATGTATGGAAGAAAGAGAACGTCCTGAACAATCATTCACACCATCAACTCATCTTGTCTATTCGATATATATATATATATATATATATATATATATATATATATATAGAGAGAGAGAGAGAGAGAGAGAGAGAGAGAGAGAGAGAGAGAGAGAAGAGAGAGATAGAAAGAGAGAGATAGAAAGAGAGAGAAAGAAAGAATGAGACAGACAGACAGACAGACATACAGACAGATAGAGAGAAAGAGCGTGTCCAATTCCCGATTCAACCTTTCCGTTGCAGTGACATTAGTAATTTATTTAAAAGTGCTCAATATATCATGAACCTAGAACTATGATAACAGCAAAGGTAGAAAAGAGTTATGGGTCTACCATGGATTCGCTTTATACCTTATACTTGACTGAAGTTGAAGTCAAGTATAAGGTTGTGTCCTGATGAGATCGTATAGATTGAAACCGTGTTAGACCTATAATTTATTTTACTATATATATGTATATATATATATATATATATATATTGTTTGTGTATTTGTATGTGTATGTGTGAGGGTTATTTGTGTTTACGTGTGTTTATGTACGTATGTCTGTGTATGTGGGAGAAAGAGAGTGAAAGAGAGTGAGAGAGTGTAAGGGATTATGGAGAAATGTGTGTATTTGATGTTTTTGTTACAGCCGAGATTCTTTTAAAGCAGCTAGTAAATTTGTATTTTATCGATTTGTTGATTTTTCTATTTTTTTCCCTTTTTTGCTCATCAACAAAACACATATAAAGCATTAGTGATTATTCTATCTGAAAATCAAATTAAGATATTGATTGTTTTTATCTAAACAAAATAAATAAATAAATAGATAAATAAATAAATGAATAAAAAGGAATAATAAAAACTTTCCAAAAATAAAATGTTCTTTTCATTAAATTTTAAAAATCTCAACCTTGTTCTGAACTCTGAAATTGCGTGCTTATTATGACAAAGTAATAACAACAAGTGAAGTTTTTCATTATTCACCGAATGTCAAAATCACTCAGTGAGCCTATTTTCCTTGCATACATGAAACCACTAACATTCAAGAAAACTATTTTGGGAAAAACTCATTTAGTTAAAACAATGTTTGCATGATTAAGAATGGAAGATGTGGGAAAAACATGTCGCTGAATTCCAGTACATATCAGTAGACAAGAATGTATTTTATTTGCAATGAGTTACACCCATACACACACACACACATACACACACGTATATATATATATATATATATATATATATATATATATATATATATGTGAGTGTGTGTGTGTGGGGTTATTATGAGTTCACTTGATGAGTTAGTAATGATCCAAGGTTTTCCGGTATTAATAGTGGAGTGTCATATATCAATGATAGAGCTATAATACCCCACACACACACACATATATATATATATATATATATATATATATATATATATAATATATATATATATATATATTCGGTTGAATGTGTGTAAAGCATGAAAACATAAGGTCCCATAATTACTTCCATGCAATATATATATATATATATATATATATATATATGTGTGTGTGTGTGTGTGTGTGTTGTGTGTGTGTGTGTGTTTGTGTGTGGGTGTTTGTGTGTATGTGGGTGTGAGTTTATACGTGTGTTTATTTGGTTAGTGCTTGCAATTCTTTTGTATGTAATCGATATTGTTATAGAGCAGAGCGGATATAAAATATATGTTATTAAAAAAATTCACAAAGTTAATTATTGTCTTTGACTCTGATTTTGTATCTGTGTCATACACAGGTAGATATCGATTTTGTGAAGTGTCATTTTTCTTTATAATTGGTTGTTCAATGAATACGGTGAATTTTGTCTTGACGTGAGTTGACAGTAAGAAGAAATTTCCCTTTTTTTTACATAGTTGCAGTTTTTGCTTAATGAAATCAATAGCGATGTATCCTTTCATGTCCCAGCACAGCTTCTGTAATGTCCGCTGCACCCGAATCTTTATCTTTACCGGAAAGTCAGTTCATTGCTTCTCCATGGATTACTATTTCAACTAAGGATCGTATGTTCAAATACCTGTTTAGCCTTTTATTCATCTGAAAGTTTCACATGGCTTTTATTTCTCAATCATCAAAAATGTGATGACATGCCTCTGTTCAAACTAGAACGGCTCAGTTTGATTTGCCGTCATTTTGAAATATCTTGCGAGATGAAAATAATTTTTGCTATAAATTAATTAGAAATATGTTGATTATAAAATGACATTTCGAAGAAAAAGGTTCCTCTCATTTATTGAATGACCCTGGTATTTTTAAACATAATAGGGGTATGGAGAAAGATATAAAATAGAAAATGTTACGATATGACCAGTTTAAATATGTGTTCCTTACCATGCCCAGTACGTATGTGCATATATATATATATATATATATATATATATATATATATATATATATATATATATCGAGAGGCAAGCAATATATATATATATATATATATATATATATATATATATATATATATTATATATATAAAAGTAATTGCTAAATGTCCATCACGCAAAGTGCGCGTGACGTTTTAAAAAAGAACACCACGAGACACGTGTTTATAACATAAAAAAAATTAACGACCAAAAAAAAAAAAAAAACGCGTACATTTCCGAAAATCGTCTCTGAAGATAAAGTTTTACTTTGAAATCGATATGACAAAAAAATAACTTCTTTTTATTTTTATTTTTTACTTGCATTGTAATTGCTTTCAAATTAATACATTATATATATATATATATATATATATATATATATATATATATATATATATATATCGAGAGGCAAGCAATCTTCACCTTACCCACAGGATTCGTACGTATATGAGCATGTATATGTATACCTATTTTCATGGGTTTTATTTATAGTGCTATGAGACGATGTGCCTGCGGGTAAGGTGAAGGTTGCTTGCCTCTCGCTATATAATAGTTGTAAATTATTCAGTTTTTTTTTCATTCGATGCGTTCGTCTTGATGATAAGCAGATACACATGCTACCTTGAAACCTATGGTAACGAATCCATATTTATCTGTATCGTATTTTATGAATAAATAAATATAGTTCTTACAACAGTAATTAAGCACCTTATTTTCATTTCTCCATAATGAAATACCTCTCTCCCTCTCTCTCCCTCTCTCTCTCTCTCTCTCTCTCTCTCTATATATATATATATATATATATAATATATATATATATATATATATGAATAAAAAGTGATAAGACAAACAGGAATATTTATTTTATGTTTATTATTCTCAACCTTTTCGTCATTAGGTCATCGTCAGCAAAAAAATTGCTTGTTTGAAGAAATTGTTTTTAGACATTTAGAAAAAAGAGATCATTATTTAAAAAAAAACATTTTTTTTTGTTTAGGGTTTGACAAGCCACTATAATCCGGGTAGAGAAGTGTTTTAGAAGTAGCGAGTCCATCTGTTCCGTGAAAAAAATAATTGAAGGTTCTTATATATATATATATATATGAGGGAGTTGTTTTTAGGAGTTGTGTGTATATCCATATATGTACACATATAAATGGATATGTGTGTGCATGCACATATGTGTGTGAGTATTAGTGTGTGTGTCTTGGTACTGTGCGCCTGGCTTTTAGATTTTCAAATGGTCAAGGAGTGGCTTGTTTGATGTGGGGTGGTTGGTGTTTGTTTATTTAGGTGTTACTGACCCCTACATTTTTGTCACCTCGACTTCATTGCCAGGGTAGAGTATCATTTCTTTTATTGAGGCCAAATGGATTAAAACTTTTTATTTTTTTGATACATCTGTACTCATGGTTTCCGATTACATATTTAATGTCGGTATCGTTTAGAATTCTTTGATAATGGTAAATGTAGCGTCTCTGTTGAAATCATGATCATCTGAGCGGAAGTTTTGTTCCACTGGAATAAGCTTGTTGTGATCCATAAATTTAATGCGATGCCTGTAGTTGTTAAGCCGAAAAAAGAACGGCCATTCTGATTTGCCTACGTACTGTTTATTACATTTCGTACAATCGAGTACATAAATTACGTTTTTGCTTCTGCAATTTGATTCGTGGTAGATTTTGAAGGTTTTTTTGGTTATTGAGCTGGTAAATGTGTCTCTTGTTTTTATTTGTTTGAAGCATAAGTTGTTTTTATATTACAGGTATTATTGCTTCCTATCATTTTGGCGATAGGTTACTATACCGGGTTCTTGGAAAATATATCTTAGTTCAGAGTTTATTTTTAAGATGCTCCAGTGTTTTTTTGATTATTTGACTTAGTGGTCAAAAAGTGTTATTGAATGTTGTTATAAGGGAGATACGATGTATCTTCTTTTTAGATTTTAAATTTAAGGTTTCCTGTCTAGGGATGGAAATAGCTTTAGCTGTCTGATTTTCTATTAGTGTGTGGAAATATCCTCGTGTTGAGAACTGTTGTCTTAGTTTATTTATTTGTTGTCTAAGTTCATTGTCATCAGTGGAGATTCCTCTTAGTCTAATTGCTAGTGAATAGGGGAATCTATATTGAAGACAGTTATGTAGGGGGTGTAGTGTAGTTTGATATTGTCTGCTTTCGTCAATATATATTAGAATATCTAGAAATGTTATTGCTTGTTTTGATTTTTCATGGTCAAATTTGATGGAGTCGTGTGTCATGTTTAGATCGTTTAGAAAGTTGTTACGTTTAGCCTCTCCGCCTGTGTATATCATGAATATATCAATATACCTTGCGTAAAAGAGGCAGTCATTTTTCATTTTTGGATAGATGTGTGTGCTTTCAAATTTGTCAATGTAGATGGTTGCGCATGAAGGGGCTGCAATCGCCCCAATAGCACATCATTTTGTTTGTATGTAGTATTGACCGTTGAAGTTAAAGTTGTTTAGTGTCAGGATGTGATTTATTAATGTTATTATTACTTCCGGGGGAGGGTTTATTGTTGTTATCTAATTGAGATGTTCATCCAAGGCTGAGAGTCATTTGTTGTGTTTGATGTTGGAGTATAGGGATCTAACATTCATTGTGACTAAGATCGCTTCCTGTGGTATTGTTGTGATGTTGTTGATTTTATTTAGGAAGTCCGTTGTGTCTCGTATATATGACTTTATTTCCTTTGCTAGTGGTTGTATGTAGTAGTCTACCTATTTAAATACCTTTGTATTATATATATCATGCAGTTATATATATATATATATATATATATATATATATATATATATATATATATATATATCATGCATTTTTTTTAATTTGTCAATTATCATTTTTAAGAATTTGACTCATTCATGGTAATCGCGAATTTCAACCCCACGGTATAATTATTAAGGTTTCAAATTAAAGTTGATATTATCTTATACTACATGTTATGGAATTCAAATGTATTGCGCCAGCAAATATTTTGCCATGATGCTCTACAATTTCAAAGGATTTAGTTTCACAATCCTAAAAAGACGTAGAAATAGATGCATAATCTAAGAATAAACTAATCTATCATCAGCATTTAATATTTAGATCCTTCATACTGCTTTACATGTCCGGAGATATTGTCTCATGTATTCATCTCTTGTTTCTATTTCGAAATATTCGGCCATTTTACATTCCTGCTTTCTCCGGTAACCTTCCGGCGATTTCGAAACCTTTCATGTGAGTATACTGCTCTCATTTTGCTGTCCATAACTATTGTGTATCAGTTAATTCTCTCTCTTAGTTATTTTCCTTATATGATGGAAATTTATGGTGACATTTTTCTAAATGCTAAACACATTGCTTGAAGACAATAGTGTTTTTTTTACAGCTGCAAGTTGAAACACACTTGGAAATCGGGAGTTCAACATATGGTTTCATGTTCCTTCAAAAGTAAAAGCCCCATTATATATATATATATATATATATATATATATATATATATATATATACTATCCCTAACAGAGAAGAACTAGTGGTACTATTTAACCCATAGTTGGGGGTATGAATAAGAATATTATTCCGGAAGTGTACGAAATCGCTTCACTAGAGTTCGATTTCACATACTATGATATCACAATGAAATCCGTTACTCACAACGTCATGAGCCCCCACCAGCACCACAAAAAAGTACGACTGGAGTTTATTTCCTTGAGTAACCAAATCTGCTTAATA
>CM042139.1:74923608-74978608 GCA_023376005.1 Doryteuthis pealeii
AGAAACATTTTGCACAGTTATACATGTATTCCTATCAACTACAAATCATGTGCACGCATTTGTATGGTTTGAAGTATTCCTAATGTCAGTAACAATCATATGTTTTCTAGTAATTATTTCTGTTTAATAATTGTCATTTATTTCCACATATGTTTTATGAAACAAATTCTAGTAAAGCTAAATAAACATTTATAGCTTCATGTATTCTTAATACAAATAATTTACTATCATATAACATCAAGTATTCCTATCGAAGGTGAATAATTTGAGACATTACTATTGGACCCAAGAAACACTAACAGGTAATACCATTATGTTTCTGAGTGGACATCAGGGTTATTGAAATCAAGGTATATTGGAGACTCCCCATGAGATGCAGTTTAATTTCCCACCTTGGACACTGTTTTGGTTGGTCTTACTTATATACAGGGGATACATCCAGTGTATAGCAAGCCCCGCAGACATATGATTATATATATATATATATATATATATATATATATACGTTAATGTATGAGTAGTGGCTTACCAGTGGGTACGAGTACGAGCGTTGGAAGCGCACAGTATCCAGGGGTTAAGACCGAGAAAAAACAAATACAATGTAGAGCAAAATTTATTTATAAAATGGATAAAAGTAACCTACTTAAGTTTCATCGTCTGAATCGTCAGGGTTACATCCGCTGAAATAATCGAGTTTTCAATTAATATCAGTTGGTACTATGTATGTCTGTTGAAACGGGTCTTATCTTTTATAGATGAACGCTTGTTTATGTATTCAAAACTCATCGTGAACCGTTTTTGTTTATTGGATTAAAAAATGTGAATTAATTTGTGGGAATTACTTTTTCAATTACTATTTAATGAAAGGTAGATTACGGGGCGTAATAGTGGTTAAAAAACGAAAGGTTAAAATTATTCATTGGTTGATTTGGTTTGGTTAGAGAGTATTAGAAAAGGACCGATTGTAGGCGTTACATATATATAATTTATATATAATATATAATTATATAATGATATATAATTATATTATATTGTATAATTATATAATAATATATAATTATATGATATATAATTTATATATAAAAACATACACATATTTTATATATTTATACTTATATATGTGTATATATGTGTATGCGCGCGTGCGTACATATTTATGCAAATATATTTATTTTTTATTTATATATTTGTTTACTTATTTATTTACAATTTAAATAAATTACGCTCTTTTACTCCAACATTTAAAACACCGTACGTAAACAAAAACACGTGACAGCAAGCCCATAAACGAATAATTCAATAATTTTTTATTGAAAAGTACCCATACCTTAAGGCTTAAGTATTAATTTAACTAAATTGTTAAATGTTAAATTTTAAGATTTTAAAATTTTAAATTTTAAATTTCAATAATTAACCCAACGTATTTTAACTTATATTAGAACCAACAATAATATTTCAATAATTCAACAAATCCACCTAACCATTCCTACTTTTTCATTTTCCCCTTTTTAACTCCGATTAGTATAAACAAACTTACATTTCATACTAACACCATATCTATTTAAATTTCTTAATTTTATTATTATTTTTTTTATCATTACTTTTATTTTTACTTTTATCCCTTTATATTATTTTTTATATAATTAATCGTATTAAACCACTCAAAACTTATGTTATTGTAACGCCTACAATCAGTCCTTTTCTAATACTCTCTAACCAAACCAAACCAACCAATAAATAATTTTAATCTTTCGTTTTTTAACCACTATTACGCCCCGTAATCTACCTTTCATTAAATAGTAATTGAAAAAGTAATTCCCACAAATTAATTCACATTTTTTAATTCAATAAACAAAAACGGTTCACGATGAGTTTTGAATACATAAACAAGCGTTCATCTATAAAAGATAAGACCCGTTTCAACGGACATAGATGGTACCAACTGATATTAATCGAAAACTCGATTATTTCAGCGGATGTAACCCTGACGATTCAGACGATGAAACTCGAGTAGGTTACTTTTATCCATTTTATATATATATATATATATATTCATGTGTGTGTGTGTGTGTGTGTGTGTGTGTGTGTGTGTGTGTACTAATATGTACGTGTGGAGGCGTATACATCTGTATGTGTGTGCTGCATCAGTTTTCCATGAGTAAAAGTCCTTGCTTTGAAAATCAACATTATTGGTTTCTCTTAGTTTGATTTTTGCCTCAATCATCTCAGCTATAATGTCTTAAAAGATACACCTTATTTCATAATAAGGGATTTCTCCTTGTCACAAATCGTCGTCATCATCACCATCGTCGTCATCATCATCATCATCATCATCATCATCATCAGGGCGTGCTGGCAGATCTGATATCCTGCCTACGATCCCTCTCGATCATGACCCCGAGATGTCCTCTGTGCTGCATCCAGAAGTTCGTCCCTGCTTCTCCAGCAGCGTCCAGAATGCTTTGTTCATCTTACCTGGAGGGTCGCGAAGTAGTCCATCCAGAAAAAATTCACCGAGGGCTTCGACGTGCTACATGTGAGTGATAGTTGTTTTCCCACAAAAATCATGTAAAGTACCTACTAATTCCCAGGTTGTAATTTGTTCTTGTACAGTTTTCGCGTGTTTCCCACTTAACCTTTGCATATGTCCGAGTTGGGTCGCAAATCTCCCGTTTAGTTTATAATTAATAAAATGTCAGGTGGCTTGTCATATACAAATATTTCACTACTGCATAGTTCAATATCAGTATTCTGGGGGATATTTGTATTTATCATTATATCTTTTACATTGACAACTTGCTCTTTTTTTCTCAAATAATGAGGTTGGAATATGGTTTCTTGATTAATTATGACGAGAACATCACCTGTCCAAAGTAGAATATGAAAAAATATTAGTGCATTTTTTAAAATGAAGATTTTTTCTTCGTGCAAATATTGACAATAAATAAATAAATAAATAATTGAATAAGAAAAATAAAATATAAAGTGAGTAAAATTTATGAATGGAAATAACCAAGTCAAAAATCTAATTAAGTGAGTTGATAGTTAAATTATTGAAAATTAATTTATCAAAGTAAAAATAAACTTTGGAAAAGGTTAAGAAACAAATAATGTTTTCTTGTCAAATGACAAAAGTAAAAGTTGTACATGAAACGGGAATATCAACAACGATTTTAAAATTATCAGCTAAATTAAGACACACCCACACCCACAAAAATTCCTACCTTTGAAACAATATTAAAGATATGATTTATTCAAAAGTAAAATCAATTAGTTATTAAAATACTTGTTAAAAGAAATAATGATTATTATAAGAGATTCTGTAAATTAATGGGAATATTTTTCATTTAAAATCTTAAAAGACTCATTTAAATGGACCGTTCATTGAAGTGATTGCGACAGTTCGTATCTACTTTCTTATCTCTATGTTTTGTTTTGGTTGAATTAACTCATGATGGCTTAGACATGAACAATACCAGGTTACAAGGAATATACCCGTGGTGTAGTAGCTAACTGCAACATCGTAGAAAATGTGTTCGAATTACAGTCACGTTACTACGCTCACTTTCGGGCAAATACCCCAGGAAAAGGTATGTAACTTCTCGTTTGCCAGCTATTGCTTAATTAGTACCTATACGGTTTTTCTACTAAGTTGGATTTGGCATTCAATAATTCACGAAGTTTGATATGCCATTAACCAAAGAAACCAAACCTAGGTTATATTACATGTGTTATGGGTATATTTTTAAATGTGTGTGCTAAAAGACAAACAAAAAACATGAAAATACATTTGATACAACCCAAAATATCAGAGTTCTTTACTGTAATGATTCTTGAAGATTTCCAGATCCAACCTAAACAACACAGCCTTATGACTAAAAAAAACCCAAGAACATGTGTACTAGCCACAATGAATGCAAATGAAAATCCTATTAACCGTGTAGTTTTTATTTTAGGTTAATGCTAATCTTAAAGTGATGTTAAATAACCGATAACGAAAATTCCCTGTGCTAACTCTTTGTCTGATATCGCAATAAAGCGTTATATTCTGATACCACCACATGTATTATTTGGAATTTTTGGACTGTTGTACTTATTTTTTATTATATACATAACGTGTCGGTCGATGTGCCTTCGGACCCTCTTCAGGTGTTAATTGTCGAACTCGAGAACTCTCTTGTCGAACATGCGAGCCTTCATGCCATAATTTGGCGCCTTCACTGAACTTCAAATCGAACCCCTTTTTTTCAATCCATCTGGGTAGACGGTTATCATTCTGTTAATCATGACCGGGTACAATTGGTAAGCAATGTTAAGTATTCTTTGTCATTATCGACTGTGGTCAGGATTGAAACTGCAAGCTAGAGATGATTGTCACTTAGAACTGTATTAACTCAACCCTCTATCCGTTGCATCATGTGTCCAACTTTAAATTCCATGAAGGCTCGCGATTATGATAGGAAGGTCCCCGAGTTCAACAAATAACACCTGGAGAATACCGGAGGGCACATCGTCCGAAACATTGTCTGCTTTATCTCATTGATTTTCAGTTAGATACGTCAGTTGCTGTAGCCAGTTGGGTTTGGTTTGGTGTGCTTTTTTTCCGAAATATCAACCTTCGTGTTTTATTTAATGCAAAAGCCATCCTAGTAGAAGGGTAGTAGTAATACGTTATATGCTGATACCACTAAATCTTTTTTTTTCATGTATCTGTCCATTATTATTGTTCAACGATAAGAGAGACATTGTTAGTGTCAAGTCAGGAAATATAAATTAGCAAGGTCACCTTGTACCTTTTACTAATTCAATAAATCTATCAATCTAAGATTGCTGTCTTGTACTAAATTAGGCTAAGCGTAGTAAATAACAATAGATAATACACATACACGCACATAACGTCTCTTATTTATTTCCACAGAAAATACAACAGTTAAAAAAATCACAAACACTGTATGATAGACCAAGTTTTTAGATACAGCGTTGATTCAGAGAAACACTCCAAAAATCAGCCCCCACTTTGTTTTATGTTGTACATAATGTCAGAGAAAGATGCTGGGCATTGCCAGTATTTAGTTGGTTGGTTGGCTCGATTTTATGGCATGTCAAACCTTGTGTTATTTTATGATGGAGTCGTTTTTCTTTTATTCTTTCTTGTTAGGTATTCATTTTTTCAATTTATTTTAGATACTCAATTAAAACCCATTGTTTGATCTATGTAAACCATGGGTAGGACACTAACATATACTACCACTCCAGGTCTGAGTAGACCTGGGACTAATGGCAATGAAGGGGTACTCCACACTTCTCAGAGCCCCAGAACTGGACACTCAGCACTAGATGCAATTTAATGTAATACACAGAACACTAAGACCCTCATACACCGCCGTCTAGCAAGTATATGATACAAAGATCGGTTTTCCATAGGTGTGTTCCTTTGCTAGTCACGGTAACTGATAATATGAGTCAGGTCTGCGACTAAAACATGTGTTACTCTTCCGATTAGTTTGCGGCCACATTGTGTTTCTTTGATCCGCAGAAATGGAATCGATGCAACTTGGTCGGAGCGTCTTTGTGACGGGTCTGAAGATTAGTGGAAATGAACTGCCGTAGTTGGTGGCAACCCTAAGAACGAGATAATGCACCGTTAACAATAACAACGATTCTATTATTATATATAATGGAAAGGCACCTGTTTTTCACACTACGTCGGAGAGGAAAGACACGGTGAGGAACTTTGTCTGCTTTTTATTCTATGCAAATTTTCTTTAAGTAATTAGGAAAATGTTGACTGGTCAATTTTTTAATCGTTTTTTTATCGCGTTTTTCTTGGTGGCAAGGTCTATTTCTTCCAGTAGCAAAGATTTTTGAAGTTTCAATGTTGATGTCTCCTTCTTCTGAACAGCTTCTCTCTAGCTCTACAGTCTGAGTGACATTTTAACAATTATATAGAAATTTTGTTTGCAATTTTGCAATCCTCAACAAGTGTTAACCAGTGCTATTCCCCAGCCCCCCAAATAAGACTACCCCTTGATTTCCGATGGCTTAACCATAAACATATCACGTTTGTGGCTTGCAGTCAACTTTGACTGTATTTGTAAACAAAATAAGTGGAATCAAAATCCATACAATATTTTCCTATTTTGACAAAAACTTTTCCCACGAACAAAAACAATTTTTACATGTTTCCTCTTAAAAATTAGGTGATGCCAACGAAAAGGGCTCACCATGTCACACTCGCGTGATGCGACCAGCCAATTGATTGTAGGTGGCTTCTCTTACCGCTTTCTAGCCCAAGTAAGAGGCAGAGTGGAGTGTTGCATGTCTTACATTGCTTAAGCATGAGGGTTCCGTCCTTAAGCATCACGGCACGCTACACACTGCCAAAAGGTAGCCCAATTTGTGAAGGATTTTTACCTCTCTGCAGAGTTGCAGTTGGCGTATTCTACAGCCGCAGCCAAAACTACTTATGTCAATAGACGAGGGGGATTTCCGCCAACAGTCTATATTTCTAGTCTTGTTAGATTTGCTTAGGGTTAGCACAAAACTTACTTACAGTACCTGTTGCTGCTTAAATGGTCACTCATTTAAGTATGGAACAGGTAAATTATTACTTAACATAGGTGACCGCATAAGAACCGCTTTTTTCAGTGTAACTTGCCTTTTTAAAAATATCAGCTGAACAGCAGCATGCACAATGGTCTCCAAGGCATTTCACCTGTAGCAAGACTTTACGAAAGTTGCATAATTGATAGTTTACCAATCAATTGCCTCTGGTACTGTAATTAAATTAAACGAACGGTTTTATGGAAAAATACAGGAAATTTGATCGACGGGATTTAACCCTATGTTTAACCTCTTCTCTAATTTGACAGCCAATGTGAGAATGAGTTTAGAGAAAGATTTAGCAGGGTGACTGGGCGAGTAAGAGGTACGATGACATCCTTTGTCTAAATAGCCAGTTAATCACGGACCGTTGTTTTGGGTTTAATGTAAAAATAAAAGGTCTCTCTCTCTCTCTCTCTCTCTCTCTCTCTCTCTCTCTCTCTCTCTCTCTCTCTCTCTCTATATATATATATATATATATATATATATATATATATATATATATTACTGTTTATCAAGATATACAGCTATTTAAGCATGTATAAGTATCTATAGATGTAGATAAAAATCCAGAAACTAGCAGCTGAATAAAAAATACGCCAAACATTTACAATCATATGTAACTCTATACTCAGGTAGAGTTTCAATTTAAACGTCGTTAATACTTTGCTATCAAAATCTCTCTTTTTGCCGGATATCATTTGCTCTCTAACACAGCGTGAGAATCAATATGTACTTTTACTCCCACCTTTTTTTCTCTTGGTGACTTCATACCAATTTTAGCCAGATATACAGAATCAGAATTTGCAATAAACACTCGACACAGAAAACATTCATTTTGTAGCCTTGTCCACGTTCATGAACCCATTTAGAATTTTTTTCCAAAGCAACCAATAACTCAACGATGAGAATATTTTTAATTTACCGCCCTACTGAAAATGTCCGGACACTTATCTGTTAATGTGATCTCAGCTGGAAAGGTGAGACGATGCTCTAAATCTCATGTGACTTTAAAATACTTATAGCTATTACACATCGATGTTTTCTACTGGATACTAAACTACATTCAAAAACTATTTCGTTTTTTTACGAAATATAGAATTTGTATTATTAGAGGCTGTCTTCCATTAGTTTTTTTTTTTCATTATTTCGGAATGGTTCGAAAGTAAATGCATTTATTTTCATATTTGATTCTGAGAAAATCTTCCCATATGATATTGTATGAGGAAAGACTACTATATCATAACCTATTCATATCCATATCAGTCAGATGTTTGCAACTTTTTCAGTTTGAAATTGAGGGCACTCACCGTATTTTTATGCATAGATTTAAATGTAGAAGTTATCTATTTGATTGCTTGAGTTATTGATTGACTTATTGATTCATTTTAACGGTTCATCAACCAGTCAGGGATTATTTCATGACTAGAGTTTAGAGAATCGCGTTAATTCTACGTTCAAATTTAGAGTTTTTCATTTTTTAACACAAAAACGAAATGCATTAAAATACGAATAATATTTAAAGAAATCTATGGAACCCATAGAAAGGACCCTAGCATGTATTACAACACCGTGTCTTAGTAGATCTTAGAATAATAGCGATGTAGAGGTACCACTGAACAAAAATACGCCAAAAATGTTTAATAGTAAAACGGCTCATAAATCTAGAACTAAAGCCTCACTAACATATGCAGTTTAGTGTCATACACAAAACACCCCACTTTTTGAAGCGTCTTATCTTTCTGGATATCTGCCTGTCAGCATATTTTAATCCCCGTCGTAAGAAAGATATTCTATTTGACCTAATCTATTTGTATCACATATTGATTTTTTTCGCTGATATTGTATCATTCGAAACATATTCTAATATCCCACAATTGAAGAGAAATAATTACTCTGGTAAGGGATCCAAACAGAGTTTATCTTTATTTACAACTCCCCTGACCTTGTCTATGTAAATTAATTCCCAAGTCATTTTAACGGTTTGGCTGTTTTGTGTACGTCATATCAAAACGTTTCGGGTCATTTAATCCTTTCGATTAACAAATGACTCAGGTTGCTTACAATAACTACTGTTGCTTAAGTGTTCATGCAATAAATATTTAACATACTCATCACTAACTTGGAGACACTGGTACAAATTGAGGAAATATTAACCGTATAGTCATACACGTTGTGTATTGGGGTAATCTTTTAATTTCCACCTGACTTTATTGATTTCACTTACATGATCAATGTGAATTTTGTTGTAACTTATTTTTTTAATGGAAGTGTTTATTCTTTTGACGATTATTTTAAGTATGAAACGTTTTCGAATGTTGTTTGGAATTTGTTTAGAATAATAATGCTTGGTTTCTTGGGGGAGCATTTATTCATGAAAGTTTAATATCCATATATCACATTTTCTATTCTAGATAATACCATGTCTGTAGCCAAGGGACATAATCGACTAATTAATAAATATCAAGAATCGTTAAAATCCTCTACTATTCCACAAAGAACAATCTATTGAAACACAAATAAGAATGTACGGTGTTCAAAAAGGGACACATGTTTTTTCTTACAAAGGGAATTGGAATTCCGGTTGACAGATCAATCATAAGTGATTATTTACAGGGTCGGGAATCAATATAAGTGTCCAAAAATACGACAGTCCGAGGAACACAAGACCATCTAACGCAATAGAAATATGTCCTTTAAGAAAAAGCCTTAAGCACACGGAAGTAACCATTACTACACATAGTTTAGGTGTTTAGAGAAATTTTGATTAATACTTCTACAGTAGCCTTATGTTTATTTAAAGCAACCCCCTCCTACACCATGAGCAAGATACGTTCTAAGCTGAGTGTAGCTGCTTTGAATTAAAAGGTCGACATACCAAAGTAAAAAAAAAAACTGGTATGTCCTACTATTTGCACATAGCTGGGGAAAATATTTGGATCATACTTTTCTGAACGGTATAATCAGTATGTGAAATACGAGCAATATTTTCCAGGATTTGAACTCGGATCGCCGAGTTCAGTTCCAACGATGTTAAAATTTAAGCAACGTGCGCATCCAGAAGCAATTTAACCATATGGAAATACATTGGTTGCATCGAAATCTGTAATTTAGACATTATTTTTTTTTTTACTGTATTCAACGTCCTATAAAAGATTACTTAGTAGTTTGTTTGTTTTCCCTTCTTGCAAATGGTAAGATTTAACTGGAGGATTTTTAGATAGTTTTTGTTATTTGCTTTATTGAAACCTTGAAATGTAATTTGGAAACTTTTATGGTCTGAAAGACGAATTGAATAAAAAATAGTCTGGAGAACTCTATTTGCACTTTATCGTATGTGTAATGTTTATTTGTAGTAGCTGTCTTGTGAAGAGGAGAAATATTTGTATTGTTTACAAAGGGCGTATTTCTAAAGGACAACCCGAGTGTCATAAAAACAGACGGATCTCTGACAAAATAATGAGGTTATCTAAAATAAAACTAATCTAAAATATCCCCGTTCAAAAGTGCATTTTGCCAGTTTCGCCAGAATATTATTTGAAGGGCAAAGTTGAGTGTTGCATATCATGGACTGCACTGCCACACGTATTCATTCTTTAAAATAATGGGGTGCCATCCATGGCCAACAGGTGGTCCTATTAGGTGAGGGAGTCTTACCCCTTTGTAGAGGTGCTCTCGGCGTATTCTACAGAGGCTTATTTGGCGTATATTCCAGCCCCAGCCGACTTGGTTTCTGATTCGGTTCATTCACTTAAAATTACTTCCGATTCATATTCACTTTCCTAAAAAATGTTATACTAAGCTCAAGTATTAGATTTTATAAATGTAAATTAATGAGTATGGAATTTAGTGCATAACGTCAGCAGTGAGTTGACGTGAGGCACATGTGTGGAGAGAGTGTGTGGAAATTGGAAGATTTTAGAAATAGTAAAAAAGCCAAAAACAACAGAATAAGTAGACGTGGAAGTGATACTTGTGAATAACTGACCGTGGATTCAGATTGGACAGAACAAGGCGAGAACGAGAGTAAGGGTGAGATAGATAGTGAGAAAGTGGAGTCTTGCCTAGGTGTTTGAAGTAGACAGACGGAGAGAGTTGATGGTTGTTTGAAGGGGACAGACGCAAGATGTGGTCTCTCCTTCGAGGACAATTCTCGATGCTTAACTTAGGACTGGAAAATAAAGAGTTTGAAAAAGCAACATCATGTCTTGTGTTCGTTCATTAAAAATTAAGCAACGGTTCTAGAAAATGTATCCTAAGAAGCAAGTGTTTCCAGACCCATAAAAGAACAGAGAAGGCCAACCACAACAACAAGCCCAGCTACCCAGATCCAGAATAGCAGAGACCACCGTAGCTCAGTAAATAATTAAAACAACAAAAAGAAGTAGATAAGTATACTAATGAGTATATATCCTTCTTAAATTGGTACAAGTAACCTGGGAATTATATTTTAAAAGGGATAAAGAAAATTTGCTTCATTCAGTTGAAGGATTTTGTATATAACAGATTAGAGACATATGTCATTAATCTTTACGAAGGAAAACATTATAAAGTGTATTTTATTCATCGTCAGTCAAATCAAAAACTGCTATATCATGGCTTCCAATAAGGACCCCAACGAAACCAGCATCAATGTGTCATCATTACTGTGCACAAACAGTGAATCCAACTACACCGTTCCCCTGCACATTGAAACCCCATTAGTGGATCTACATGAACAATAACTGCAGATGCAGACAACAACAAAATACGAATATCTGCTGGTACCACCAAACTTTCAAATATGAAGATAGAAATTACAAACAACCCTTACAATACTGCACAACACAAACCGAATATACCAGGAGAGTTATGGTGCCTCCCAACCCATTGTAAAAATTTAAGGCTATGAGACAAAAACAACAGTCTTGTGGACAAGGTAGTTTACTAACTTCGACAGATATTTTGCGTTTTTACACAATCAGGTTTCATTAAAGCCGTTTTGATATGACGCAATATGAATGCAGCTAAAAGAGGATTAAAAACTCTAAATGAGGAAAAAGATTATAATTAATAATTCATCAAAAATAAATCTCATTATAATTCGATTCCTCGGGCAGGCAAACAAGTAATTAGACATCTTTTAGGGGAGAGAAACTCTTAAAAAGCATAATTTTATTTTAACGATATAGATATATACAGATGAAGTTTGTAAAACATTTTATAATATATCTGACTGAATTAGAATTAAGAAACAATACAGTACATTTCTAAGCTTAACGGAAGTTGAGACAGTATCCACATGGAGAGAAACAAATATTTACCATCAAAATAGGATAGCTTATAACTATCAGTTGTTACATTATTGGTGTTTCCAAAATTTGTTGAAGAGACGAAGATGTTAAACCTTGATCCCTGTAACAAACGCACATTTAAAACAAGCTTTTATTAATTTATTAATAAAACAGACAGGCAATCTACATGAGTTTAGAAACCCTCTTTCATAGGGTGATGGGACTTTTTTTTTTAAACGGTAAATCCGAAAGCACACGTCTTCTCTGCAATTGTCTGTTGAAACCTGATCTCTAGATAGATTAAGCAGGAATAAAATCCATTTTTCATTGAATTTTTAGATGTATAGTTGGATAGCCATGAGGTTATTTTTCCCTAAACAATATATATATATATATATTATATATATATATAATATATATATATATATATATACCCACACACATATATGCATACAAACACACAAATATATGCACACACATATATCCATACAAACACACATACACATATATATATATGTAAACACACACACACGCATATATTATATATATATATTATATATATATATATATATATATATATATATATATCGGTTAAAAGCAGAATCCGCCCTGTCGGCTGCACCTCTGCAGAGAGGTAAGACTCCCCCAATGGGGCCACCTGTTGGCCGTGGGTGGCGACCCGTGATGCTTAAGGATAGAGCCCAGGTGGGTGAGCAGTTCATGATATGCAATACTCCACTTTGGCCTTATCTTGGGCTAGACGGGCGGTCGTAGAGGCCCTCTCCGATCAATCGGCTGGTCACGTCAAGCCCTATCACCGATATGATTTTCCCAGCCCTATTGCCCTCATGGCAAGCCCCAACCCTTTTTTATCATATGGGTGCTAGAAGGCGGTGGCTGCGGGTCTACATGTTGGTGAGGTTCCAGTTTTGGAGGTTTGGGGAATGTGGAGCACCCCTTCATCACCATTGCTCCCTGGTCCACTCTGACCCGGAGTGGTAGTACATGTTAGGGTCCCATCTATGGGTTAAATAGATACATGTATTTATGAAAAAATTGTATTATCCATTAAGAATTGATTTATTTCAAAACTTTATCGGCATTAAATGACCCACTCAGGTTGATATGCCGTAAAAAAAAAAACAACAAAATAAAATAAAAGCAGAATGAATGAAATTGGCGAAACAAGTTTACACTACAGATGAGGCACTGGCATTTGTTTAATACAAATGCTTATCGGAAAGCCATGGATCCATATCCTCTCCTTTGAGACATGTGTAAATTGCAGCACAGTCATAGGCAACACGCGAAAGTCATGGGTAACTCTGATTCTAAATGGAAATTGAATTTAGCCAATTTTTATCTCCTCCCAAACCACTCCTCTATGTTTGAGCTAAACATATATATCTTCTTCCTTTGGGCTACATCAGTGGATGCCCCAAGAGCGTTTCCGTCGACTGGCATCCAAGTATTGCCATATACTGTGAAAAAGATCAAGCACTAAGGGTAATTATTTTAGTGTCGTTCCATTTCCAACTGAGACAGTCCATTAGTTGATAACTTATTTTCATGTCTCCTCGGTAAACGTTATACGTAAACTATTATAGTATTACCCATATACTCATTACGTTATCAGGTATTAGGTCCCTTCATTATACGAATAAAAGACACTGCATGTAGTCGAATTATCAGTAGCTGACCCACTTTATTAACAGTGATTTAATAATCTAAAACGGCCTTTTGTTTTTTAAGCATTGTCACTTATATGCTCTATGGGAAATAATTAATCCACATGTAGGGTTCCAACATACATTTTAATAGCAGCAGGCTTGACATATAAAAAACAAAAGGTCCGAAATATGACCCTTTTTATTTCGTTTCCCAACCATTTTGACTCTGACCAACTGTAGGTGATAAAGTATGGGGCTCCTAGATTCACACAAGTCATTCCTGAATTAACCATTTTCATCCGAGTGCCACATATACGCCTAAAATGTAAAATCATAAATATTTACTTAACTTGTTTCATCTATGTTTATATCGTTGAGCAGATCAAACGGTTTTGACGTTATTAATTTGTGCATGTTATTGATCACCCCACTTTTTTTTAGTTTAATTTTAAAATATTTCAGATAATTATAAATAATAATCCACTATAAAACTTTGTCTTACATTAGCAACACCTTTTAATCACAATGTTGGTTTATTTACAACTAAGAATTCATGAAGTACAAACGAGATCCTACGTTATATATATATATATATATATATATATATATATATATATATATTATATATATATATATATATAGACCTTCAAAATCTATCACGAATCGAACTGCAAAAGCAAAAACGTAATCTACCTACTCGATTGCACCAAGTACAAGAAGCAGTACGTTGGGAAGTCTGAGTGGGCATTTTATTTTAGGCTTAATAATTACAGATATCGCATAAAAATACAGATCATAGCAAGCTCATACCAGTCGAGCAACACTTCCGATGAGATAACCTTGACTTTGACAGAGACGCCAAATTTACCCTTATCGAAAGAATCCAAAAAGATACTGACACTAAATCTGTGATCGAAAACCATGATGGATAAAAAGGATCAGAAGTTTTCGTCCGTTTGGTTTTAATTAGAAAATAGACTCATTACCTTGGGAATAACAATAAAAAGTCGAGGCGACAAATATGAAGGGGGACAATAACACCTAAATAAACAAACACTGACCGCATCACATCAAACGCACACAGTACAGAGATACACACACACTCACATTCACACACATATATGTATGCATACACTTACATTTATATGTATACATATATGGTCATATACACAACTTCCAAGAACCCTCCCTCACATATATAAGAGCATTCAAAAAGAACTCACCTCAAAGAGTTTTTTTTTCACGGAACAAATGGACTTGCTACTACTAACACACTCCTCTACCCGGATTATAATAGCAGGTCAAACCCTCAAAAATATTTCAATTTCTATAGTTTTTCTATAATGCTCCCTTTCAAAAAACTCTCGAAAAACAATTTCTTTAAATAAGAAATCTTCTCCTGTCGATGACCTAAGGTCGAAACTAGTTGAGAATAAGTAACATATAAGAAATATTCCTGTTTGTCTTATTACTTTATGTTCATACTATATATATATATATATATATATATATATATATACGACCTGACTCCGAGAGGTAACTGCTTCCTCTGTTATGTTCTGGAATCAGTTACACGACACATCAGGTTATATTAGTGGCGCATTCATTGAAAAGTTGATTTTGCGAGTTTCGTGTGTGGCGTAGCCGGTGGCCTAGAGGTAGAGCCTCTGGCTCTACGTTCTGAGTTCGCCGGTTCGTTCTCTGTCGGGGGTGGGTGGGGGATATCGCAGGTATACACTGCTGATGACGTAATTAGGTCGAAACCACTGTACAGTGTTTCACACGTCGAACACGGTATTCACCGAGTTTGCTTGTCGTGATTATTTCAATTATGTATATCAAAATCTCTCTATGTATGAAATGTCCTATATTTCTATGCTCAGCATGGGTATGAGTACATGGATGCATGCCGTCTTGCAGGGAGGACGTGACTCGGAGAGGTAACCGTGTCCTCTATTATGTTGTGGATGCAGCTACACGACACCTCAGCTTATTGTAGTGGCACATGTATCATTGATAAGGCATGGCCGGTGGCCTAGACGTAGAGTTTCTGGCTCTGGGTTCTCTGGTTCGATCTCTGTTGGGGGGAGATCGAAGGTATACACTGCTGATGAGACCGAATTAGGTCGAAACCGCTGTATAATGTTCCACACGTCGCACAGGGTATTCGCCGAGTTTGCATGTCGTGATTATGCAGCCCCGCCCAACGGGTGGGGATTGCTATAATTAACGGCGTCGATCCCAGGGAACCATCCCCCAAGGAACACCTGCCCCCTCGATTTAAAGGGACAGGGCTGGGTTTATTGCCCAGCGCCTGAGGCGCCCCTTTGAGGAGGAATTCCGACGGGATAGACGCAATTTTTCCACCGGCCACCCATGAGTCTCTGCTTGTGGGTGGTCCCAAGTAATTAGGGCCTTTGTGTCTGACCTAGTAAAAGTGGGGTACGAGGAAAATACCATGTCGTGATTATTTCAATGTTATATATATATATATATATATATATATATATATATATATATATATATATATATATATATATTGTATTGGATAAAGGAAAATAAAGTGATAGATTACACAGAGATGCAGAGAGAAAGGTTCCTTGGATAATATTTTTAGGATTCTTTATATTGACGATACGAGGCTAATACACTTCTTTGAAACCAATGGTAACAAACGCTTTTCAATTGCATTGTATCCCATAACAAATGTGTGTATATATGTATGTATAAATATATGTATATATATGTATATATATATATATATATGTGTGTATGTGTGTGTGTGTGTTTGTGTGTGTGTGTGTTTTTTGTTTTCTGTGCATATGTGTGTGAGCTAAATTAACTAAATTATATGCAATATAACAATCTAACTGAAGCTCTTATGAGAAATGTATTGATAATTATCTCGTAATAAATTTCAGTAATGAGATACAAACATCGTAAGTACAAGTACAAATTACAAATGGTAAGGGTTTTCAGGAGAAGAATCCTGCAACGCTAAGTTGGGTTTTTGCACTAATGAGTTATCACTAATTGTCCATTTGAATAGTGCCTTTGAAAAGGTGAAAATTAATAATTAAAATCAAAAATGGCTGAAAAAAGCCAGAACTAAAAGAAAAAAAGATCTAAAGAGAAAAACAGAAGTTTCAATTAAAAAGAGGCCCCATTTAGTTAATGTTCAGAGTATCATATATTATTTATCATTAATTAGAATAGATAATTAAACAAAACATAATTTAAAATGTCAAGTAAAAACGTGCATTTCTCTAATTTTATATATGTTTTTAAATCTAGAGATATAATGGAGAAACCTAAGTATGACAAATAAGACGGTTGGGCACTACTGGAAAATTATGGAGAAACTCGTGAGTGACGTTATCCTATGATTTCCTACAAATAGACACATCGGTATTCACTGACCTGCAAAACCGTGCTGAAACTTGCTGCTCTTTAGAGAACTTATGAGAAATATTCGGATACAAAAAAAATTAGTCCCTTCAATATTCACCTTCAGAGGCACGTCAGGCACAGAACAATAAAACCAGCTCTTATTTATTTTAGATTAGGGGAAAGTTGAAGACATATGGGTGGCGGCAGCACTACTGAAATAAGCCAATCGATTTTCTCAAACGTGCTTAATTATCGATACTTTTTTCGTTTATTACGATTAATGTCCGTTTCCAACTTGCGATTATGATTAATATCAGTCTAGATCGACCTGTTACTGAATTTACATTTTTTTGATCTGATGTAATTGATAAAGGTCTAATTTTAATTATCAAATCTTTCTTTTTTAATACGAGCCCCCAAATATAACCTGGATAAGTTCTTGCTAACTAAGTTACCATCCTTGCTTCAACCAAGAATCTTATGTAAATTTATGCTCATCGAGAAATACCGTAACGATCGTGTATAATACGCACTTCTTTAACATTTTTAAGACTTTAAAAGTTGGGCTTCGTACTATACGCAAGAAGAAGAAATTAACTTTTTTATTCTGCTATGGGCATCACCATATTCTTGACGTTATGATCAAATGTAAGTTATATCTTTGATCCAAACTCACTAATATACAGCAAACACTTCTGTCTTGTGTTGCTACAGAGAAATAATCACTGTAATGTATATTTGTTAAATATTGTGCTTCTCTTACTGTGATCTTATTTTTGCCACGAATTTGTGTCAGGTTTGTGTGAACATGGGTTTACTGTAAATAATGCTTTTTTTCTAAACATTTAAAGTATCTCATTTTCTTATTTCCAGTCTATACGAGCAGGATAAGAAGTTGATCTAAGGTTAATTCTATCTGCTACAAGATTTTAAAAGATTTAAAAAGTCAGTGCGGGTTTTTTTTTGTTTTTTTTTTAAGAATTTCGTAGCCGAAATGTAGCGGTGCATGTTATAGACGTGTGTTTGTAATACACGAACATTTACGGTATTTGTCTTTTTATATTATTAATGCCAGCTGGTTATTTAATAACAAAATCTTTGATTCCGATTAGATCTTTAAAATTGGAATACAGTATTTATCTGACTCAATATTTATATGAAATATCCTGACCTTTGCCGAATAGTTTATTGAAAGTCTCCCTTAGATTTATGATTTATATATCTCAAATAAAATTCAGAAAAGAAAGAAAAATACTGTAGGCTGAATTCAGACACGGCCATGCAGAGACGAGACTCAGTGCTGGATTAAGTGTTGTGTGTTTTATCTATACAGTTTTGAGAAGATAGCGGTTCTGCGGGTTTATATACGTTAGTTTACGGCTTCCCACTAAACTGAAATAGACATGAAATTATTTTATAGTTGTGAGCCACACATAAATCAAAACTCAAACAAGGACGTCGCAAAATGCTTGTTTGCATCGGTATTCGCCTTTAAGAACGCCACATCTTCTGGAGAATAAACCCATTACTTGCCCCTTTCAGGCGATGGAACAGTTGCTGACCAGGGAGAATTAACTTTGGAACCAAGCGAATAATAATCTTACCCTCACTTGCCGACTCTAGAGCCAGTTAAGTATATGCAAATTTTTATACAAGAGGCCCCGAAAGTAATGCATCCAATTTATTTTCTTGGAAGATATTAAAGATACCAGGAGCACAATAAATCTATTGAATAGTGCAACTTTTAACAAAACATTATCTCCAAATCCTGGACGACGCTGTTTGCATTTCACATTGCCCAAGTACCATTCGAAATGTTATGAATCCGACAATTCTCCCTCTAGCTATTGCTAGAATAGTAGGACAGGATGGGCTCTTTAACCTTGGTTGGGAAACCTATCTAGGACAAGGAATTCAAACCTGTTGAAACTCCGCTTAAAAACTTTTCTTGTGTCGCATCCTGTTCATGACGGTAAGATTAGTTAAATACATATAAAAGTTAATTTTTCTACATATTCACCACCGTACCTGAACATTTCTGAACGTTTTGAACAAGACAAAATTATAATGTGTAACATAAAAAGGGGGCATATTGTTAAATGCCTGGTCAAGATTTTATAATACACGATCAGCATAAAATCGGTACGATTTCATGTATGTGAGAAGGCCCAACAAATTTACAACAATCTAATATTCAATTACATATTCTTAGTACTTCACTTTCACATACTATGGGTTATTGTAATTCATAACCAGTCTTTGGTGAAATAAAGGAACTGATTTACTATTCTTTGCAAAATTTTACACACGCAAACGCACAAATATATATACAGGGTTAAAACAAATACCTCCCCCATCTTAAAATGTTGCCAGTGTGATAGTCGTGAACTTAGTCAATAGAAGCTCTTTTTAGCTAATATGTTACCATTTTCTTTTTTTCATATACGATCAGTTACCTTCAGGGTTTGGAGCTGTGTTTCTAGTTAAAAACTTTCTTTATAGACTGGTCAATTTGTATTGCTACACATTAAGGTTGTAATGCTCAATCAATGTTACGTCAGAATGATGCTGTGGCGGATAGAATTTTCAACGCATAACAGTAATTATTTTCTACATGGAACTTTATCATTCCGAAGTAACATGTGAAGCAATTACTGATTCTCCAATCTGAAGAAATGTTTCAACAGCAAATGCACGGTTTGCATTTGGTCCAAGCACGGATCATACGTAAAAATATGGTAATACAAAAGCTAGATATTGTAATTACAGTGTAATTCGTTTCCAGGAAAATATCGAAATGTATTTACAGTTAGCTGGAAATGGTAGGGAAAGAAAAAAAAACAATGGGACGCATGGATACGATTTTTCTGCGTCCTTTTTGTGTTTTTTTGTGCCAGTGACGCAGGACGCATGCCTATCAGCACCTCTGATCACTGAAGATATAGTGATCCCCTGCATATAACCGTTACCCGTACCAATGATTAAATCTAATCTGTGCCCCATTTTCACTTCATGTCCAGGACACTTGCTTATTTTGCTTAAATCAGTACTCAGTATAGTTTTGCTCTTTCGACATCTTTCATCTAAGTCAACATTCAAAACTTTGCTATTTGAAATGTGCTTTCAACAAGCGTATAATATTTAATATTGGTCTGAATATTTGCGAATGTTTTATTTCTTTCGTCTGCCTTGAATGGGAATTCTAAAGTGGAAAAATATATACATTTTTTTAAACATTGTTTTTTTGTTGCGGGTAAATATGTAAGGCTACCAGCAATATTTCCAATATTTCATTTGTCTCCTGGCGTAGTCATACGTCAAACTTAATATCTTCCGAATTGTGCAAATATTTATTTTTCTATTCTTCAACTCAAAGTATGTACATATAAGAATAATTTTAGAAACAGTCACAAATACAGATGTCCATATGTACATATATCCTACGTAGTTCGTTTTTTTTCGCGATTACTTTGCAGCTTTATTTACAGACAGAGAGATTTATATATGTGAATAAGAAAAGGTATATTTAAAAGATAAACTACACGATTTTATAGGAACATACATCGACATTTATTCGACCACCTTGTGAGGTAGTGACACTCATAGCAGTGAATATTCATCGATCACATATAAGAGTACACGATAGTGTTAGCACTCAGAAGGAATGTACATTGTTCTAATCCTTGGTATGAATGCACATGACGCAGATATTGAAACATGTGTAGCTGTATTAATCAGCATATGTAAGTATTTACTGTGATACGACTTTATGCCCCGCAAGATTAATCCGGAATAAATTGAAACACATATTCATGCAATTTCAATGTACGCTCTCTCTCTGGCTCTGATATATATATATATATATATATATATATATATATATATAATATATATATATATATATATATATATATATGTGTGTGTGTGTGTGTGTGTGTGTGTGTGTGTGAGTGAGTGTGTGGAGAAAATTTAGAAACAAAACCGGGAAGTTATGATGGATAGAAATTTGTAGTCGATGCTTAAACATTTCGGTTTACAATGGAAACCTTCTTCATTCCTGAAGAAGGTTTCCATTGTAAACCGAAATCTTTCCTCGCCTCCAATACATCTTTAACATTGACGACAAAATGTTTTCCGGAAGCAAAGAAAATCATTATGCTGTAAATTTTTGAATGCATCATTTTTGATTTCAGTCGATTGTTGCTTTACTTTTTGGATCATATTAAAGATATACAGTTGATGGTTATAGAACTTAATGTAATTTTTATTTCAAACCAACTAATTATATACACTTGATTTACAACCTCTGATTAAAAATGAGACCGTCCAAATTGTTCAAGATCCAATGCAAAAATGTAAATCTAGATTATCTAGTGTCACTTAAACACATATTTCTTATTTGTCCCCTTTTTATTTCAACCAATGTAAAAAAATTAAGCATTCCAAATTGTTTTGCGTGGCTTAAATGCCCAATGTAACATTAAAATTGATTGAAAAAACGTTACATGTTTCTTTAATTTTTAATATTGAAATTGTAAATGACGGAATATATTTTGGTAATTTGATCTCATGTCATCCCGACCTCCTGCCTTAATTTACGCTATGTTTTAGCGAGCCAGCGTCAGGCGAATTTACAACCGAACGTAGATATTTTCCGATCATATTTTTGTCGCTTTCTGTTGGCAAATTAATGTAGATATTTAAACGCCAGATTTCTATCGGCAAATCAATGTAAATATAGTAGAACCCCTTTTTAAGAAAGAATGAGAGACAGTTAAATCCAGAATTTTTATACTTTTTACATATTGAACTATTAAGCAATATCTTTTTAGTAAACATATCAAACGTGGTATTAATTGAATTATCATATTGTGTTATATGCATGGGTCATGCTAGTTAAATAGCATTCATCAAAGTTCTGGGAGACAATATTCATAAGCAAACTATATCTATTTTATTTTATCATTAAAATGAAGAAATTTCTCGGTTTCATGGTATTTAATTAATAATTTAAATTAATCTTTTTTTTTCACTGAAAAATAACAAATCCTGAATTCGATATGAGAGAAAAAAAAATGAACGTTATTTCATCACTATCAATTACCAAACTAACAGTATATTAAATCTTTATTTTGTTTCTAAAAGTGAATATTTTTTTAATTATTTATAATTCTTATTCATTTTTATTTGAATTATTGATATCAATGAAAATGTTTCAATTGAAAAAAAAAACTATAAATTAATGACCTTCAAGCATTTTTTGACGGCGATAAATCTTTCATTTACCCCCGAAATGACATTCCAAAACTCAAATTTCCAACATTTAAACTCAACTCGTTTCCTAAAAAAAAAAAAGGTAACGATTACGGGAAAATATTATGTTCATTAGTTATCACGTCAAACCTCAACTATCACTATCAGCACCCTACCACGGTTAAACAATCAACCTTCCTTAGTGTATATATATATATATGTGTTTATATACATTGATTGATACCCTAAGGCTAAACATATTCATAGGAGTATGTGAATATAGTGTAAGGCGTCTATATGTTAAAATATTCGTTTTTTAAACCTTACATTAATATTTTGTGACACATTGAATGTTACGCTTACAAACATCCATACACACAAATAAATGCGTACAGACGCGTGTATAACATAGTTACAAAGCGCCTGCAAGAAACTCTCGGAAACGATTGTCAGAAGTAAAATTTGATAACGGATATGCAACAAAACATAACTGTAATTTATGACTTTGAACGAATAGTTATATCACTTTCTTTTTTCATTGTCCCTTTTATAATTGACATGCAATTTTATTTTATTAAACTTTTGTTTATGATAGTTACGACTATGCTCCTAGATATACATCACTAAATTAAGTTGAAAATACTCATTTTTAAAGTTAACGAATATGTCCTCCCCTCACTGTATTTCTTTAGGGTCGGCAGAATATTACTCATGGATCTCAAAAAGGGATAACCCTCTAAAGAATAAAATCCAAAGGACGCCCTTGTATATATTCTGAATAATTTCGAATACTCAAGTTTCAATATGCTCGAACAGAAAAAAAAAACTCTGAGTAAGTAAACGGTAAGGTCATTTTAAAGTTTTAACGGGTATCTATTTTCCAACGTAATCATCATTTGGTTCGACGCATTTTTGTTACAGTTTTTGTTATCCATATTGTTGAAGAAAAGTTGAGCCTTGTCCTCTTTGGAAACACCCTACACCACTTGCGAATGGGTTCGACATCGATGTATGACTCGCCATACACTTCCGTGAATTGGCGATGAATTTCAGTCGGTTTAATGCCTTTTGCATTCAAAAACCGAATAACTGCGCGATTTTCTCACTTGGCGGGAGCGTTAATCGGGATCTCTATCAGAAACGATTGCCAAGGCAGGAATGTGTATGGCAGCGAGGTGCAGGTGGGTGAAGGTACAGGTGCATGCACAACAAAGACAACAATGTTGCCAATCGCCGCACGAACAATTTTTCCTGTGCCACAGCGCTTTGGAGAACTGAGTTTTTGGATTAACCTCATAAAATAGTAATTAAGTTAAAAGAGTTGTAGCTGCAGATAGTTGACTAGAATTTCCCTATCCTATTACGGACCAAAGTCATCTACTGAGGATCGAACTCCCTACTCTACTTATCTACACAACTAAATGGCTAACCAGTACATCACAATATGTCCTTTGATTATTGATTTTTTTCCTCTATAAGATGAAGTAAATGTGAAATAGTTTGTCAAAGCTACTCAGTCCAAATTGACTCATTCAAACAAAATGCCCGGATGTACGTTAAACTGTAAGTGCACCTGAATTCCTTTTTGTAAGCAGAACAATTGAAGCAACAATTCCACTCTGAAGCCGTTTCCACCTTTTATTGTGAATGTTAAAGTATTACGGACAAAAAATCAAACATTTGACAATATGAAAAAAAAAAAACGTATTGGAAGTGAATAAAGAGAAAAAATAAATGTAGAAAATAATCTTCTTTCTTTGTATTAGGCAGTAAACAGATGTCCTAGTTTTTTTTTCACTTTGAGAAAAGAACCTGAAGAGATAAGAATATAATCATAACAGGAAATGTAATCTAAACAACTACATTCAAAAGATACCATGATAGAAGAAAAAATGGCGGAAACTCTAGAGTCAAGTAAGTAAAGAATAAAAGCTCATCCAAGTTTTCTTTTCAGGCTAGCATTATAAGAATCACTTATCCAGTGTATGGACGAACACTGGAAATATATTATATTCTTTTCTGTAACTTCACAAGTGATCATCTATTCATTTTGATTGCATTGTTTACAAAGTTCCGTTTCGTCATGATTATACCCTTATTGGTAATGTTAGCTAACGCTGTAGAATACGTCTACTACATATCTACAGAGGAGTAAGACCCTCCCACACACATGCATTGAGGCTACCTTTTGGCCGTGTGTGCTAATCTATGATGCTTAAGGAAGGAATCCTGAGCAGTCTATGACAACACTCCAATTTGGTTCTTACTAGGGCTAGATATGCGGTGAAGAGACCCCTTCTGAGCAATCGATCATGTCAAGCCCTAGCATCTATATAATTGTCTCAACAGTATCGCTCTTATGAAAAAACTACAATCCCTTGTATCATTTATGTGCTAGAATGCGGTGACTGGAGATCTTAGTGTCCTAAGTATGATGTTAAACTGCATATAGTGGCGAGGTTCCAATTCTAGAGCTCAGTAATTTCCTTTTCCTGCCATTATTCCCAGGTCTACTATAACCCGGAGTGGTTTAGATAAATAAAATAAAATAGTTTTAAAAAGGCGATTGAAATGATTTTTCAACTGAAAACTCAACAAGAAGGAAAAAACAAAAAGGTCTTCTGTATAGAATAACCCAGGGAGTGAATGCTGTAAAATTCAACCAAACAATATAAAAAATACTACTGTCCTCGTTGCGCAATTTAATCCTCTAACTTCTAGAACGAGAGGATGTTTAAGGGATGAAGAAAATAACCAAAAGTATTATCTTCTGGATGTATTTGCGTCTTGATAACATACAAATTAAGATAACATCTATTCACTAATCGATTTTCAATCATATATTTTTGTGAGTATAGTTTAATAATGTTCTTTAGAATCTATTTCGGTTGTATCTTGTGAATATTTGGGATCTTATGAAGAAAGTTCTTCAGACATAAAAGGTTTGTTTGCTGGTAACATTTTGAAACACAAGAAAGTATAGATATTTTAGAAATTAAAATGACTACTATCTTAATAGAGAAAATGATTTTCGTCAAAGCAGCGTCAATTCTAATAAAGAAAATGTTGAGAAAAATGTATTCTCCAAGGTCAAAAATGTTGTATTGACAATAAGTTATAGTGTAATTTAAAAAAAAAACTGTCACCGGGGCTTAGAATGTCCCCTTTCACAGGGTTAATAACCTCTCAAAAATGGTTGCCCTGCGTATTACTCTTAATAGATCTTTATGGTTATAGTTATAGCGGTCTGGGGAGTGTAGAGTACCCCCTCATAACACCAATGTCCACGATACATATATACAAACTCCTCTGCATGGGTAAGATGTGACACATTTTTAATTTCCTACGCAGAGTTTCATAGTTTTGAATTCGGCGTCTTCATTCTCCTAGACTGGTTACCTAACTAAGTGTAGCGTAATTATTATGGTCAACGGAGAATTTGCCGATTGAAAAGAAAACGGTAATCGGATTTCCGGAGAAAGTGAAGAAAAAGAAATAAAAACAGAGAGAGGTTAAACTTTACAATTGTAAACATTCAACGGTTGCGAGCAATTGATCGACCAATGACCCTGGAACTAGATTTTAAAATAAAATTTGAAGTCCCCGGTTTTCTGCGGGGGGTGGAAGCGGATGTGTACCTTCCCCCACCGCGGGATCACAAATGGAAGAAGATAGAAGTCGGTCTTATTTGTCTGGACCTTCGTCGGAGGCAGATGTGGGTTTCTTAGGTCCCACAGTGACATGTCTAGGCTAGCAACGAACAGCGTGTATGAACGTGATTTACGATAGAACAGCTTGACCTTACTCCCCCCTCTCTCTCTCCTTCTCTTTGAAAAATAACCCACGAGCGTAGAAATAAATAAAAAAAAACCTTTTTGACTATACTACTTTCGTATGTTGTTACTCTGAACTAACGACGATTACTACTGCTAACGACTACTACTACAGCTTTATCTTGGCCCCTACGCAACATAAGGTTAAATCCCAGTGTGTCCTAATATTTACTCATAACTGGAGGGAGAATAGGCGTATCCATACTTTTCCCAAGGATATTAGCGCTATTTGAAATACAAAGAGACTTGTCCCGGATTTGATCTCATGTCGCCGACTTCATTTCCTACGGTGTTAACCCTTAAACACCATGCCTCAACTCTAGGTCTACTCTAACCCCGATAAAATATGTTTGTTTGTAAATTATTTTTATTCGATAGGAATATGTTATATAATATAATTGTGTACATAAACTCTTAAGAAACTACTCAGAAATGTGAATATAAACGTAGTCTATCCCCTAATATATAGGTCTAAAATAATCCGAGACGGTCTGGCATGCAGCTAAGAGAATTCAATCAATTAATCAGTAGGAGGCATATTTTCCATAATATACTAGATCATCAGGATTCAATTTCGAGTTTTTCTACGCGTGGGCTTCTCACGGTAATACTGTTTACTTGCTAGAAACCAACAAATACCCTAGGTTTGTACTGGACCACATGCTACTAACAGAAAAAAATATATCCCTCACCTATCTTAAAACACCCAGATGGATTGACTGGCATTAAAATAAAGCGAGGAATAAAATAGATCCATACAATTCACAAAAGTAATCGTGAAAGGAAACTGCCTCAGTGTGAATGAGAACGCAGTTCCTCGATTCCATTCTTTTGCGCTGCTTAGCACTAAACCACGTAATCCACTACCCGATTTGACTTATTAGAGATGGGATGATATTTTGGCCAGCAGTGTGAAACATATTCATTCCAGTGAGACAATATATTCCGGAATATTTTTTCTGCAGCTGCTGGATTTTGGAACATGATTATACTAATCAATAAAAAAATAACTTAAAAAGCTGCTTCGAAAATGGAAGTCGGTATGCCATTGTCTGAAGATTAAAATAATTGGGAAAAACGGCATTCGTATAAGATATTGTTATATACTTGATTATTTATTCAATGGCTTTTTATTTACTCCTGCAATAAATGACACTTAAATAAGTATACAGAGCCTGACAGAAGCAATATATTATAGGAATCTTATGTATATAAATATATGAATATTTTAACCACTTTTTAAAAAACGTTTTAAACTAATGTAAAAAAAGCTTTAGGTGTAATAAGATTTGTCTGTGTGAGTTAAGGTTTTTATACTAAAAAATACTTAATAATATGTCCGCATTTGTTAAGTATATTTTTACACCGAAAAAATAGAACTTGCAAAAAGTGTTGGAAATGATAAAGTGAAATAAACAAAAACAAGCGACTTATTTAATATGTGAATAAAGTAACCGGAGATCTCACAAAATTTCGACATTTCTTTTTAAATAGAAATATCATTAAGGAAATTGCACAAATTTTCCTCACTGCAAGTATTACAAAATGATTGCAAAGACAAAAATACATTTGAAAAGATAAAGAAAAACAAGTTTAACTCACGAACAAAGAAACATTCAATTTTTTTTATTTTACAACAGGTAGTCATGCAAAATCTCCATTTTCAAATTCTTCGCTGTTGTAACTTCAGTTTTTTCCCCGCTCATTCTTTCTTTGCAGCAGTTGAAACTAATGTTATTTCGATGTATCTCTTCCTCGAAAAATTATTGATGTTCCATCTTTCCCTCGTTCGTTGATAGAAACTTTTAAACAGAAAAAAATACTCTACCGAACACAATTATCCTCAGTGGAGGTAACCAACATGTTTCTCTGCTAGAAACTCCCTTTACTAAATTTAAATATAATGTACCGTATTTGACGGCATATAAGACGCACACATATATAAGACGCACCTCCATTAAAGCAGGTCGGATTCAGGAAAAAAGTTCTTAGTGTATTTAAGCAAATATTGTGGAAAACAGTGTAGCTGTGCATTACACAAGCAGAAACATAGATGTATAAAAGCAATTTGGCAGTACAAGGTAGGTAAAATTACCGAGCGTAAGATGGGTTAGTGAGCATCATAGAGAAAATTAGCCTAGGCCTATGCGTGGTTTCAAACTTCACCTACGATGTATAAGACACAGGGCAATTTTTTAGCCAAAATTTTGTAAAGAAAGTGCGCCCTTAATGCCGTCAAATACGGTACTTTAAGTTTCACAATTGTGATAAATTGACTTTAAAATAAATAAGCGGCTCTTAGCCCCTTATTTACAATTTTGCTTCTTTTTTTAAATACACACACTAAAACATTGGCAATACTAAGCCAATCTTTAGAACCTCCTATGAGGTATACTTGACTAATAAAACTTTCTTGAAGTGACTTAAAAATGTTCCTAACTGACCTAAAATCGGTACATAGAAAACCTTTAAATAAAACTGACTTAAAAAAAAGCTTCCTCTTAGCCCCTTATTTTACATGTTTCTAAGTTAGAAACCTATACATAAAAGATTTTTTTAAATTGCGTTCCTTCACTAGTCATTAATACCTTGGAATACACGACTTGGATAACAAAATGTGAAAAATATAAAGATTGACTAAAAACGTAGGACCAACACTAAAAATACAGTGTTTGTCTTCGCAAATTTTGGTCATCACCGGCATTTAGATGATATCTACAATAAAAAAAAATAAAATCGCTTCCTTATAATTTATATATATATATATATATATATATATATATATATATATATATATATAAGTCGGCAGAGTGTTCGGCTAGGAAACACAAGTTTCTTAGTTGGATACCGGCCCTTGCCAACTCAGCGTATGAGAAGCACAGAGATCTCTGATGATAGATCTGGCGCTGCACCCCAAATGCTAAAATAATCTCCTTGGTCTAGCGCTAGTGAAAAGGGGATAGACTCCTTCGCTGTCTGGCTGATACCGACTTTAAGCCACCCCGACGATGATGAGGTAACTATGTGTTTTTTGTTAACCGTGATTTATTCTTAATATTTCGAGATGAAGATCTCTTCCACAGAAGATTTCTTAAAGGCTGGAGCTGTTGCAAGAATCGTCCATTCTGATGTGTGTCTTATATCTTCGAAATTCTATGCGTGTATGCATATGTAAGTGTGTGTATATATATGTGTGTGTGTGTATGTGTGTGTGTGTGTCTGTATTTATGCGTTTGTGTCTGTCCAACATATATATATATATATATATATATATATATATATATATTTCGGACATTTAAATCTCTGCTTTACTGTAGATAAAATTCTGATATAATTCTACGTATATATGTTAACGAACCGATAACCGATTCCATTACTAACACGATAACCGTTAGTTTAAAGATTGTGGTTGTACATGTGTATGTATGTATGTATGTATGTATGTACTATTTGAATTTTCGGACTGTTTTACTCACTTTATTCTTACATACACAACGTTAAAAAAACAACACATAGACGATATGAACATTGAAATATGAACGCATCTTTCTCTGTATCCAAATGATTCTATTTGTTTTGTTTTTTTGTTTTTTGTTTTTTTGTTTTTTGTTTTTTTCAATTTTCTTGTTTCGATTTTTGAATGGAGTGATTTTTTTCGGAGTTTATGATATCACGAATAATAATTAAGAAACAGTAGAAAATAGGTAACGAGATATGTATGTATAATGTACTGTTAAATGTTGAAAACTGCTACATTGTAGCAAGTTTAGTTCTGAAGTAAGCAAGAAAATAAGAAAAAAGAGAAAAATAGAGATAGCGAGAAGAAGAGAAAAAGTAAGAGACACGTATATATGGTCACAGTGTGGAAATACAGAGAAATGAGTTGCAGTTGAGAGGAGACGTTGCTTATAAAATATTTCACAGAAACAACAATTTGAGGAGGAAAACAAAATGCGCAATGAGTCAAATAGGGATTTGATAGGAAATAAGAATTTTATGAATGAAATGGCAATATATTAACTTAGACATTTTTAATGTATGGTTATTTCAATAGTATTCGATTAACTGTCTGTAATTTAATACAATCACCACATGATGGTTTAAGCGAAGATTCCTGTTACTTGTCATGCTAGTTAGGAAACGTTGTGCCCGGCCTTCTTCGGGTGTTTAAAGTCGAAATCTGGAACCTTGTCGTCAAATTCGGGAGCGTTCATGTCACAATCAGGAGCTTTCATGTCACTTTGAACCGAGACCCCAATTAGGGTAGATTGTTATTTCGTTCACCATGCTGCGGTACAAGTGTTAAGCTATGTTAAGTATTGTATTGTAGGATTGAACCTATAACCTCCAGATGATTGTAGCTTAGATTAGTATGTACTCAACCCTTATATCCGTCGCGCCATGTGTCCATTGTATGAAAGTATGTAGGTATGTGCCCGGCCTGTTGGCCACAATGGGATGTGACACAATGGATCATTCAGCAAGGATCGAACTCGCTATTCAGGATTAACTGATCCTTTAGCCTGTCTTGCTAACCATTAGATCACGATGGGATGCCCTACATATATATGTGTGTGTGTGTGTGTATGCGCGTGTCCACATTATTTTAGACACTTAAAGTGTACTGTAATTATATCATGGACTCTTGGAAATCTAACATTGATGATAGTATTTGATCAAACACATGTCCTTTGCTGTTTAAACATCTACAAGCTCTTTGTATGTATTCTACTTCCTACGACGTTAACAGTTACACCTATCGAGCTTATCTCAATGTAGATATTGATGGATTCAAGCTTGAATACGTATAGCGATAAATATTGGTTAAAATTGTATTTCACCCATTTCTAAAAATAGAGAAGACCTCGTTCTTTATTCACATTACTAGATTTACTTTGACATTAAAAAAAAATGTCTTTCTTAAAGCGATTGGGAAAAATGTATTAATCTCAGCTGTATCAGAAGGAAGTCCTCCATGGCGTAGAGATTAAGGTGCTGGAATGCAATATCGTAGTCAGCCCGTTCGAACTCCATTCGTGCAATAACGTTCTTCTGCGGGATAATACCGATGGGAATAGTATGGACCCCCGCATCCCTCCACTTATGGTTTAAAAGTACCGCTACTGTTCTTCTACAAGGAAGGCTTTGGCTTTAAATATTTCAGGAGGTTGATACGCCATTAGACAAACAAAGTAACACTGTTATAGTCTGTATGCTTACTAACTTAAAAAAAATGTGTGATATAGACTAATTGAGTGTTGAATGGAAATAGCAGTAGATTATTTTGTTGCGCCTTTTTTATCCGAATCGAACAAATCAAAGTTTCATCTTGCGCAGAGGGAAAATATGTAACAGTCTTCTACTTGTGGCGCCCGTTATGTAATGGTTCATCTTCCCCAGAAAGGACGCGACGACACGGGTTCAAATCCCTGAACGATGCTGGCTGTAATCTCATAACACTAATACCCTTGGGAAAGGTATTAATTCAACTATTCTCCCTCCAGCCATCTGTAAATAGTAAGGCATGGAAACCAGTCTCGCATGGAGATTATGGCACATAGGTACAGGAGACTGGCTTAAATAAACCTATATCTACATCATTACATGAAGCATTTTGCTAGGAATATGATAGATACATATTTTTCTCCGTACTCTTCATTTATGTACATCATTTGATCCATCGAAATCGTTGCTCTCTTATAATGTTATATTAATTTCTTCCATCGTTGTCACAGTTAAATCTTATCACTGTCCCCAGAGTGGCATTCAACAATTATTTATATGCATCTCATATTAAAGTTGATTTATCCATTTTAAATCGAAATCGAATCCGATATCATCGCTGGTAAAAGGTGGCTTTACAGATTAAACAATAAAAGTCTACTGATATAAACCTCATATGAGACAACTCCATATATATTGTTTTATTCACTATTTCTTACTGAGACCCTTCTTGGGATATTTAATTCCGAGGTTATTCTTCGTTTTTTTTTTAATTTTATGGTTTTAAGTAATGATAATCATTTGTTAACATACGTTTATAGCTTTTAAGCGATCCAATTTAACATCTACATATTTTTCACGCATATATACTTAATCCCTAGATGAGACCTTAACAGGTACATCCACTCCCGATCCGTGGAACTGATGGGTAATTGCAATGAATTGGGACTCCATATTTAATAGAGTTCCAGACCTAAAGCCTCACCACCGGATGTAGTATAGTACAATACTCAATATACGTGAATGTTTGATACGAATCTTTGTTTACATACATGACGTATATTAGGTATATTTTTCTAAATTATTTGGATTATTTTTCATTATCTATTATTATATCTTTCAATTTAATATAAGTTGCTATTCATCAAATATCGCATGTCCTTATTGCGTTATAGCTACCAAGCAATGGAGATCAAACTATTCAAAAACTTTTTCGAATGCTACAATAGTTTTTTGTTTTTTTTCTGTACGGGTCAATACAAATTCATAAAGACACATTTGTTTATTTATTGATGATTTCTTACGCAGCAAAATTCTTTATTCGTATGGAGAATCATATCTGTGTAATTAGATTATACAAATATTTTCAAAATAATAAAATGACATTTTTCAAGCAAATTCTTTTATTGATCGATTTTAAAAGCATTTCAGTCCGTCTCTGTTTATTTTATGGCTATAGATTAGCGAATCACGTTCCTTTTACATTCTTATTTACATTTTTATATTGTTTTCTTAAGAATGTTCTTGCAGGTTATATCGAATACAATTAATTTTTAACCTGTGTATTTACACATACATGAGACCCAAACAAGTATCTTTCCGAGTAATAATACACATGGGAGCACTGACAATAAAGGGGTACTCAACATTTCTCAAATTCCCAAAATGGGAGCTGCATTAGATGGCGATTAGTGTCATGCCCATGACACCATTTTGTGGGAGCTTATTAGCATTAAGCAGGGGGGGTCCAGTCAGCGGAATCTAAGCCTCACCGACTAGGCAAAGACATAAAAAGAGTATTTTATTTATTTTCTTACTGTGAATTCTCAGCTATCCATTTCAATCTAACTATCCCAGCCGTATACATCAGTCGCATGAATAGACGGAGCTTTTCGGCTTCCAGTTGAAGCTGTACAAATATGTCCAGACAATTAGCATAGTTTCCATTCTGCCATTTATGGAGATTCCACATGACTCAATCCATAATTACTTTGTGACGCGTCGAATAGCTTTGAGCGAAATGTAATTACCCCTCGGGCGTTGATTTTGCACGGCCACGCAGATCTCTGAAATGGATTCATATAATGTTAAGTGGTTTACAAATTCGAAGCGTGATGATGACTTAAGTATATAATAACTGTTTTAAGAGAGAAATTCTGCATGACACCGTTTTCTATCTGCTTTCGGTGACCAGTTGGTATTAAGAACTGCGAAGCATAAAATTGGGGACATTAACACCATTACATTGGTCCATATTTTGGGTGAGGTTTTGTTATTTACCCTACGAACATGATATCAATATTAACTACCGGTTTTTTATTTATCAAACGCACCACGTAGGCCAAATGAATCAATTGACCTCGCGTACTGTTTTCTTAAACTATACATAACAGGGCTAGATTCACCTTTAGTTTGGTTGGGTTTATGGCGCTATTACGTAACCTGCTTAATTATTATTATATTAATAACAAAAAGTATTTTCTCTCCACTCCTTTTTGTTGTATAGGACAAGCAGATGTTAAATTGATGTCATGTGCAAGTGGTCAAAATTGAATGACAAATGTCATTTTCGTTATATAATTGTATCAAAATACAGTTTATAAGTACTTAAATAGTTAACACCCACCAAAAGAGGTATGTGGGCGGAATAAATTAAAGGAGTGTCGTTTTTTTTTATTCTGGTGTATGTCCCGCTTTGCATCTAAGTACCCACTTAGCATCTAGCATCATGGCGAATGCGTGCTGATGGCATGGATTCCTTTGGCTCCCTTCTACCATCCATGTCTATCAGCCATTGCACTTGACAATTTCGCTAGACGGTAGTGTCCGCACAGTGATAATGAAAGTAAATTTTTGCTTGTCGACAAACACTGGTGTATCCATGTGCGAGAGTCCTTAATTGAACGCCGCTTATGAGTTCGTTCTTAATTCCAAAACAGTGCCCATCATCTTTGGTTCGTCTTTCTTGAAATTTCTGTAAAATTTGGGGGATAAATGGTCGTAAATGTACTGTTTTGTTGGGAGCTACATCCAAGTTTTCTTCAAAATAGCACGCAGAATTCTTTTTTAGTTTGCGTTTAGATTTCTTTTCTCCAGGCGTTTCATTAGCGTCTCTGGTGAATCCATCAAGTAGCACTAATACGGCTACAGCGTGGGAGGATTCCTGATTAGTTTTATTAGATACATCAAATGTCTCTATGAATAATAACCTGTATAAAAGTTTACTTATGCATATGTTGACATTGCTTTCAGTAGAGAAGATATTGCTACCGAGATATATGAACTCGTCTACTAATTTCATAGGTTTAAAATACAACTGCATTTAATCCTGAAGGTACTAAATATTCGACGTTATATCTAATAGTAGAATGAATCATATATTAAAACAAACTTGTTTGAAATGTTGCTTTATTGCATTCGAGGAAGTGCTTAATTTCCTTTAGGATTTGAAGACAATAAATCAGGATTCAATTTACTGACATTAATCCCCTTCGAGGTGATGTGAACGTATTTATTGCACTAATAGGATTTATAGAAAACTAATATCAGATAATTACTTTCAAGGTTGCTTGCTGAAGTTAAAGAAATCACAATTCAAAAATAAATACATCGAATGAAATATAAAATGAAAAAAAAAGAATTAGAAAAATCAGAGTTTGAAAGCTTTATATAATTTGGTGGTGCAGACAATTAAGATAATATTTATCCACAACCCACACACGCATTATTTTTCTGACGTACAATGTGACTACAGGATCACCTAAAAATACTTTCTGTCAGATATAATCTTATTTGCAGTCATATACTCTTAATATGTCTGTCTGTCTGTCTGTCTCTCTCTCTCTCTATCTCTCTCTTTCACTCCTGTACACACACATACACACATACACACGCTCAACACACATGTGAGCATAAATAAAATCACACTCTTAACACACTACTTTTCTGAAGCACGTAGATATTTTTCTTTCCAAGATTCACAAAATTTCCCATTTCTTCTTGACACTTTCGCACACCTATTCTTACGGATCTTTGCTTCTATACATACACATACACATTATCACAGTAGACCTTTACACATCGATTATTTAACATACTCTCACAAGCAGTCTTTCACACATATACACTCACACACACAACCAATAAAATATATATATATATATATATATATATCCATATGTGTGTGCGTGTGTGTGTGTTTGTGTGTGTGTATATACAATAAAAACAGGTTCCTACACGTATATCAGTGTCTTACACATTAACAATAATTTTGCACGTCTTTAGGCGTACTGTTCAAAAAGAAGATGGTACTATGTGGTATACATACCATTCACCAGAAGGACGCTTTAAAAATAGCACCTCATGCATATGACTAATCTTCTGGCATACATTCAGGGAAAATTGCTTCAGTATTCCACTGTAAGATATCTGTTGGGTGCTACTTGCTCATACTTTAAAACCGAACAACTCCCAAAAAATGTTTAAAATTCTAACACCCGATATTCTTACTGGCCTCTAAACAGTGTGATGTTATTATGCAGCACATACCACATTACTTACCTTCATATGTTCTATGGATTAGGGAATTTCCATTTTTGAAGATGAGATATGATCCAAGTGATCGATTATCATGATCAGTTACGGCTATTTCACGTGTTTGATTTTTTTAGTCGTTAAGGTCGCCTTTCAATATCCAATGATCAAGCAGCTACTTAAGATAACCATATGGTCACTTCTGCCTAACCGAGTAACTCTTATTACGTGCTAATACATCAGTTGGCTTATTTATTACGTAAGTGTAGAATTCAAAAGTTAACTGGGAATTCGTTAAAAGAAAAGAAAATAACCAATAAGAAATTATGCAGGGTCCGAATCAATATGATAGACAAGACCTAACCCTTTAATTGAACTTTCTTAGTGTTCTTTGATTGGTTGGTCCAGTGGTGAGAAGGAAGTAGAGAATCAGAGTTAGCTGGGTGACCGAGAGAAGCAGACACCGATAGCGTAAATTCAAATTCCAAAACTCAGTCTATCCCTCTCTTTATATAGATATGGGTATTTATTTACGTGCATATATCTTTATGTGTATTAAAGTTAATATAATCTGATCTTATCAAAGGATGCTAAAGAATTAATTGCATGGACTCAGCGACTCCAGCTTAAGATAATTTTAAAGCAGTTTGTGATCATTTTATACTAATTCTCCTGGGCAAACTACTAGCTATGAATGAAACAGTGTGGTAAATTGGTATATATATATATATATATATATATATATATATATATATATATATATATATATATATATATAATACATAATACATTATAAAACAAATATATAAAGGTATTACATATCTATTCATTTGATGGCAATAGAACACTCACAACCTTAGGTTTCATAAATGCAAAATCGCATGCATTCATCAGGTGACGTTGATCCCAATACAAAGAAAATCGAAAAAATCGAAAAATTCAAAAGGTTTTTACGGGCATAAGATGTTTATGATTGGATGAAGTGATATGCGTATATATTTAGTGCAGTATGTGTGTTATGGACAGTGCAAAGGATGTGTATACAAATCGGTGGGTTCCACACACATTCACATTGATTTACTAGTGTACAACGACTCAAAATACTGAAGTATGAGCGTTTGTATTCGCATGCATATGTGTGCGTGGGTGTGTGTATTTTGTTGGACGCATGTTGACATGTAAAAATGGGTACTGTCAACGGTTTGGGTGGGGTGTGTGTGGGTGTGGGGCGATACAATCAAGGATGTTAAGTAATTCTAATATTAAGGTTTCTAATATTTTGTATACTGTGGGTGGGTTGGGGTATGGGTTGTGTAAGTTGGTCAGATGTTAAGCAAATCGGGGATGGTAAAAGGTTCCAAGTATGTACGCAAATACGCACGCACGTTCGTAGTTTCACTTATACATGCGTACATCCATTCGTACGTATACACTCATACATAACAGTACTCGTACACTCATACATAATGGTTCTTACACATACCTAATACATCCGCATCCCCGCATATGTACCATATATATGCACACACATACATATGCACATACACATATATATGCACATATCCATACACATACATCCATACAAACACATATATATGCATAAACATACACATACATATGCATACATATATACGCGCATACACGCGCGTACATACATGAACACACGCACACATATACATATAAACAGACTGGGATAGGTAGAAAGAAAGAAGAAAAAGACTGAGGGAGATAGATTAATTTTTACTAATAGCTGGATGGAGAATAGTTGGATGCATACCTTTCCCAAGTCTATTAGCGCTATCTGAAATGCAAGCCGCAAAGTTCGGGATTTTAAACCCGTTTCCTATGACGATAACATGTGCCTCCATACCGGTATGAATTGGCGCTATTGCCAACCAGAATAGGAGAATGAGGCCAATAAGTTGAAATCTCATAAACGAAGACACTTTAAATAATGTAGGGCAAGCCGTGTATATACGCTGTCCAGAAGTGTGTGATATTAGAAAATATCTTTATTTGAGGCTAGCAAGATCACCCACTAAGGGTACTTGATAATAAAACTACACCAGCATCTCTATTACGTTGTTGTTAAACAGGAATGATCAGGAATGTATTTTTGCACAACGAGAATAAACAAAAAATAATGAAATAGCCAACGATAATCACATAATTCGACATTCGTTTTAATTAATATCCAAGCAAACTACAGCTGCCACGTTTAAAATGGCATGTAGCAAGAATGTTTTTTACACGATCCCTTGTTAAAACTTTCATACAATAATACAAGTTTCAATAGAATAATTGACTGCCTACTTGATTCTGAGCGGATATAATTGCAAACCACTCCCAGTTTTCAGTTTTGAAGTTGAGACATAATTCTAAACACCAATTATTGGGTTGGTTGCTTGGTTTGTTTTACGGCATATCAACTATTGTCGGGTCATATTGTTATATACCCCTTATAACACATCGGGTATATAAACGGGGGTGAGAGACAGACTGATAGTAGAGATGATGATGATGATGATGATGGTGATGATGGTGATGATGATGATGGTGGCTTTTGTTACTCTTCTTATATTTTGTCTAACTCGGCCGACCGCCATGTTCTTCCGTCTTATTTCTCGAGTTGATCATTTGGGTTGCTTTGACTTCTTGTTGGTTCTTTCTTTTTTCTTGCTGGCCTGGTCATTTCTTATTTCAACAACCAGCCCATCTTCTTCCGCCGCAGGAGAAGCGACTCTCAGAGCCGACAATAGTATCCGCACTCCTCGAAAAATTAAGCGCATCTGAAAACTAATTCTCACGCGTCTAATCGGGTATTTTTCAAGGGGTCAAGTAAAAAAAGGTTATTACCCGTCAATAACTGCCGAGGTAACTTTCCACTAGACCCCGTTATTCTGAATATAACGGACCCTGATTCAAATATTCTTACTACATGAATTATGTAACAACATAATGCTGAATCAACTCGGTGTACTTACAGTACCTGTTGTTGCGTAAGTTATCCCCAAATTAACTAGTGAACAGGCGCATTGCTGCTCAACTTCACTGATCCAAGGGGAACCAGTAATTTCAACGTAACTTGACCGTAATCTAATTATTGAGTCTGATGGACATGTTTTTTTTTCTGCAAGGAATTAAATGGATTATTCTATTTAACAAAACATTATTTCACTAGAAAAGATAATTTTCTGAATATATTATCCATAAAATTGATATCTGTCCCTAAGTGCTTACAGAAAAAATATCAACTTTAATACAATATTTTGAATACAATCATTTGAAACAATAAAAAAAATGGAGTACAATTGATCAACAATGACGTGACGTAGCTAGCTGAGGATATTTGAGAGAGGACGCCACATTTTTCCTTTATCTGCCCTTGTCCCTGGCAACAAATTATGGAATTAGTATATTTGGAGATTTTCACTGCTTGCATTTTATCCTTCATTATTTTATTTACTGCTAAATAAAAGGAGACTAAATAAACATTTCTATTTTTTATTACCTATTAGTAATATAACAAACTCTCGTATTTGATAGGACCATGTAGCAAAAATAACTCTTAAGAACGAGCGACACAAAAATGTTAATATGTACGTTCAATGAATGTAATTTTCTTATATGTAATCATGAAATACCCCAAGACGATAGTTATTCCGTTAAAATCACAAAAGAAATCAATCAGTCATTCTATAGATTACTTATATAAAAATAATTATAATGACAGCCAAATTCCTGAAACGATATCTTGTTGCACGCCATAAACAATACACGTATAAAACACACATTTCAATTAGTCGCCGGGTGGCCTAAAGTCGGTATCAGCCAGACAGCGAGGGAGTTTACCGCCTTTTCACTAGCGCTAGACCAAGTAGATTGTGTGTTTTTGGCGTCTGAAGTCGAGCGCCACACCTACCATCAGTTCATTACTTTACTGAACAGATCTCTGTACTACACATACGCTGAGTTGGTGAGGGCCGGTATTGAACCCCAGAACCTTGTGGCTCTATGCCGGATGCTCAATGGACGGAGCTAAATCGACCCTAACTACATTTTAATAAACATGTTGAAATAAATTGCATTAAAAAAATTTTTTAAATTTTACTAGCATACATTTAAGTAGTAACCATTTGTTGACCCGAACATTCCAATTAGATAAGTTATATCTCATATAGTAATGAATTTATTGTTTGACAGTTGGATAATGGAAGTTTTTTCAATAATAAATTAAATTTATGCGTACTGGAATTGGAATATTTGATGTTGGAACTAATGCATCCATGTCGATTCGATGAACGTTGTGCATCATAAAAGACAGACATAAAATGATTACTAATTTTGTTAACATAAGGTGAGTGAAACAAAAGCATCCATCGTCATTTTAAAGTCGCTTCAAGCAATTCCAACACGACTTTTATCAAGTGTATGCGAGTTTATACGTGTTACATTTAATGCAATATATACACACAATGTAGCATAGTCACAGGTACATGCTATGTCGGCGGTGACTAATCATCGGATGAGAGAGTTAGAACCTCTGCTGCTTTATTCTCACCGTTCGGTAACTGTAGCAGTGGAAGCAGTTGGAAATGGATTATTAGGCGTGTGGGGAAGCTTATTCGTTCTAGTAGGAATCATCTCTTCAGTATCATAAAATCGTTCCCCGCTCTTCTGACATGAAAACGTTTGTTTCCTCGCGCCCCAGCCAACAAAAGAAGGAGCCAATCCAGAAACTCATTAGTATTGATTAGGGTTCACAGGAAACCTGATCCTCACTCACACGAATGGCATCGTCCGGGCAGCCCCTGCCACTATTTAGTCCTGGTTAACTGCTGTATTCAGACCAGGATACTTGCTCATGCATATCTTTTTACATCCAGCTTACCGGATCAATTGAAGAACTTTATCAACTCGTCTTTCTAAAAGAATACCTTAGCTACTCGTAACCCGGTAGCACTCACTTACAATGCTACAACTTGCGAACATAAACGTATTTTTTCGAAATTTTCCAAAGATAGAATTCATAAGAAATATATAGCTCAAATGCTGCGCAGTTAAAGGATTTTACTATAACGGCATGGATATGTAGGTAAGGCCAAAATTTAATTACGATAGCACTACATAAAAAAATAAAAAAATAAAATTTGTTACCTTAAGAACAGAGCAAAACTTACATAAAATATATTTATGAATGTCTTAAATTTTAACAATGAAATCAATCTCGTTAAAAAGAAAATATATTCAGTTTTTTTTTAAAAACCGGCAAAAATGCGCTATTTTGACTGATCCAAATTTGTATTCATAAGATTAAACAGTTTTGAATATATTAAAACAAATAATTTTTAGATATGATTTTTTTATATTTCTTCTTCATAAGGCAGCTGAATTACGTTAAGTTTCATTCATATTTTCCGGGTTTTGTTGAATTTTAATTAAATACCCACTGATATGTTGGTCATGTTTGTATGTAACCATAAGCCAGCAAAGATAGCAAATCATAATGAGTAATACACTTAAGATATTAAAAGATACATCAAATTTTCAGTCCAATTTACAAATAAATGATAATTTTGTGGTGTCTACTTTTTTTACTGAATATCATGATTTAATCATCAAAATTCTTGATATAAAGGATATAACAATGAAATGCTAATTTGAATCCTTGAATCTTTTTATAAATAGCAGCATCAATATAATTATGGATCAGTGTTACCCACTTGGTTTATAAACTTAGAATAATACACTGCAATCAGTTGAACCAATGTTTCTCTTATATATATATATAATCACGCTGGGATTATTCTAAGTCCACGCCAAAAGCTAACGTAGGCACAAATTCTTAAGTAAATCTAATATATATATATATATATATATATATATATATATATATATAAATGCATCCAGAACATATCAAAGAAAGATTCATTTAACATGGTGAGAGAATGCTAGAAAACGCCCCCATTGTATTTTCCTGGTTGGCTATTGACAGGTTTTAAACAAATAATGCATTGTGGTTGCTCGAACATAATATTCAATTTGATGAATCTCTAGTAGTGCCGTTTTCATGTTGATTCAGACACACTCTACCAAACTTGCACTTCAAGACTGGAATCTAATTTATTTCCTCCTCTTTTCTCAAGAGGACATATATCACATAATCTAGGTCAGTATCAACGAAACGGATTAGTTCTCTTTTTTTCCTAAGACAAAATCAACCCAAATATATACAAACGCATACATTCAAAGAGCTTATATATATTTACTCAGCAAGGGACAAGCGTTTGATCAAGTACAATCTTCAATGTTAGATTTCCAAAGAGTCCACGATAAAATAACGGTGTACTTTATGTGTATAAAATAAAGATCTCCCACTCGGGGACATGCATAGATTCATACACATTTACATACGTTTAACGTGATGGTTATCTTTGTAGGTAATGTAACAGACGATTCGTGTTCAAATCCTGGACAAGATTGTCTGGTTTTCATTTGGCGTTAACGGTCTTAGAAAAGGTATGAATTCCACTGATCTCCCCCAAACTATGGCTAAATAGTAGGGTTCTTAACTTTATTGATACAACTAGTCGAAAGGAAAGTAAATTGAATTAAAACCATTTTTTACTCCGCTGAAAGAAAGAATTCGCCTTGTACCACATTATGCCAATGACATTGGTAAAATAAAGGCAAGCACACACACACACACACACACATGCATGTAATACACACACACACACACACACACACACACACATAAACACAAACACACACTTAACGGGTTTAATGGGTTTGAATTGAGTTATTTCGTTTTCTAGACTGGTTGTCATACGAAGGTTATGGAGCCCAATCTTCCCTATAATTTACACATAACTGGAGGGATAATAGTTGTATCCATACCCAATGGTATTAGCATTGTGATTGTGAAGCCGACACGCCCAGGATTTGAACTCTGGTTGCAATGTCAAATTCCTACGACGGAAAGCTTTACAGGATGTGCGTCCACACACACACACACACACACACACACACATATATATATATATATATATATATATATATATGAGTAAAGAGAAAGGAAATGAAGTCGACGGTATATATATAGATAAAAAAAGTTATGAAAATACACAATATTGTTAAAAATGAAAATATTTTATATCATTTTCATAGCTAATATTGAACAATATTTCGATTATAAAAAATCACACACACACACACACACACACACACATATATATATATATATATATATATATATATATATATATATATATATATATATATATATATATATTTGCTTGAAGGCAACTACAATGCGAATATCGCATAAATTCGATAATTATAGAAGATAATAATAATGAGATAAGGTTAATTTCGCATGAGTTTCTCGGTGCTGTACCATGGCTGAATCAGTATAGTGTATAGTCTATCCTGCTAGAGGTCACGGTTTCGATTCCTGTCGGAGGGGAGTCGTTAGTATATATCGCTGATGAGACTTAATGAAGTTGAAACAGTCTGTACGATATTCTACACACCGAGTGATTCTTTGCGGAATTCACTTGTCATTATTATTATCTTTTATAATTATCGAATTTATGCGATATTCGCATTGTAGTTGCCTTCAAGCAAAAATATAAATATTATCGACAATGCTTCTAAAAAATAAACAAACATTCAAAAAATCTTATATATATATATATATATATATATATATATATATATATATATATATATATATGCTAATCCACAGACACCGGGTTTCGATGTATCAGGTATCCTCAGAGTGGTTAGACATAGCAGGCTACCTACATCTAGGATCGAAACCCGTCCGATTTGTCATCAGTCATAGTCTCCAACCCACCAAAACACCTACAATCCGGAGCGAGAATTTAACTGATATATACATAAATATCAGAGAGTGTCCCATCCGTTTTAGAAGTGCCTTGCATTTAAGCGCAATCGCAGGCCGCGATCGAAATCCCCTCCAAAGAGCTCTACCTATCAGGGGTGAGGAGCATATAATTACTCATCCAGAGACACTGTGTTTCTACGTATCACATTTCCCCGATGTGGTTAAACATAGCAGGCTACCTACCTACCTACCTACCTACCTATATATATATATATATATATATATATATATATATATATATATATATATATATATATATATATATATAATTTAAATGCCTGACTACTGTAAAATGTTTGAATCGATTATCTACAATACAATCGTCATAAACGTATCTATGATAAACATATCATACTGTACTATGACTGAAAAAAACAAATAAGAAAATTTCTACTTTCTTTCTGATTTTCAATCTAAAAGAGTATTGAATGATTATCAGAATCTTCTCACACACATTTACGGTAACAATATCATTCAGACTTAATCCCTATTATCTTCGAAAACTGTGGATATTTTTTGTGTAAATTATAAATACCGTATTTGACTGCATATAAGACACACATTTAAATTAAGAAAAAAACTCCAAATATAAAATACATCCAAAACGACTGTTTAAGACTGGTGTATGCATACAGTGTATTAAATTCAAGGAGGAATCCCCATGGTGCAGTGACTAATGAGTCAGACTGCGACATAGTTGCAAGTGAGTTCGAACTGCCGCCGCGCTATTACGTTCACGTTCGGACTAATACTGTTAGAAAAGCCATGAACCCACTTATCAACCCAGCTATGGGTTAAATAGAACTACTATTGTTCGTCTATGAGTATGGTTTTGGCAATAAATAACATGAATATTGATATGTTATTAAACCAAGAAAACATAACCAAATCAAATTTCAATATGGGCAGTAAACGCTAGTTTTCAAAATTGTGTCTGAAGGTATTTAACCCAACCCCTACACTACGAGCTGTATCTGACAAAATCTCAATTCTTTAAGTGGAGGTAAACTTGTTTTAATTCTACTTTTCCTAGATTTATTGCTTAAGCAAAGCTAATCTTTTCTTGTACTTAACAATAGCTTGTATCTATCAGGAGGTTAAAAATGAACAGACCGGTCCAGGATTTGAACTCATGTAAACGATTCCATTTCGGATAAAGAAAACTGTTACGTTTATATTGTAATTTCTTTATCTTACATGCATTAAAATACGATACATCAAATCAGCGTTTTTTTTAGAGTATGTAAAAATAGAGAATGTATACCTTCACTATGAAATGTTGTAAAATTAATTCCCATCCTCTGATGTTAAATTCCGACACGTTCACCCACCAAGCGTTCATATGTATATACGACGTAAAGAAAAAAAAGAATATATTTAAAATTCATTTTCCACTTATTTTGGTGTATACATCACGAGAATAATAAATACATTATTCTTTAGTCAGCGTCTATTTATTTAATATAATATCAGTTTAAGAGGGGCAAATTAAGGAACGGATTGATATATTAAAGTGATGTTTGTTTTTATATTATGAAACAAAACAATTGGCAATAATTACAGCCAAAAAGCGATGAATGTGGCATCATCAGCCACCAAGCCAGTGACTGAGGAGTAGAAAATAAAATCTTTACAATGAATCGAATCCAAAAGATTTGAAAAAGAATTGAGTCGCATTCCGAGATTCCAGCCAAAAACGCCCGAGTAACTTTGGTTGGTCGCCAGAGCTAAGTACAATTAAGAAGCTATTATTACGAAGTTACTTCATTTTCTTTAACATTTGTTACTTTCTCACAAAACTTTTGTTTGGTGACTTTTCTCCAAGTTTCCTTGTTGTACACGACCCTCCAAACGTGTGTGGATCTTCATACATTATTAAGGGGATGGGTAAGAGATCTATATAGAAAGTGGATCTATTTACTTAACAGCATAGCATGCCTATATATGTTATCAGAACTATATTTTAAATGTTCCATTCCAAAAAAAAAAAAATGTTAAATTGCTCTTTCTTATTTGTCTGCAATCTTGGTTGCACTCTTACACGATAACAAATATAACCTTATCTATGCAAATTCAGACACTCGTAGGAAATAGACACGGTGTAAAAGGTATGCATCCAACTATAATATATGGATAACTACTTATGCAAACTGTTTTTTTATTATCTTGGCATGACAACCAATCTATGAGAAAGAAAACTCTTAATGGAAACCTGTTCAACTCTGCTTAAAAGTTGACCTCATGTCACATTCTGCTTGTGTATAGCGGTTGGGTAAATACTTAGCTAACTAGTTTAGATAATTCTCCCACAGATGTATGGGCTTAAGCATTTATATCCAATAATAATAATCTATATTGTATATATATATATATATATATATATATATATATATATATATATATGGACTCTCTTGTCGATTTTCGACGCATGAGGGTTCATACAATGAACACCCACACAGTGATTTGTTTATAGTGGATAAGGCTTGTGTTGGACCATCCACATTTTTTGGCGCAGTCGATAGGAAAGAATTGGTGCATCAAGGGTTGCCACAAACCCAATCAACGACCGACCTCAGGAATTTTGAATTCAGAGTCATCCCTCTCCTAGACTGGTTACCTACCCAAGGCTGAAGGGCCCAGTCTGCCCTACTATTTAACCCATAGCTGGAGGGAGAATATATGGATTCATACCTTTCCCAATGGTATTAGCGCTATGTGAAATGCCAACAGCTTCGTCTAGGAATTGAACTCGAATCAACGAGTCCATTTTCCACGACCCGAACCACTAGCCCATATATATATATATATATATATATATATATATATATATATATATATATATATATATATATATATATATATATATATATATATATATATATATATATATATATATATATATATATATATATATATATATATATATATATATATATATATATATATATATATATATATATATATATATATATATATATATATATATATATATATATATATATATATATATATATATATATATAATATATATAATGTAATTATATATATATATATATGTATGTATATATATATATAAATAATATATATAATATAATTATATATATATATATATATATATATATATATATATAAATATATATATATATATATATATGTTGCAAGATGGGTATATTACCCTGACTTTTGTGAGCTAGGACTACTAATGGAAGGGGGGGAAGACATAAATAAATAAGTGATGATAAAGGTTTAAAAAATAGTGATGAGCCAAAAAAGGATGAACGATGATTTGACCGTAGTGTGACCCCGAACTGAGAATTGAGTGGCAACCGGAAGTCGGGTGTTGACCGCAACCGGAAGTCGGGTGTTGACCGGAAGTCACGGGGTGACGTGGAACAACGAAGAAATGGATCGGCCTCTTTTTGCTTTCGGACGCCTAGGGGAACGGACGGGTCTCTGGACCCTAGTATGGGGTCACAATAGTTTAACAGTTTCTCTCTCTCTTTCTCTCTGCCTTTCCTCCTCTCCGATACAGCACACGAGACGAACCTACCCTGGAAATAAAGGCTAGCAGTTGTGACGACATATTTCTCTTGTTATAATTTCTATCAACACCATTTTAGCACTGTGAATTTGGAGGCACGTGGACGAGACCCGCTATACAATATACGCCGCCGCCGCCGCCACCTGACGGATATCGTTAGTGCCCGGAAAAAAGGACAACGTTACTTATATCATTTTGGTACCGTGAAAATATACCACAACGGTACATATATATATATATATATATATATATATATATATATATATATATATATATATATATATATATACGGACTCTCTTGTCGATTTTCGACGCATGAGTGTTCATACAATGAACACCCACTCAGTGATTTGTTTATAGTGGTGAACGCTTGTGTTGGACCATCCGCATTTTTTGTCGCAGTCGATAGGAAAAATATATATATATATTATATATATATATATATATATATATATATATATATATATATATATATATTTGTTCAAGAAATATATATATATATATATATATATATATATATATATAAACCACAAATCCTGACATTTGCAGTTTAGTGTGCTAACAAGGAAACCACTTTTTCAAAGGTCTTCCCCTTCTGCAGAGGATTCAATCAGTGTAGTCTAAGCCTCGCTGATAGGGTGTCATGCAGTTGGAGATGCATAAAAAATAAACGTGAGTAACTAACTAATATTGATAATGATATTAATATTTAGATTAAAAAACATTTGTCGTATCAACGAAGATATAATGTAGCCTGTACTTAGCATATAACATGTTATCTAAATTATTATTCGAAAAATATCAATATCTCTGTATGATTTCAAAGTACACTAGATATCATTGAGGAAATCAGCAGCTAATATTTTCTTGGAGAACCCTCACGAGGTTTTTGATAGAAATATATATTATTGTATTACTTCAGTGGTTTGAGCAATCTTAATTTTCCTTGTTATGAGAAAAAATTGTAAGGACTGTGTCTTTCAAGCTTAAGGGTAATCTGTCCTATTCTCAACTATATACAATGACTTTGTGGACTTGTCTACAAAGTTGGGCCTCTGTGCTTCCAGCTCTCTGGAGACACGCCAATGATGCCTTCAAATTTGCTACATTCTAACTTTCTCGATTACTGTCGCAATTACTTGGCGTGTTGGTGCTGCGTCTACTTCCAGCTTTTCTGGCAGTTGTGAGGTGTGATCTATTACACCTTTCTGGGTACACGGTTGGCGCTAAAGAATATGCAATGCAAACGCAATCAGACCAAGTCCTTAGTAAAAAATATTAATATATTAGTATGACGGTATACAATTCTACTTCACATCCGCACTTTGATTTGAGCCCGGGGAATATGCCTTGGAACTTTTTAAGGATTTAGCCGTAGCTACTGTCATCGTATAAATCAGCATGAAAATGAGCCCTGTCCCTGTTAAAGAATAATAAAATTCTATAACTATACCACTTATAATGTAGAGTAGAAGTTAATAGCTGGCGAAAAATATTCTATACGTAGAGAATGGTCGGGATTATATTTGATATGTACAATTCTCTTTAGTTTGGGCTTTGAATAAAACTATTTTGCAAAATAATATATGACTCTCTGCAATAAACATTAATCTAGTGGGTTGCTCAGCCCTTATGTCCTTGGTGTTCACTATAATGCAATAATCGAGGGGATTTAGAAAAAATAAAAATTAGTGAAAAAGATCAATAATTAGGACTGAGCCTATTCTAGTAGTGGATTTAAATGGATTTAAATAGTTTTAATTCAGTTTTCCTTCTCCTAGACTGGTTGACCCACCAAGGTTAAAGAGTCTAGTTTTCCCTACTATTTACTCATAGCTGGAGGGAGAGTAGTTGGACTCTTATTTTCCCAATGATATTAGCGCTATGTGAACTGTAGCTTCGTCCAGGATTTGATCTCGGGTCGACGAATCCATTTCCTACAACTCTAACCATTACACCACGCACCTCCAACAATTATTGCACAGCGTTTATCTCGCTGTTGAGCACTTTAATGCAATCACTGACATAATATTCAGTGTGTCTTTTTGCTGGATTTATGGGTTGGTAATGCAAAGGTCTTGTTTTGCTCTTAACTCTAGGAGATGGTATCAATTTTCATACCTACAAATAAAACTACCCAAATTCAAATTCAGGACGGGGCTGTTTACTTTTTCCTTCAAGTTAATAGCGTTAGAAATGACATGAATCCCTCGCTGTCGAGGGTGATGAAGTCTCTGAATTAAAATCAGGATTATTCCACTTTAAGAAACGCCCGTGTGTAACATCCTGTCCGTGGCAAAGTGTTTGGCTAACTACATACAAATCTCTGTGGAATAGAGGCGCGTCGTGTAACGGTTATCGTCGTGGGAAATGAACAGGGTGAGACGAGTTCAGAGTTCATAGCACTAAATCCCTTGGGAAAGGTACGCATACAACAATTTTCTCTCTACCTATGGGTACGTAATCGGGAAGACTGGGCTCTTTAACCTTGGTTAGCCTACTAGTCTAAGAGAAGAAAAAACTCTCAATTCAAGCCTGTTAAACAGCGCTTAAGAAACTGAATTTGTGTCGCATCTCGTTCGTGTGGAGGGTTTGGTAAATATGTATGTACATACAGATCTCTTTGGTTTTGGCTTTACACAAATCTACATTTGAAATGGAATGTTGAATTCTGCAATTAGCATTGTGTTGCACATCATTTATCTCGCTGTGGTGCACTTAAATGCAATCATTTTATTGACAGTTCTTGAAGCGTGGTTGCATCAACATGATTTTTTTCTAGATTGACGGTTTGGGGACGCAGAGGCCACGTTTCGAATTTAACTCAAGGAGCTAAGTTCTTATTATATAGTTCATAATGGGCGTTCCATCGTGGTATATTGGTTACCAATCTAGTCCCGAGTTCGATCCTTGCTGCATGCATCATACTTGCAATCTTGTGCCACATCCTACCGGTAGCGAGCGGGTTGAGTCGATACCTACATGCAACTAAGCTTCCCTGGTAAACCTTTGGATCCCAGCTCAATCCCATTCAAAAAGATGAAGAATAAGAATTTTATCAGTTTCCAGTATAATCAACAAGACGGTATGTATGTCAATGTATACCTTGCAGTACCCTATTTGCTCTTTCTTTGAGCATATATGCAGATCATGACAAACTGTTTTTATCTCTTGTTGGCTTATTTTATACCGAATATATTTCCCTTGATTCATTTTTTTTATGATATTCAATTCTTTTTCTTAATTCAATGTTGGTTTTAACACATTTTTACACTCTTGTCTGGGACCCTAACAAGTAATACCACTTTGGGTCAGAGGGGACATGAGGGAAATAGTGATAAAGAGATAATCTACACTCTCCAGTATTCCTGAATTGGAACTTCACAACTAGATGCAATTTTACATTATACCCAGGACACTAAAACCCCTAGCAACCAGCATCTAGCACATGTATGATATATAGCCCAAGTAAGTGTAAAAGTGGATTGTTGCATGCAATGGACTGCTCAACCAACAGGATTCCGTTCTTTAGCATCACAGGTCACCACCAACGGAAAACAGGTGCCCCTTTGGGGGGTTACACCTCTGCAGAAGTGCAGTCGACCTATTCTACTGCCCCAGTTGACAGGACAGTCAAGGTGTAGGAACTACTGTATTCAAATAAAGATGTGGAAATATCACAAAGAAATTTACATACAAACACATTTTCTTACATTAGCACATTCACTATAGGTACAATTTGCATTAGCAATCAGTACAGGGACGTTTATAATATCTTGGTGAGTTACATTTCTTTAATTTCATTGTGGCTCTTAACACAGTTTGTATGTATATTTCACACATTTAATATCATAGTGCTTGGTTTAGTTCAGTGAAAGAAAGAAGATATGCTGTAACAAATATAGGTTGCGTAAAATCAATAATTGTTCATTATTACGCTACTGATAATTTTAGTTAATAACATACACATACACTCACACACACACACACACACACACACGTATATATATATATATATATATATATATATATATATATATGTGTGTGTGTGTGTGTGTGTGTGTGTGTGTGTGTATAAAACTCAAAACAGGTATACAACACGTATATATAAAACTCAAACATGTATACAAACTCAAACATGTATACATGAAAACACACTCACAGGCAATATATATATATATATATATATATATATTATATATATATATATATATTGTTTTTATTATTTTGATCACAATATGTTTGTTTTTATTATTTTTATCACAATATTTGGCGACAGCATTCTTGGAGTTTTCTTAGTAGCGAGCCGTATTATGTATTTCATTTTGTCATATGCGCCATTGTTTTCATTAATTTCGTTAAAACAACTGACTGGTAGTAATGACAGCGATTCATTCAATAGAAAAAGAAAAAAAAATTTTGTGGACGAAAGTAGATATTCACTTGAAAGGTTACCAGTATCGACATGTACGAATGGATGTCTGGAGTAAATTTGATGAGTTCGTTAACTTTTTACTTGGAAGATTAAACAAGAAGAAATAATACATTTTTTGAAGTAATTTTAGTGTCTGACTTAATAGAACATATCTGGCAGGTGAGGAAATAATATATTTATTCATTAAAATATTTCCTTTTTTTTTTTCTCCAGCCATGATTTTTACTTAAGGGAAAGCCTACATGCCGACACGCATACGCACGTTTGCGCATATACTATCGTCCATAAAAAGTATACCTTTAATAAAATATGGAAAATAAATTTATCCTACACCAAAATTAGTAAAATGTCCTTATTTGAGATAAATGTTAAGCAATAAAAATTGGTATTATTAGATATTATACATTGCCAAACTCTACAATACTGATACTATTTAAGCAAAAATATGAACATGCGACAGTTCAAATATAAGTATAAGTGTTATATATATATATTTATATCCAGCTATTCCTCCTCCATCATATGGGTAAAGAGTTGGTCAAACAGGGTTTTTAAACCTTGGTATGGCAAATAGTGTAGGAGAAGGAAACCTAAGAAATCAAACCTTTTAAACTGCTTTTAAGAAATTGACCTTGTGTCACATCTTGCTCGTGTAGGGTGTTGGTAATATATATATATATATATATATATATATATATATATATATATATATATATATATACTAAAAAAAACGTAACCCGTTGGGTCACTCGGGGTTAGAGAAAAAAGTAGGATCTGCCAAAATATCGTCTGCTTTTCATTTTAAAAACGAATTAAAATTTATTAAACCGATTATTTAAGGTCAATTTTTTGTCTAAGTCGAAAAGTAGTAACATAATAAGCATCAGTAAAAAAAGGCAAAATAATATTACACATTTAATTCATTTTTTATATATTTAAAACGATTTTTTCTGTCAATTTCGATCAAGATGCCTGCCAAGACGCTATTTAAAATCCGTTTTTACAAAATAAATTTAACTTTTGCGATTGAAAAAAATTCACACTGGATGGTCCAATTGGTCATATAGCCTAGTGGATAAAGGAGTTACGTTAAGACAGTTCTAAGTGACAGTAATCTCTAGACTTCAGGTTCAATCCCAGTCAGGGGCAGCAGTAACATAGAATAATAATTAACACAGCTTAACACCTGTACCCCAGCTATGGTTAGTGGAATAAGAACAGGATAACTCCCGTGGACTGAGTAAAGGGTTATGTTCAAAGTTCCGTGATGGCTCCCGATTACAAGAAGGTTTCCAAGTCCGAGAATGTTCCCGAGTCCGACAAGAAATACCTGAAGAAGGTCGGAGGGCACATCGGCCGAAACGTTGTACAAATAATAATGAAGATGAGGACAACAGTCCGAATAATAAAAATAATACTCCAAAAAATATTTTTTTAGTTGTTATTTCCATTTTATTTTCGATTTTCGGTACTTATTTACTATCCGATCAGATTCTTTAAAAAAAACTTTTTTATTCTATTCCCACCTTCGGTCGTTTGTCTTTTTATTCATGCAGAAAATAGTATCAATCATATATATACCACACCGATATTTTGCACCCAAAAAACAAGGGGATCAAAATCATATGATCTGAAAAAAATCAGAAAGTTTTGAAATAAAATATCTAATGCATTATAAAATTCATTTATTGCTAAATCAACACTGACACTTTCATTAAAATCAGATAATTCCCTGATTTTTGGTAATTCTTTTTCAAACGTAGGGGTCACAATTGTATTAAAAAAAACATGGATTTTTCAACGAATTGGGTATATCTAGTTTGACCTAATTTGAATTGAAATTTATCATGGAATTCTATTACGTGCTGTGGGGTTATTAAAAGTGTCTCTGTTAATCACTCTCCCATCTCCTCTTCACTCGCATATAAAGAGGAAAAGAGAGTTATGCAGAATGTAAAGACAGGGACGGGTCAGTTTTTGAATTAATTGCAAATTACGACTAATTAGAACCAATTAAAATGGAATTTTTTTAAACATTGTGTAATCCTAAAACTAAGGAATACTTTAGTATAACTTTCATGTCATTAAAATAACCAGGAAAAAAACCTTTTGACATTAAAAGGTGAAAATCTCAGCTTTAGTATAATATATTTATCTATCTATCTATCTTTCTATCTATCTATCTATCTATCTATATATATATATATATATATATATATATATAATATATATATATATATATATATTATGCAATTTCCATTTCTTTAGAAATATGTTGCAGTTTTATTTTTGGTTAAAGCTTTTCACTGCTGTGTTGTCATGTAATAATTACCATTTATTGAATTTTGAGTCCAAACGGACCGTATAGTGAAATTAAGAGCGAAAGATAGACAAATAATTGGATTTTGTCAGTGAGCTGGAAAAGCAGTTGAAAACGAAGGTGACAATGACACCAATGCACCTGGAAAAGAGACTAGGAGAATCGGAGATCAAAGGAAGAATGGGATACTCAGAAGTGACCTGAAGACGACACGGAAAGTATTATCAGTCTGACATCAGTGAAATGTCACCCGTTGTAAATGGTGTGAAAAACTCGCATAGAGTAAAAATAATAATATTCTCAATGCATACACCGAAGCTTTCATTATTATTCTACAAGAAAAATGAGACCCGGTTTTTTTATTTATCAGATTTTTTAAAAATAAATGTTCAGTGTACGTCTGAACGTCTTCATCATCGCCTCAGCATGCATTGATAAGGGTGTGAAATTTGTTGGAATATATATATATATATATATATATATATATATATATATATATATATGGGAGAAATATCAATTTTTCTACAACATCCCGTATTTGTCTACCTTTCATACCCCCCCCCATATATATATATATATATATATATATATATATATATACATACATATATAAAGATAAAAGGTAGCTTACCGGTGAAAATGGGCACGATCGTTGGAGGTGCAAAATTCAGAGGTTAAGTCAGCGATATAACAAATACAAAATGCTCAATACGAGGTAGAGCAAATTTATTAAAAAATGGATACAATAGAAACCTACTCGAGTTTCACCATAAGGATTTACAGGGTTGAATCCACTGAATTAATCGAGGTATCGATTAATTGCAGCCAATCACATGTGTGTTCACTGTATAAGATGTTACGTTACAAGAGACGCTTGTTTTTGTTTTCAAATTTCTCACCGGAAGTTCTTTTTTTGGGTATTAAAATGTAAACAAAAGATGTGAATCGATTTGTGGGAATTTATTTTACTAGAATATGGTTGTCTAATAACAGTATGGGTTAAGGTGTAAGAGT
>CM042139.1:74983608-74996108 GCA_023376005.1 Doryteuthis pealeii
ATCCCAAACCTTATCCCATATCCACTCTGTGACTCCCATACAGACCATAGCCACGAAGACAACCACATAAAAAACCCTATTACAATCCCAAATATCCACACCACATCATCAGCAGCTGACCACTCCCTCCTCCCAATCACGACCGCAAGACATTCGTCAGTAAGGGAACTGAATCCTGTAATACTCAGCTCGTTTCCTGAAGAAGGTCTGATAGACCGAAACGTTATAGTGTCGACATTACCACTAGTAATAAACTTCCATCCAGTACAACATCCGGTGTTTGTCTACTTTTCTCTACATATAGAATTAAGTATCAATTAAAAAGCAGCGCATCTTATTTTGTTAATTTAAGTAAATTCGTCTATTAATTTGCATATATACATACACTATGTAACTGTGTTTGACACAATGTACGCGATAGGAGATATTTAGATCAATGTTTAATTTATCCTGAAGTCGAGCTAGATAAATATCGCTCTGAGTCAAATGTATTTACTAAGCTTAGCCTAGTATCTGTCATGACCGCAGATACTGGACACCTGACGAGAAAAAAAATCCCAGTACAAATAGATTTAAAATACGGTGTTGAAGATGTGTCAAGTGATAATGCAAGTAAAATGCTTTATTCCATGTTCCTATTTGGTCAACAGTAAAGAAAGAAATTAGATTTAACTCAACAAGCATTTAGCGATTGGGGTTAGCAAATTTGTTTAATGATATTAATATATTTGCTTCTTCGTATTAATAGAAACTATGTTTAAACGTTAAGTGTGCTTAAAAACGTGGATGATTTAGAGGGTACTTCGGAAATTATATTCCAAACATGAATTAAAAATATTCAAATTTCCTTAGTATTATGTTGCCTTTTTTTACTATAAAGAAACCGTTGCAAATTACTGTTTAAAATAATTTATTTTCAGCTATTATGAAGTAAGATGTTGCTTGCTACCACCATTGATATATATTAAAGGCGTAGAGGAGAACACAGAAGGAAATTTAGCATTCTGTATTACACGACCAATGAAATTGATGACCGACTGAGTAATCGATAATAAATGATTAACCAGGAGAATTATCATGATAGGTGAGAGAAACAGTCACATGCGAGATATTTTGTATTTATTGGTGAGTTAGTTATATAGTAACGTGCAGAGGCCTAGTAATGGACAAATGATGGAGCCTATCTATATTGAGGGTTGACGAGTATTTACAATTAAGGAAAAGGGGAAAAGAAAGCAAATTAATGTAAGACATGACTGCATGTGTTTAATTCTCAGTCCTGTCGTCACCTCAGATAGATAATAGATCATTACGTTTTGATTGCGAGGAGGAAAAGGAGATAAAAGTGAAATGTTACATATGAGAAAGAAAAAGTAAGAACATGTAATAAGAAAGAAAGAAAGAAAGAAAGAAAGAGAGAGAGAGGGGGGAGTAGAAAAAGAGAAGGTTAAGAGCGAAAGCAATAACTCTAACCAGACGCGTACATGTTATAATGGAGTGAAATGAAAATATGGAAGGGAAGAAAACAGAAAATGAGAGAAGGGTAGCGTCATATAGTACCTAAATAATGAGAATAGAATCATCTGTATTTTCTATAAACTAGCTAGAATATGCGTCCTCCGGGCGAAATTATTTAAGTTTTAATGTAATGAAATATATTTAATTAGAAAGACTAACGAAATTAAATATGAAACGTATATAAAATGATTATACTTCTTTTAATTAAATTCTAATTGGCTTCTATATAAAATCATTCATAGTATTGATTGTAATACGTTGGAGAATAAAATAATAATATTAGAAATCAATAACAACAAATAATCATTTATTAAACCATGTTTTGTTAAAACCACTCTGCAAGTTAACTACACCATAAACTATGTAAAACTTCATTTCTTAGTGATATATAAGAAACATTGCAGGATTTTAAACGCAGTAATAACAGATTTTTAAGGAGACATCGTTAATAAATAAGATTTATTCTATGTATTAATAATTTTGACTATAAATGAAATACTCATTGATAAACTTATTCAATTTCTGAGGGTTTTTGACGTAAGCAGTAATGTATTTTCGGTTACAGCCAGACAGGTAAAGTGGAGAGCTGATGGAAGGTGTGGAACTCCATCTTAGACTAGTGGACTATTATTTAGCAATGCTTTCTTCGACTCAAAAAATACAATATCACATTTCCCAGATTTGAGATCGAACAATAATAATATGAGTGTTTTTTTTTTAGCCCGTTTCCAACTTTTTCTTTTCATGTGAAGAAAATGCCATTAAAAAAGCAATAAGCAGGCGATATTCAGCAGAAACGATTACTGATTTAGACTACGCAGATGTTTTGGCAAATGCACCTGCTCAAAATGAATCGATGTTGCTTAGCACGGAGCAGGTAACAAAATGCATCTTCTTCTACGTGAACTCAAATAAAACAGAGTTCATGTGTTTTAACCAAGATTGTCTCATCTTATTAAATGACAGACATCTAAAATTAGTTGTTCAGTTCAAATACCTCGCTATCAATATCTCATCAACTGAAAAAAGATGTCAATATGCGCATAGGTAAAGCTTTTACAGAAATAGCTCTATGCAGACACTGACTGCCGTCAAGAGGACTTGCCAAGGGTGATGACCAATGTGTATGGCTGTCAAGAATGAGAGAGACAGAGAGACAGAGAAACAGACAGAGAGACACACAGAGAAAGAGAGAGAGAGAGAGAGAGAGAGAGAGAGAGAAAGAGAGAGATAAATAAAGAGAGAGAGAGAGATTCAAGCAAATCCGTGCTGTCAGCACACCTTGGTCATGATAATGAACTCGTCATCATTTCTTCATCTGTTTGTCTCCGGCATCTATCGTCCAGAACTAGCAACGCCACAATTCGATTTGAATGACTCCATTTTGATAACAATTTTGATGGAATCTTAATTCTCCGTCATGAGGAAAATTGTTCTCAAGTAAAAGGCATGAAATATAAGACCACATAAATTTTATTCTTTATACACAATGTATGCTACTTATATTACCACTTTGTGAAACGCCCTTGAAAACTGAGATTAAATCGACAGAGAGACATGATATTTAGAAATTAAGACGAAAGATGACACTAAAAAAATATAAGCATGCAATGCTAATACTTCATCCTAAAGCAAATAACAACAGTTGCATTACATATTCTGAAAAGGTGTTTAACTATACTTAACAAAAGCAAATAATCATGTGTCGCACGCCTGTAATAATATAATAGTTAATCATATCAGTTTATCAGATATCATTTATCAAGGATTCGTGAGTTTGTATTGTTAAGTATACTAGCAAAATAAAAAAACACCCTCCTGGCGATGTAAAGATAGATTTTTTAAACATATTGCTTGAGGGGTGGGAATTAAAAATTCAATGTCCGCGAGTTTGTACCCTAAGTAAGTAAAATCATCAAATTCATTAAAGGATTAAAAAGCAAAACAATTTGAAATGTAAACTTTAAATATATATTAACATAAAACAAACTATATATAGATATATAATACCAGTCATGTATTTATTAAAACATGTTTTAAAAAACAATGAGGACTGTCTAATGTTGTCATGTTCAAATTTTGAGTGTATTTATTCTATGTTATGTCGATTTTGGGTAATGTGACGTAGGCAGTGACGTAGCTTTTGTTACAGACAAAAACCGGAAGCGAATCCCCATTATTAAGTATATATTCCGATTAAGGGATGTCATGAATTAAAAAGAGACAAACATGCGGGAAAATATATTTTTTAGCAAATGAAAGTATGTGTTAGTACCAAAAAATTCTATGTTGAAGAAAATTGTCATTAGCAAATTCTGTGTAGAAATACATTATGTGTAGTTTAAATTTCCTAATAATGATTAATTTATCTTAACAGCACGCCAACAGGTCTAGGGTTATTTTATTCCTAGAGAATAGGGAATTGCGTTCAATGTGCCTTAATATTTTCATTCATTGTGTCGTTAATATGCTAGACTGCGAAATCTTAGTAAGCGAGTTCGAACTCCAATCCAGCTATTTCGTTTTCATTCGGACTAATAAAGATGGGAAAGGCATGTACCCTTTATACTTCCAGGTAAAGTACCACTACTATTCTTCAACAATTATAGATTTTGCATTAGATAATCCATGAAGGTTGATATGTCATTAAACAAATGATCTAAATCAAACCTTAATTGTGTAGTTGTTTCTTTTTGTATAGATAGGACCGTGATAGATCATTCCAGTCTGGATCAGGGTGGACCAGGGAATAATGACAATAAATGAGTATTCCACACTCCTCAGAGCTCCGGAACTGGAGCCTGCACTTTAGTGTCATACCCAGACCAGCCATTTTTTATGTGACTTACCTTTCTTAATGGGGTAAGTAAAGTAAATTCGTCGGGGTGGCCTAAAGTCGGTATCAGCCAGACAGCGATGGAGTCTATCCCCTTTTCACTAGCGCTAGACCAAGGAGATTGTTTCTTAGCGACTGATGTGAAGCGCCACACCTACCATCAGCTCCTCACTTTACCACACAAGTCCCTGTGCTACTCATACGCTGAGTTGGCGAGGGCTGGCATCGAACCAGGAAACTTGTGGCTCCCAGCCGGACAATCTACCAACTGAGCTAAGTGACTGATGAATCGTTTTACTCATCTGTCATCATAGGATATATTACCGTAGTATAATATAAAAACTGAATGAAAAAAACGTTACTATTTTTGTAAATATTCGTTTTTCTTTTCCCTACGATTGTTCATATTGTCGCAGCATATTTCAATTCCAGAAGTAGAATCTATTGTTACGTCTACAAAAACAGCATTTGGCAAGTTTGACATATTTATTTTATTTTGTTTTATTTATTCCTTTGTCCTAACAATGTCCGTTGTTTTCTGCACACTTAGACGAATGTAGACCGAAAGCAACAATGGATTAACCGATGCTATAAGCATTCATTTTCTTTCTTCTTCCTTTTCGAGGAGACCATCTTCTGTAGAATCCATAAATCGATAGTACTTCTTCTGTCTTCGGGACATCACATGACTTGATATATATTCAATTTGGTTCAACAATAAAGGTTGCTGAATATTCTAGGGGCATGTATATTTGATACGTTGCTCATGGCAAGAGGCAAAACAAATCTACTGAGTGTCTCCAATTTCCAGAAAGGTCACACATTTCGAAAGTGATATGTACAAGGTGTTCCAAAAAACAGGTAAATGCTTTTATCTTATTTTTTTTTTACTATCTTCCTATTTGTGGCTCTAAAAACTGAAACTTTATAAGCCCAATCAGTGAATATACTTTTATCAGTGATTCTCTGAGTCGCCGATAGAGTTGCCTATATTTGGTATTTGCCGAAATATGTTTCGTGTCTATACAACATCAGGTGGAAAGTAGGTACTTTAGACTTAACACGGCAACAGACCTATGAGAAAGAAAATTCTGAATTCAAACGAATGTTTACTCCACTTAAAAACTGATTTGTGTCACATCCTGTCTTTAGGAGAGCGGTTGGGTAAACACAAACACTCACAGGCGCAGATTAGGACAATCAGTGATCACCTCCTTCTAATTACATGCTCTCTAAATAAGATTACTGTTAATGCACGCTCCATTTTAGAAGTTGGCGAATGCAATTCTTCAGCGAATGAGTAAATAACAACAGTACGGAACTCTCGTTTTTGACACTTTGTATATATATATATATATATATATATATATATATATATATATATATATATATATATATATATATATATATATATATATATATATATATATATATATATATATATATATATATATATATATATATATATATATATATATATATATATATACATATATATATATATATATACATATATATATATATATATATATATATATATATATATATATATATATATATATATATATATATATATATATATATATATATATATATATATATATATATATATATATATATATATATATATTATATATATATATATATATATATATATATAATATATCAAAGTGTCAAAAACGAGGGTGTGGTGTTTTGGTTACAAGAAAAAGTTATATACAGAAACTTATTCGAACAGTTTTGTAAAACTTTAAATTGACGGAATAATAATATCATGTGATTTTCCAAATAATCTAACTCGAGTTCGATCGGTGACCTAATGCGTCACGTTTTTTATAGTATATATATATATATATATATATATATATATATATATATATATATATATATATATATATATATATATATATATATATATATATAACTTTTACTACTGCTGGTAAATATATATTCACTACATGCCAAAAGTTTGTTCTTTTTAAACTCGTATTAGCATATAAAGAAAAATAGAAAAATACGTCCAGATCAATATGTGAGGAAAAAGACAGTTGGAAGACGTTCCTGCAGGGCTTAATTACTTCAAGAATTTAAAAAGAACTGGTCAAATACCGTTTAAATTCGTTTTGTTTGAGCAAAAATACGCAAGCCCACCTGCAACAGAAGGCGAATTTGTACACAATCTGATTATGAATCTTTCTCGGGTTTATCCTACAAGTGATTTTGTAGCTTTTGAAACTAAACATTATAAAACATATTTTTTTAAGATCACGATAATATCTGGATACCTCCGACACTAAAAAATTCGTTTTTAAATACATGAAATAATTTTACAACTGCATATAGTACGTAAAATTTTGATTTTAATAACTTAATTCATGACACCTATTTATTTTATATATAAGCTGGAATAGAATAGTGCATAAAATTATTCTGATTTATATATCTATATATATATAAGAAAATTTAGTAGGTACGTGTAGACGTATAACTCCAAAACAGGAGGTCAGTCAGATTCGAAATTTTGCATACATATTTATACAGTTCTAACTAAGAAACATGCTAAATTTGGTTATTGGTTTTTACTGATTAAGGGATATAACTAATTAATTGATCCAAAATCAAATAAACTCTCCGTATACCAGCTCCTGCTGCTAATAAAATATTGTTCGCTGCCTGTTCTCTATTATAAGCGATACCAGCAGTGTAGTGAACAACATTTTAGTAAACAAAATTGCAGTCTAAGCCGTTCAGCTCGGTAATCTCTCGCCTACTCATTGTCCAAACTTTAGAATATTTATATGGTTAGAAAGAAAAGAAAATAATCTTTCTAAATATGTAATTTTTATGTGTTTTTATCCATTGAATTATTTTTTTACAGTGAGTAAAAAAAAACTGCTTCCGATAGCCGCGCTGCATGCTTTCTGTTATAAGCGATGGAATTCTAAGCCGTTCATCTCGGAATCTCTCACCTATTTATGGCCCAACCTTAAAAATATTTATATGATTAGAAATAAAATAAAATAATCTTTCTAAATATGTAATTTGTAATTGTTTTCATCCATTGAATTATTTTTACAGCGAGTTAAAAAAAATTACTAATAATAATAAGTATGATTTTTTCAGACTAAATTTTAACGCAAAATAAAATTCTTTTTTTTTCGCCTATCTATGTTTCAATCTTTAAAATATTTAAATGGTTAGAAGGAAAATAAAATATTATATGTAATTTTATGTGTTTTTAATCATTGGATTATTTTTTACAGCGAGTTAAAAAAACAAACATATATATATATATTTTACTCGGACAGCCTAGAATTCGAAGTATGATTTTTTTCATATTTAATTTTAAAGAAAAATCAAATATTATTTATCGCAATATTTTTATTTCTATATTAAAAATATTCATTTGGTTAGAAAGAAAATGAAATAATATTTCTAAATATGTAATTTGTATGAGTTTTCATACATTGAATTATTTTTTTTACATCAAATTAAATAACAAATCAAACGAAAACTTTTAACGATAACTCAACTTATTTTTATACTTTCATTTTAGAATAATCAGTATAACTAAAATCTTTTTTGTAAGAAACTATTCACGAAATAACATTATTAAATAAATACACGGAATATTCCAACTACAAATAAGGTAATGAGTTAATTGTTACTTTTCGGGGTTAAAGAAGGAAATAAATTAAACTGATAATTTCTCCAACAAGGAATTTAAATTTGTTCAACTGAATTAAAATGTATCCTATGTACAAAAGAACTTTAGAAAAAATAAACAAATAAATAAATAAAACACTATTATAAACTAAAATAACTGGAATACGGACAATTGTAAATATTTAATTCTTACTCCTCAGCAAAGGTACATTCGGCGTGTTATACAGTCCCAGCCGACAGACCCAAATAAATAAAGAAGTTTAATGCCTATCTCATTTAAATTGTAACTTTTTTAGGGGTAAAAAATAAAATAAAATAAACTAATTTATTTTTATTACTTTAACGCAACAAGTAATTGAATTTAAGTTTTTGTCATATATACAAAGTTTTTGAAAAAAATATATTTCAAAACAGTCAAGTTTAGGAATACATTTTAAAAATATTTTAAATGTAAACAAAAAGAAAAATATTTCCTAAAATAAACAAACATTGTACTATACGAATAATCAGTGATTTTAAAAAATTTGATTAATCATTTTCCTCTCTTTTTTTGTTAAATTGATAAATCATATTCTCTCTCTTACTCCCGTTTTCTCACTCCCTCTCTGGTCTTCCTATTTATTTATTTTTATAGTCCGGTCATGGACTGGGTAATTTTGCTAGTATACACACACAAACACAAACACACACACACACACAAGCACAAACACACACACACACACACACAAAACACACACACACACACACACACACACACACACATATATATATATATATATATATATATATATATATATATATTTGTGTGTGTGCATGTGTGTGTTTAAAATGAACATTCCATCATATACTTTATAATTTATCAATCGAAATATAAAGAAACACGCGCAAGTAAAAGACTATGTGCTACCTTCCTTATATTATATATATATATATATATATATATATATTATATAATATATATATATATATATATATGTGTGTGTGTGTGTGTGTACGTGTGTGTGTGTGTACGTGTGTGTGTGTGTGATCTGTTTAAATCCATATATAGTTACATGGATACTCAGTTCTAGTATCAGATTTATACCAATCGATATACATGGAATATGATAGTACATATATGTATGTTTTTCAAAATGATATCATTTGTGATATAGTAAGATATATTCCAAATTATGAGTAAATTATACATACACAAAATCATAAACAACAACAATGATAACATTTATATATGTATGCGTGTGTGTCTGTGTGTGTGTAGCGGGGGGTGATAAAGAAACTGACTTACCGGGGAATAGAATATGGAGTTAATCGCAATATCGACGGTCGATACACATATTAACCGAATAATTCAGGGTTATAAAGAATATAAAGTGCTCAATACGTTAGTAGAGCGGATTTAGTATTAAGGTGTATATAGAAACAACCTACACAAGTTTCACCTTAAAGGATCATCAGGGTTAATTGCAATGACTTAATTATTAATTACAGGCAATTGCGGAAGTGAATAATACAATTATAAGATAATTGTATTATACACTTCCGCAATTGCCTGTAATTAATCAAGATCTTGATTAATTCGTAACAATAAACCCTGAGGATCCTTTATGCTGAAACTTGAGTAGGTTATTTATATATATATATACACCTTAATACTATATATACATGTGCATGTGTGTGTGCGTGCGTGCGTGCGCGTGAACGCGCGCGCGCGTGTGTGTGTGTATGTGTGTGTGTGTTTCAAGTGTGCTTAGGACATATTGAAAAAAGGGCTAATTACAAAGACAGAAATTTAATCAATGAAATATCAATTTTCTTCCGAATAGCCACCTTGTCAATCACCTATTACTTTTGAGCTTTTTCATTATTCGGAACACCTCTAAAGATGAGTTGTCAGATTACTTTTAATTTCGAACACTTCCTCAAATCTTTTTCCTGCTGAAGAAATCATTACACTCAGCTCTGTCTGATTAATGTGGAGGTTACTGCACTAGGGCAAACCATTGTTTGGCTAAAATATACTACGCTTGAAGTGATGTTTTTTTTTAGCCAAACAGAGGTTTCCTTTTTAAAATCAATTACATGTCTAGATGTGTGGTTACAATTACTTTCTCATATTAGTTGTTCAGCAGTGTACAAGTCTTTATTTTTAATTTAAATTTAGAGCTTTCTCTTTATTAAGTGACAATGGTAGCTCCATCACTCTAAACTCGTACCATTTTTCACCCAGATACGATCACTTCCAATCATGGTTTGTAAGCATGGATTTCAAAAATAAAATTACGCGGTAGGCGAGATTTGAACTTGTCTACCTACTTCTTTATATTCGGTATATTATGCCAGCGCAATTAATTATCAAGCTGTATTTTTATTTTCGTTTCACGTTGATTACCTTCTCTTTTTTTTCTTTTTTAAATGACATATCAACATAATATCCTAACTGAAGTTCGAACTCGCTTACTAAGATGTCGCAGTCCAACATATTAGCCACTGCGCCATATTAGCCAATACCCTGTTGCTCATTTTATCAAGATAAAATGATAAACTCTAAGACAAATCAATGTATATAAGATCAAAGAAAGACTGAAAAGATTAAGAATAAATTTATATGATAATCAATGGATTAATACAAGCTTAAAATCAACTTCTAATTATTGACTAAGATACTTTATTGTCTTCGGAAATACTCTGAATCATACGGTAATGCAGCAGTTCTGGAGCTACGAAGAGTGTGCCGTGACTTCCATGGCCCTCTAGCCCGGAATAATAGTACCTGTTAAGTTTCCATTTATGGGTCAAAGGGATTTGTTTGAAATGTATTTATATTCGACAGAACCGTGTACAAAAGAAACATTATAATTCAAAATTATAATTTTTTCATAAAAAATTGAAATATGAACGTACAATGAACTCAGTTCCATAAACCGCTTCTGATAATTTTCATTTTGTCTCAAATTCTACCACATTAGCATTCAATAAAAATTAGAATATGTTCCTTCTTATTCAAGCTGTCGTACGTATAAAACTAAACTATATCTCCATTTATGGAGCTTTGTTAAATGTTGAGCACTCTTTATTGCAATAATTCCCAAGTTCATTCTTGCCTGCAGTGGCAATACCTGTTAAGGTTTCATAGAATGATCAAATAGCTATGTTTAAAAGTAGTTATGTTAGATAAGAACACTTGATATCAAATAAGTTTGGGCAAAAATTATCTTGGGAAAATGGGAATAAAAACGTATAATATACGCAATTCCCAAAACACTAGACATAAAATAACCCCAGACAAGTTGACATGACATTTTAATACTTCAATTTTATTCTATTAGAATTCTACGAGATATATTCAATGTTCATCGGTTAAATAATTGTACTATAGCTGCCAAATTATATATATATATATATATATATATATATATATATATATATATATATATATTCCTGCTCAGAATCTTTACATTCTCTGTAAATATATTAGTGGATAAAGTAATTATTAGTGGAAGTGTGCCAAAGAGCGTGCTAATCTTGATATCTGAATCTTCACTCCTATATAGTCACGAACATCTTTTGCATTGAAAAAGACTTGACTCCTATGAAGTCTTCCCCGGCTTTGTTCAAAAATTACCTGGAGCTATTTTCCATCCTCCTTATGAAAGATTAATATTGAAATTTTTGCGAGGAATTTATCAATTTCCATTGCTCCTGGCGATTTTGAAACCAGAAGATCAACGGCACGACTTTGACACAAACAAAATACTATCTTGCCGAGTAGCACACGCTGTCTATACACATTGCATCTGTCCAACTCTTCATTGTTTGATATGAGTTGCAAAAAAAAAAATTCTTAGATTATGGAGACTCAACAAAGCCTACATGTATTAATTCACTTTTAATAAAAAAGAAAAGAAAAAAAAACTAGAATGACGGCATTACTGGGAAACGAAGTTAAATAGACTTCCGTTAACATCTGAGTATCATTGATAAGACACTAGTCTGTCCATCGGGAATTAGGCCAAATTTTCTATCCCAAATGTTCAACACTGAAAGTAACCGGTGCAATGTACCGATGAAATCTCAGAATTAATCTCCCCTACTTTCTGTATTTTGATTTGTTTTGTAGTTATGGGAAATAGTGAGCTGTGCAAATGTTAAAAAATGTTCTTCTATTTATCAAGATCATATATGCAATTTTAAACGTCGGAGGCGCTTAGTGCAATGGTTATCGTCGAAGGAACTGGACTCGATGAGACGAGTTAAAATTATTGATGAGTGCTAATACGCATAGTGCTAAAACGCTTGGGAAAAGTATGAATCCAACTAATATTCCTCCAGTTACGGGTAAATAAAAGGGCAGACTGGGCTCTTAAAACTTGGTTAGGCAAGCAGTCTAAGAGAAAGAAAACTCTGAATTTAAACCTGTTAAACTCCGCTTAAGAAATTGACCTTGTGTGGCATCCTCGTCGTGCGGAGGTGTTGGTAAATG
>CM042139.1:75001108-75021108 GCA_023376005.1 Doryteuthis pealeii
CAAGTAATGATGATAACACATTGTAAATGATTGTAACGAAGTATTTATTCTTGACACAACTAATTTGCACAGAGATATATGGTTGTAAGTATTCATATCTTATATAATTTCAAGTAAATGGTTTCCATAGAGTTCGTAGCATTTACATTCTTTCACAGTTACCTACCCTGTTTCTTTTTTTTTTTCGCTAAGTGGCGTTCCAAGTGGTAAGCGCGTAAAACAAAATCAACCTCTTTTTCTGCAGTTAACACGTATATTTGGCATTCGTCTGTATACACGACAGTCGCTCTATTCGCCCCTGTGATTTCTAAGAACACCGTAATCTTGTCTATCATGTAAGCCAAAATCGTTTAACTCATAACTTCAAGAACAGTTAACACTAAAGATTATTTAAACAATAAGTACATATTAGGAACTTTTCACTCATAAAAAAACATGTATTGGTATTATTACCCTTACTTGCCAAGGGTTTTGGTCAGGCAGCCAGGTATCTTGGCAACCGGTAGTATATAAAGGCAGTACCGGCAAAATCAGATTCTTTTTTTTGTTTCGTTGACTCTCTAGTCGTCAAAGTTACACACTAGTTGTGTCTCCATCCATTAGGACTGGGGACTTTTTCACTCCGCAGGCTCCATGTATCTGATATACGGGAATTTCTTCAGAGAGGGCGCAATTGCGTCTTTTTCACGTACCTCGATTTTAACGAGATCTTTTCAACATATCTGTTTATACCACGTTTGAGAAAATGATAGACACCAACTCTCATCCCACTTCAACACTTGTATAAATTTTATTAAACAAATTTTTTAATTTTATTTTTCTATTAGCTTTGCTCAATCAATAAATATTTGATCTTTTTAAATATTCGTGAATTATTTTGCTTATATATCCCACTCGGTATGTATTTTATTTGCAAACAGGCTTAAACATTTATATCCATGATAATTGATTAAGAGCTAATTGATGTAGGTTTTTGCTGTTCGGCCTGGTGTGTTCATACGGGGGTGACCATAACAGATGCAAGAGAACCGCTCAGACGAATAAGACTAGCAACAAAAACAAACAAACAAACAAACAAAAATTAAAAACAATAATTCCCCTGAGAACAACCAGCAACATAGTTGGACGCACTTGGGTAAAAAATATCGGATACATTCTTTACGATGTGGATCCCGATATACGAAAAACAACAAAACTTGGACATCTCAATGAAGAAGAAATATAACGTGGAGGTTTTAAAAAAGATTAAATAATACACACACACACACACACACACACACATATATATATATATATATGTCTGTGTGTGTGTGTGTGTGTGTTGTGTGTGTGTGTGTGTGTTTTGGTTTACAAGGTATGTTCGAAAACTAACAAGACGGAAGTTATATTGGCCAATACAAGAAGTTCGAATGAATTGAATATTAATGATGTTCAGAATAGTCAACTTGGAATTTAAATAGTATCCAGCCTGTTTTTCATTAAAAAAACAAAAGACAAACCCCAAAACTTTTTTTGTGAAGCTACATATTATTATCTTAAATGTCTTTCGCATCCACAAATCGTACCATTCTGATAAAATTTCAAATTAAAAACCTGCTTTCCAATAAAAAAGGAATTGACTGATTATATTATTTCTTATGACATTGATATGTCTAGATTTCGTCTTCAACACCGACAATGTTTTAGACGTCTAGACATCATGTCTTTATTATATTAGATATCCGATCCCCAGCTGTTCACAATCATAAATTAAAAAGAAAATAGTTTCGATGTCTACTTAGTATATCTCGTATCATTTGCAGACAAACAGATATAGTCACATATATAAGCATACAAACATTAAAATATTTTACAAAAATTAACATATTAACTCGATAGAATTTGAATCTAGCAAAGAAATTGATCTTAATTCTCAAATGATTACATTTAATGATCCATTTTGGCCATGAATCAATTTATTTTAAGAAATTACTTTTTTCTGGCATTTGCGTATATATATTTCGTAATTTAGAAGCCATAAAATATAAGAATCAAATTCTGTCTCTCCACGTATAAATATATATATATATATATATATATATATATATATATATATATATATATATATATATATATATATATATATATATATACGAATATACACATATATATGCGTGTATTTTATCATACGTTTATCAGTATAAATATGTGTTTGGGTTTATATTTGATTAATAGTGTACATGAGAGATTGTATGTACCGTGGGTGTTATAATTACGTCTTCTTACCGCCGCCGCTAATCGGTCACACACAAAGTAGAAGCCTTGATTTTCTATATTGATTTGAAAACAGTCAGGCAGTCCACAGTATATTGACTGGTACAGCGCACATTCTAACAGTCCATTTCCCTATTATTTTTGTTAACTACTAAAGTATAAAAGGTTATTTATCTTATATATATATATATATATATATAATATATATATATATATATATATATATATATGTGTGCTTAATTGGAGTCGTACCTAATTTTGAAAATTAATTAATTAATAATGAATTAGGCGGGAATGCCTATTTAAATGTATGGCTAAACAAATCGAGAAAAATTAATCTCTGTATGTACATTTCGGCCTATTAGGCCTCATCAGCAGAGCTATAGATAGGAAGGTCGCCCTGTGCGTGATTTGAAACCGGACTGCCAAGCTGACAGGCCGATACCACAACCCCTACACCAAACGGACTTCTTAGATTTTACTATTTGTTTATAGTAGGTTAATATTCCTCTTCTAGTGACTTTTATTACACGACGATATGATAAGTTGTAAACACGGTATGTTAGGAATGGCATTTTTTAGTCGGCAATTTTTGGGAGAATATGTGCTTAATTGGAGTCGTATCTAATTTTGAAAATTAATTAATTAATAATGAATTAGGCGGGAATGTTGGCAGGAATATATTATTGAAAAATATCTCTTCTTGATGGACTTAATGCGTAGGAAAATGCAATAGACCCACCCAAAAGATTCGCACCACAAACAAACAAATGCCAATTAAAACGAATAATTCCACTGAGGATGCCAGTCACATGATTGAAAGCACTTGGATAAAAAATATGGGACACTTTCTCTACCATCTGGAATCTGATATAAAAAAAACAACATAATTTGAACGTCTACATCAAAACATCAGCAGGAAGGAATCTTCCGTGGAGTTGCTTAATAATATATATATATATATATATATATATATATATATATATATATATATGCTCCTAAACTTCGAAACACGTGTCTGTGGATGACTGATATATATATATATACTCCCAACTCCCATGGGTGGGCACTGTAGGGGGACATTAATTGAAATTTCACCGTTTAGCTAAGCCGTTACTCGCCTTTTTACAGACTTCAGTCCTCTGGTGATTGTAAAAACATTCCACGTAGGGATGTATCAATTAATTGTTCACCCCAGACTGACAGCCGCTGATAGCCGCAAGGGTAAGGAGCTTGGCAGACGAAAATTATCGGGTTTCGATCCCGGCTAGAGGTAGCTGTTAAAAATTAGAACAGCACTGATGAGATGTAAACTTCAAAACACGTGTCTGTGGATGACCTATATATATATATATATATATATATATATATATATATATATATATATATATATATCAGTGAGATGCTGATCTCGCCTGAAACAAGTGGTACTCAACAGATTTGCCTCAATGGAAACATTTTATGGTCTTCCGAATTTTTTACCATAGAGGGTTTAACCTCCATTAGCGCATTTCATTGAAATTTGCTGAAAGCACAACCTCGTAATTTACAGGTTTAGTCCTACCTGACCTAACATGATCAATGAGTTATTTGCAACCCAAGCGAAATTCCTTCAAAATTCTGGTTACTATTCTGTGATCTCTTGCGCCTTGACCTTTCACACAACAATTGTTTTCGGTTGCTTCCGTGGTGTTAAGAAATATTTCGCGAATGCGGCTTTCGAAACACACATGGAGTAAAGCATTTATGCCGATTCAAAAAGTTTTTAAATATCACTATTTACTAACACACAATTACAAAATCATAATCAATTGTCTAAAAACGAGTAAAAGGGGATGGACAAAAATAATGAAAACCGAGTTTCTTTAATTCTGCTCTTTCTCTTTTGCGTTCCGATTATTTTTCACATCTTCCAAACGATTTACTCCTGACAATATGTTGGTGGAAAGAGCCCTAAAGATCGTATTTCCACGCATTATTTTCAAAGCTATATATACATTCTGTACCACCAGACAAACACGCAACCCCCCCGCCACACACATATATATATATATATATATATATATATATATATATATATATATAACAAATTGGGTAAGTGACATATCTAATTAGTGTTTCATGGCATTATAATGTTGGAATTCACTAGCGCAAAAATTATTCACTTTCTAAAAAAAAAAAAACAATGCTTTAGTATACTTAGCATTACTGATATTTTTGGTAAGTTTCTATTGCCTTAAATATTTCAATTTTCTTTGTTTAATTATATATTCAGTTCTATATTAAATGATGATATTTCCTGTTCTAGTATTCTTTTTCTTTTAATTGGCATGTTAATAATATCGTACATTTCAAATCTCTTATTTAATCCCCGCGGGCAAGAAGTCTACACTTCATGATATAAACAAAAATACCTATTTATTATTTGCTTGAGATCTGGTTCATTAAATTTAATCGAAAATACAAGTGAGTTGACAAAAATAATTGCTCCAGGCCTCGCGAAATATACAAGGATGTTTCAGAAATAAAATTCTATCATTTCATAATCTAATAACTTAACCATTTTCAGTTCAAATAATCTCAAATTATAACAGCAATTGTAGAAACAACTCAGAATTTCATATTTTTATATGTACTGATTAAATACCTGGGCCCATACAAATTCCATGATAGTTGATAATAGAGAGTAAACGTCATCTTATGCCACTGCTCTTTGTTCTACCTTTGCCTGTATCTCCTCAGTCTCTACCATTTTGCCCAGAGAAAAAAATTAAAAGGATGTTTTAAAAATTCCTCACCTCAGTGTTTTGAACATCGATTTATTTATTCCTTTCACTGAAATAACATCCGAAATAAAACGTTTTAGATTTCTATTGGTATTTAACAATTTGCAACACTTGGTGTAAGCTCCCGTGACATTGTTGACGTTTTGTTGTTATTTGATTTCTATTTTCACACTTCACTTCTCTTTCTTTCACTTATTCTTTTTTGTTCACCTCTTCACTTCTGTTCTCTTTCTTTCACTTCTCTTTCTTTCATACTTCTATTCTTTTCATTTTTCTCTTCGATACATTTTTCTCTCTTTTTGTCTCTTTAAAGTTTATGTTGATGTTTCTAATGGAATGTACCATAATTCATCTGAGGTCGCATTATTTTTGTTTACTCTTCAATGTATTTAATCATTTCAAGGAAATAACACCTTAGATAAGACATTGTAGATTTCTATTTGAATGTAACAATTTCCAAGCATTCGTGTCGTAGTTGACCTTTCCTCGCTGTTACTTGATTTCTTTCTTTCACACTTCTCCTCTACTTATATCATTCCTTCTTTTCACATTTATGTTGCTCTTTTTAACAGAATGATCCATTATTTATCTGAGGTGATGACAAGGTGTGACATACGTTGGTAGATAGAGAAATGTCATTCATTGCAGAAGAAATTGCCTTCAAACATTAAAGTTATTTCATCGCATGCTGTTAAAATTTAAAATCATTTGAACGCGATTTGTCAGATTATAAGATAACAAGATGATATCATTTTATTTTAAACATCCTGTTTCTTATGTATTTCCCTAACACTGGATCGATTAATTAATGAGAATTGCTCATATGAGATTACAAAATGATACCAATCTTTCTGCAACATCTTGTTCATCTCAAAGGATATCAAATTATTGTCTTTCATAATTAAAAAAAATAATATTAGCGTTCTTTCTAAAACTACTTAATTGTTTCTCCCACTTTGTCTATCTCCCTTTCTCTCTCACACACACACTCTCTATCTCTCTATCTCTCTCTCTCTCTCTCTCTCTCTCTCTATCTATCTATCTATCTATATATATATATATATATATATATATATATATATATATATGCAACCCTCCCTTCTGTAAGCTTTCAAATATCAACATAGCTAGCTATTTCCACAAGTTGATAGAAAAACACTTCAACAACAGGAACCCCGACATAGGATACTAAATAGACAAACTTTCAAAATCAGTTACTCATGCACGAGTAACATGGATAACATCATAAACACCCACAACAAGAAAGAAATTAGCTGAAACACACAAGGGCACACAACATCCAGACAAACATGACAGGAAGGCAAAATGCAACTGCAGAGAGAGTACGGAGTGCCCGGTGGATGGAAGATGCAGAACAGAAAACATAATCTACCGGGCAACCATATATCCAGTAGAAAACATGTCGAACCAAAGGACTTACATTGGCATATCCGCATGCAACTGGAAACAGAGATATTATAACCACAGTTACTCGTTCTCGAACCCAGGTCAGAAAAACCAAACGGAACTATCAAAACATTTCTGGAGGTTGAAAGAAAACAGTTAAATGGCAGATAATAAGGACATCAAGAACCCCCATCAATTTTAAAATTTTGCCCACTTTGCTTAGAAGAAAAATACAGATAATTAGATTTAAGGACAGAGGAAAGCTATTGAACTCTAGAAATGAACTAATATTCAAATGTAGGCACAGTACTAAATATAGACTGTAGTAATCAAAAGGATACATGAACATAGTACGAAATACTATAGCGGAATAAGAACGTCAAGATAAATAACCTTAACTTGATACCAAACGCAGACGAGTGCACACAACCCAGCCCTTTAATGAGACACACACATGAGCAGGGCTAAAATATAGTAGGACTATGAAAAGATCCTAACCATGGAATATATATATATATATATATATATATATATATAATATATATATATATATATATATATTATACGCTCCAAATTTTCGGTTGAGCACTCTGTTTAGAGGGGACTAATTGCAAAAATTCACAGCTAGTCTCACTTGTTTACATGAGTTAGAGACCTCTGGTGAGTTTATTTCCGGTTTAGGAAATATAGATATTATTCTGCCTTCTATTCTTAGCAGCTGCTTGTGGACCCACCGGTAAGAGACTTGACGAGCGAAAGTTCATTCGGGTCTCAAACCCAACCAGAGATAGCTGCTGAAAAATAAGTATAGCTGCAATGATGAGGGGTGAAACCCCGAAACGCGCGTCTGTAGATTGCTATATATATATATATATATATATATATATATATATATATATATATATATAACACGCACTCATATATCAACCCCTCCGTACGACCAAGACAATGTCAACTACTTTAGCGGAGTTTAACAGATTTGAATTTGGAGTTTTCCTTCCCATAGTTAACCAAAGTTAAAGGGCCAAGTATGTCTTACTATTTATGCATGGCTGGAGGGAGAATAGTGAGATTCATAGCTTTTCCAAGTGTATTAGTGCTATGTCAAATGGAAACAGCTTCGTCCACAATATGAATGTGTCTACCCGTGTCCATTTCTTACAACAATGTCTCTCTCTATCTGTATCTGTATGTCTCTCTCTCTCTCTCTATATATATATATATATATATATATATATATATATATATATATAGAGAGAGAGAGAGAGAGAGAGAGAAAGAAAGAGACAGAGACAGAGACAAATCCTCTATAAAGGGCATTCCTATCCTTTATGTTTCACTACAGAAATGCTCTTGTAGCATAATGGACCTAGGAACACCATATTTGTGGCCTTGTGCCAGACACAGAGAAACCTTAATAGGATGTATCATGATTCTCAGACCTTACGGGAGTGGGGAAGCAATGTAAAACTAATTAGCACCTTTGAGTCTATTCGGAGCCATTAAGTCTGGGATTATGCTAGTAAAATTTAGTTTAATCGGTTTGTCAGGAGAAAGGATGGTTGACCCGTCGACCTCTTAAGTGACACGTGTAATTTGGTAAAACAGTTAGTACGTTCGAAAGGTTCGAGAAGATTCTAGAAGATTCCACTTCGATTTCTATTTAATGAGGGAACCTTAGATTTTGAATCAGTTGAGTTCCGGGGGACCGAGAGGGTGAGTGAAGTCCTGGAGACCGAGAGAGTAAGGTCAGTTGAGTTTGGTTTGACCGAGCTGGTGAGAGGCGAGCGACTGGGGTCCTGGACATGGAGATATGGTGTCGCTGATGTGTGAAACCTGAGATGTAATATTTTACACTGCATGAAGTAAAAACATACCTAAGCCTGATAATTGGTACTGACCGTTGGAACGAAGTTAAGAGCATCACTAAAAACATATATGTTAACGATATATCTCTCTCTCTCTCTCTCAAAAGTTATAGGAAGTTTGGAATATAATAAACTTCTGAGAAGTAAACCGAGGCCACCGATATAGAAGGCCCGTTCTTTGGGTGTGTGACGTCACAAAAGTAGGCCCAACTTAGAGCAAGCGAAATAGATACCGTTGTCTCGTAAAGACAGTAAATAAACAAGTGTTATGTTTCATTAAACTTTAATAACTGAAATTCGTTCATAATTTTATTTATTTCAAATTTGAAAACAACTTTTATAAATGATAACAAACATTGTTTTGATTTGCATGTTTTTTATTTTAATTTTAAAAAAACTTGTAAAGGCAACGTTGAGGTACATAAAAAAACAAATACCATTACATTAAACTTTAATAACTGAAATTCGTTCATAATATATATTTTTTTTAAATTGAAAACATTTTTTTATAAATGATAAGCAACATTGTTTTGATTTGCATGTTTTTTTTTATTTTAATTAAAAAAAAACTGTAAACTGAATTATGAATAAATGAACAATCAATTATTAGATAAACAAACAAACAAATATAAATAAATATACTAAATATAAATTTGATAAAGTTTAGGTAAATTATAATCAGCATGGTTTTGATTTGCTTTTTTTTTTAAATTTCATGATTATTCTGTAAATTTACAATATTGTAATTATCAAGTGATAATTACTTAATACAGGAACAACTGAATTATGAATAAATGAACAATCAATAATTAGATATAAACAGTCAAACAAATTACAATAAATATAAATAAATATATTAAATATGAATTATAATCAGCATTGTTTTGATTTGCTTTTTTTTTCAATTTTAATGATTATTCTGTAAATTTACAATATATACTGAATTATGAATAAATGAAAAATCAATAATTAGATATAAACAGACAAACAAATTACAAAAATCAAATAATACTTATTGAAAAATAGGTTATAGATATAAAATTCAGCTGAATGTCTGAAGTTTTCTTTTTTTGCTTAACTTATTAATGATGTTATCATTTTCTCTAGAACAAAAATTATTTAAAAGAGCATTTGTAGAGCTTAAGATAGACATCTTTTCTATTTTTTCAATAATATGACCTTCATCACAAGTGTCAACATTAAAAAGTAGCTCATGGTCTGCCAATACATTCAATGTTATATGCATGGCTAATTTCCTTTGATTTACTGAATGAAGAAAAGAATGATTTATATTCAGTGAAAATTTGCAGAACTAAATTAACATTTTGCCTTTCAAGACTAGTAGGATAAAGAGCTTTTGAGGTCAATTTATAACAATATTTCAAAATTGACTGAGATTCCAGGGCATGAAGTTTCTGTAAGGTACAAAATGGGGCACTTTGGATACTATTTAATTCATGATTTCCATTATGACAAAATTTTGGAAAGAGCATGCATTTAGTTGCATCTTTTTGACCAAGCCAATTGTTTCTAATGCATTTTAATATATGGACTGAGTCAAATAGAAAGAAAAGAGGCCGAGACTTAACAAATGGGTGTGGATATACAATCGAAAGCTTTGGTGGATTGCAAAAGTAAGATATAGCCTTTTTATTTATTGCATTATTATCTGTTATGATTGATAATACTTGAAAGCCTATCTCCTCTAAACCAATTATAATACGTTTAACAATATTAAATAAATTTTCAGCTTTAAGACATTTAGTTGGCATAACATGCACAACATCCTTATATGGTGAGAATACACTGCTAAGCATAAAAGCAAATGCAATTGTTGCAGCTTCATTTCTATTGTCAGATAAGCCAACAATATTACCACCCTTATAATCAAAATAAGGTTTTAGGTGAATTTCATCAACAAGTAAAGATACTGTAGTGTCTTTCTGTACAAGTAACTTGAATTTGTTTTTAATATACATGAGAAAATTGTTATCATGTTGCTCAATTAAAGGATTCATATTTGTTGATAATGTTACTCTTTTAATTGTCGAATAACTAGGTAAAATTATATTTTTGCTATCTCTTAATAATCTATACCCTTTAGGAGAGCAGTTATATAATAATGAAGAAAATATCATAATTTCTGTTGAATAATTAAACTTATTCTGTGTCATTAATTTTAGCTGCTCATATATAAATTTTATTGAATTAAAATATTTGCTTGATTCATCTTGTATCAATATAAAAAATGACATGATTAATTTTAGTATAAAAATTATACTAGGGGGATTAGCTTGCTGTTGTTCTGTGTCCATTTTCTTCATGTTTTCTATTAGAGTCTCTAGATCATTTTTATAATTCATATGCTGTCCAGTCGAATTCTTCTAGAATCTGGTGACTCTCTAGAGGTGATTGATGATGATAGATATGAGGGACAGTTTGGGAGAATTCTAGGAATTGCGCCATCACAAAGAGATTTTTTTTAAAGTTTAACTTTAATTGCTGCCTCTGTTTTTTCATCAAATGCTGATGCTTCTCTTCTTATGTCCTCTGGTCGAAAATGTAGTTCACATACCTAAAAATATTGTAAAAATCAAAACCTATTTTAAATCCTTGTAAAAATCTTAAAAGTTTTTTAGCAAAAAATCTACAATATGAAGCATTTTTCTTATAATTCTAGGAAAAATGAAGAGTGTTCTGATATCTTTAAGGAACATAATTTACCAATTCAACAAAAAATTATTAGTGACAAATCTATGTACGAATAAAGAGAGAATTTTTAACATTTATATATTTTTTGAATTAGAATAATGAATAATTATTTTTTGGATAAAATGATTTTGAAAATTTTGATAGATTTTAATCCTTTTTAATCCTTTAATTTTAATCATTTAATTTTAATCCTAAATTTCAATTGAATTACAATTGTGAATTACAAAGACATGAGATTAATTCAATTACTATTAGAATTATTTTATTATCAATAATTTTGTTATTATTATTATTATTATTATTATTTATTATTATTTTTTTTTTTACTCCTTTTGAGTTTTCACATCAGCATTAGCTGATGGTCTTTCACTGGAGTCTGAGTGACAGCAAGTCTCCTCAGGTCTCCAGGACTCTTCTGAGTATTCTGGCAGATTGCAGCAGTTCAGTGTTCTGAATGGTTTCAATACATCCTCTGATTTCCAAACTTTCCAAACCTTCATTATTAGAATCATTATTATTACTATTATTATTATTATTATTATTATTATTATTAGAATCAGTATTTTTATGATAATAATAATTTAAATAACAATGATAACAATAATAACTTCAGGGAAATACCATCAGCTGGTGTGAAAAACTAATGATAATAATGATAGCAATAATTATAATGATTGATACCATCCAGAACACTGTACTGCTGCAATCTGCCAGAATACTCAGAAGAGTCCTGGAGACCTGAGGAGACTTGCTGTCACTCAGACTCCAGTGAAAGACCATCAGCTAACACTGATGTGAAAACTCAAAAGGAGTAAATAATGATAACAAAGGTTAAATTTGCAAATTGTCCTCAATATTTCAAGATTCGTTAAATAAATGAAATTAACTAACCTGACTTACCCCCCCCAAAAAAAAGGCCAAGTAGGAAAAAAATACATAGATAAAGTAAATAAATAAAAAAAAGAAAGATTTTTTATTGATGAAATAAAACAATTACTTACCAAAACAAAAAAGTCAAGTATTTTCCAACTTTAGTTCAATAATAATAATGATAACGATAATAATAATAATATCAATAATAATAATAATAATATCCCTTTTTTATTTGAATAAATTTATATCAAAGTAATTGTGGGATTATTAGACATTAGACAAATATTTACTTTCTCGCATTTAAGACTAACCAAAATAGTCAATTTAATTTAATAGACTCATTTATTTATGAATAAAACTATTCAAAAATATTGTTAGGATTATCAGAATTATTTCTTTTATGTTTATAAAAATATCCCTTTACGAATTTAATGAATTAATATCGAGAATTTCTTTAGAGTTTATTTCTAAAATATGAGTTTTTACAAAACTTTTTACTTTACGCTCTTATGTGAAAAAAATTGTTAACTTAAGACAGAGCTTTTAATGTCTTAAACTTGATTTTGTGAATTACAAAGACTTTAAAATACTTCAATTATTGAAGTTTAAATTAAATTTATTTAGTTTTAATACAAAAAAATTACTCACTTTGGAATTTTTTGTAGGTAAAAAATGTTCTCGTCTGATAGCGTATATCCATTTCTCACACAAAAGTTTATCATTAGGGAAAGAAAAAGCACTAACTTTCGGTCCATTTCTATAGTTTCCATTACAAAAAGGCACAACACACTTAAAAGGCATTTTTGTTTATAAATTAAAATAAAATAAAATTAATTGACTGAATAATTACAAGAAAAAGTCGTTGACTATTTGCAAAAAACTTCGAGGTGTTAGACACGTGTGGTGAAAACAAAATTGGGACTAGATATGATGATATCGCAGTGACGTCAGACTCGATCCATCTGGCCTAGTTTCTAGCCGGTCTTGAGTAAACCCGGTGTTATTAGTTTGCTCTATTTACAACGAAAGAAACCGTTTTATGAATGGGAACTCTGCCACAAACAAAATAGTAAAATATATTATCGTAAAGGGGACGACCACTGGACGCCCGTGGAGAAAGTCAATTGGCCGTAACGAGGAGCACGCGGCCTGTGTAAGTTGATACTCATCCGCTTGATACTGACCAAAGAACTTCTAGATTCTGTGAGTGTGTGGAGTTGTAAACAACCCCAAGAAGTTCCACACCTTATGAGAAAGACGACGGCCACATAACAGATACGATTTGGTAATGTGAAAGAAACAACCCCATAACGTTACACTCTGTTTGCTTCCAGTTGATCTCACCCTAACATATTTTATGTCCATTACATATATGGCAATTCATGTCTATCTTTATAAAACCAGTTGCCGCCTACTTCAGTGATCTGAACTTTATGAATCTTTACACACATATCAATGTTACATAATTGATTGGTTACCTATCAATTATGTGTTGTAGTGTAGTTAAAATTAAAACAACTGTTTTATGGAAAAGTACCGAGTTAATTGATTGACAAGATTTTAATACTTTGCTCACCTCAGCTCTTATTAGGGTAGAGCTGACGTGAGAAACTTAGAATATCAGTTTTTGCGGGGTGACGAGACGGGACAGATCACAAGATTGCGTCTCATTCAAATATTCATTTCTCCACGCGTGCGTATGACTTGTGTTTATAAATTCAAATAAAAGACGTCTAAGGAAAACAACAAAGTCTTGTGTTCGTTAACCAAGAAATAAGCAACGGACACAGACAAGAAGAATAAATCCCAAGATTAAGACGAGAAACCCAAGACAGAATATCAAGAAGAAATCCAAGACAGGAAAAGACCCAAGTAAAAAGATCAAGTAGAAATCCAGCCCAGAACCAGAGAGAAAGATCCAGCCACCCAGATCCATAAAAAGGTGCTATTGAAGATAAGTACACAATATAAGTATACGTCCATACGTATATTTAAAAGACTATGCGACTTTAAGCTAATATTCAGGAATATCACTGGCTAATTGTATTTAAATGAAAATCAATAATTGAACCCCTGGGACATATATACAACGGAGAAGGAAAGATATATTTCAGAGAGAGAGAGAGAGAGAGTGAGAGAGAGAGAGAGAGAGAGAGAGAGAGAGAGCAAGAAAGAGAGAAAGAGAGAGGAATTCCTATGCTTAAGGATTTCGAAACTTGCCGTAAAAACCCCGGTCATTAACGGAAGGAATTCATTCATAAATGCGGCTTTATAGACGAATACTTGTGTCAGACACACCTAATGTTTGTTCTGTGTGGGATTTGTTGGTTGTTGTGTTCATATAAATGTTGATAAATATAAGAAACGGACAAGATTATGTCAAGCTATCATAACACTGATAATTCCTATCAATTTTTTTCACTATATACTTTTATTTGTTTAATATCTCATCATTGGCTGTCGACGAAAATCGTGACATCTCTGGCAGAATATATTAACTGCGTCACATCTATCTAATTATATATATATATATATATATATATATATATATATATATATATATATATATATATATATATATGTGTGTGTGTGTGTGTGTGTGTGTATATATAGTATTAAGTTGTTTCGTCGTAGGAATCTATAACATATAAGTATGTGTTGGTTGGGAACCTCATGTGGTGTAATGGTTAGCAAGCGGTATTTGCAGACAATTGTTAGTGAGTTCGATTCGCTCTGTGTGCCCCATACTTCTGGCCGAGTGCCACATCTACGCTAAGCTTAGTAAATAGTTATATGTATATGTGTGTGTGTTCCGTATTCATTTGTTTTTCACAGGAATCTCTCTTTCTGTCTCCTTCTCTATATTTCTCTATCTCTCCCCCTACCCTCTCTGTCTCTCTCACTCTCTGTCTCCCTCTCTCTGTCCCACTCCCTCTCTCACTCTCTCTGTCTCTGTCTCTCTGTCTCTATCTGTCTCTCTGTCTCTCTCTGTCTGTCTCTCACACGCTCTCTCTCTCTCTCTCTCTCTCTCTCTCTATATATATATATATATATATATATATATATATATATATATATATATATACCGGTCCTAACCAACTCACCACAGCTTGGACAATCTGATCTGTGCGGTAAAGTATCTGTAGCTGACGGTAGGGCTGGCGATTTACCTGAGCAAAAAACAATATTCCTAGCGCTAGCCAAAAGGTTAGACTCCCAAGGTGTTCGGCTGATACCGACAATAGGCTCCTTCGCCGACTTTCCACACACCATACGCGCGTGTGCGTGCTTGCGCACACCCACAGCTACCTACACACACATATATACATATATAGTCATTCACAGACACCTAGTTTCGACATATCACGTCTCATCAGTGTGGCTAAACTTAGCAGGCTACCTTTAGGATCAAAAGCTGACCGATATTTCATCAGTCGGAGTTCCTAATCACAGGGCCATCGAAACTGAAACCAATGAAGCACGAAATTAGTAATTTACCTATCGCAAAACAAACACACACACACACATACACTATATATATATATATATATATATATATATATATATATATATATATATAAAGGAAAGTCCGCAAAATGTATTTTGTTCTCAGAAAAAAAATTTAAAAACAAAAAGAATTAACATTCTTTTTCTGAGAACAAAATACATTTTGCGGACCTTCCTTTTTTTTAATAAAATATTGAATTTTCTCCCGTTGGAACCAGAACAACATTTTATATATATATATATATATATATATATATATATATATATATATATATATATATATATATAAGGATGTTGGGATTAATTTTAAGAGGTAGATATGAAGGTTTATTTAAATAATTTCAATGATGATGTCTATAGTTTCTTTGACCGGAACGTTGGTGAAAAGATTTTCAACATCAAGTGAAGCTATGATTTTGTTATCTGGTTTTGAAGTATTTAGGATTTTTAGTAGATCCTGACTGGATTTTAAACTACGATTAGTGTTTATATATGGGGAAATGAATTGATTAATAATCTTAGTTAATTCAGATATTGGTGTAGTAACTTTTGAAATAATAGGACGGAGAGGGTGTTGAGGCCTGTGTACAACTGAAGTCCCATTTTATGACCATGTATGTAATTATATATATATATATATATATATATATATATATGTGTGTGTGTGTGTGTGTGTGTGTGTGTGTTGTGCAGCAATATACTGCTAGTTGTGCCCTGTCTGCGAGGAAAGCAGCACCAGTATGCAAATCTCTCAATCAGAAATTTGGAATATCCTTGCATTCATCTTGATTATCATGTGTGAAATGCAGTTGAGTGAGAGTCAAATAAAACTCCGTGTTTCAGATTAACTGAAGGCAATGATAATTGCAGCATATACCTATTCAAACATGGAGACCATCGAAGAAGCTTGCAGGAGATACCGAAGTCGTCTAGAGGCAATGTTTGAAGCCAATTGTTATTTCTTTGAATGAATTGAATCTAGAGTATTTTCATATAATTTTGGCGAATATATCTGAGAAAGTAAGATATCAGTGCAATTTTCATTTTTGAGAATTTTAGAGCACAATTTTTACATCGCACTATATCATATATTACATATACTGCACACAATGCACAAATAGCGGATATGTGGGAGAAACATCAACATCTTTTAGACTAAGATTAAATAACCACAAATCTACAATAAGACTCAAATCCCCGCATAGTACAATAGCACTTCACTTTAACACCCTACCACACAACCTTACACACCTCAAATAGATTTCAATAGAATATGCATTTCCAACAACGCAATCTCGAAAACAAGCAGAAACTAAATGGATTCTAAAATTACAAACTCACGTGAGGGGACTGAACGCTGACATCGGAATACTCCGTTATTATAGATATTTTATAGACGCTGCCGCTGTCAATAACAACAAAGACAAAAGATCCGTTGAACAGGAGCAACATTCATTTGAAAAAGGGTATCTAACGAACCCGAAAATTTATGATAACAAATAATAAAAAAATAAGTTAATCCAATACTCGAGTTCATTCATTTATTTTTAGATGCTTCGTAATAACGCCCAATTTAAAAAAAAAAGAACATATATATATATATATATATATATATATATATATATATATTCACTTACACAGCATATATATATATATATATACATACACACACACACACACTTACACACACACTCACACATACACATATATATATATATATATATATATATATATATATATATATATATTGTAACATGAAACAGCTTCGATGAATTCCTGCTTATATTTGAGCAAATCTTTCTTTTTTAATTTTAAGTTATTCAACCATTTTTATGTGAATATTTAAAATATATTATCTTTGTGCCTGAATTAACACAAGTTGTAAAGTCTGAGCCCTCAGGAAACAAACCGCAATTAATTATTTATTCTCTAATTCTCTTAGCCGGGGTGTAAAATATACTAATACCTCAATGGTATGCTGAATTGTTGACGTTTCCACCTCTATATGTCCATTTTTGAAATGAAATATTTATAATCCAACGTTCTTATCCTTACGAAGAGTTGGGTTACAATTATTATTAAAACGACATTGATTTTAATAGGTAATATAATAGTTCTTAGAGCCTAATACATACAGAGACAATCAGAGGGGAAAATGCAGTGAAGGAAAATACTTTTAAACAAAATACCTTAGATAACGTAAGAATGGGAGAAAAGGGCAATTCAAAACCCGGATCAGACTAGGAAAACCTACAGCCTACACACTCCCTGTTGGACAAAGCCGGTAGAAAGAAATCCGGGAAATCCAACTAGACACAAATTATCTAAGCCAAATCACTCGCCGACTAGTGACTAGAGCTTTACAACTTATATAGCTATTTGTCGCTTCGGACTTTCCGTTCAACTCAAGTTCAACTGTTTAAGCCATAATAGTGCTGACGGAAGTCTGTACCGTTCAACAGAAGTGTGACTTCTTTTTATGTAGGTTTCCCTATTTCCCCGTAGAACGGATACATCTCTTCGATATAAATAGACTGTGGACAAGTCGGGTAGGGTTGGCCTGTTGTCGATATCAGCCGGACAGCGAGGCAGTCTATCCGATATTCAATAGTGCTACACCAGTAAGATTGCTTTATTTGCGTCTGAGGTGGAGCGACACAGATAAATCTGATAGAATACAAAGGGACTTATTCAAAGTTGTTGCCACGTCAGTACTATTATATAGTTGCACCACTCTAACGCAACGCTTGAAAAAACTCGGTAGGAACTACGCAAGAATGCTACGTACTGTTTTGAACAAATCCTCAAAGTAGAATCCAAATGAAAAACAGCAGTTGTACAGCCACGTATCTCTCATCTCCTTCAAACAAGACCCTTCAAACAAGACCAGCAAGAAATGCCGGATCCTGCTGAAGATGTAAGGACTAACTCATAAACGATCTTCTCCTATGAATTATTTCACATGGACACACCAGTGTTCGCCGGTCAGCATTAACTTATAGTCATCAGATTTGTGCAGACACTTGATACCGTCTAGATTACTTACGGAAAACGGTGACCAAGAGAGAGGGGTGGCGAGAGAAAGAGTGAGAAAGAGAGGTGGGGAGAGAGAGAGAGAGAGAGAGAGAGAGAGAGAGAGATAAAGGAATCCGTGCTGTGCGCTGATGATGATTGCTTACACACTGAATTATTTGAAAAAGAGGATGCTGCCTGCAGTCATGAATAAATCCGGGAACATTATCCTACAAATAAGCAGCTGTACGGCTGCTTATTTTCTGTCATGCCAAACATACGTGTAAGATAAAAACTGACATATTGTATACTCTTAAGAAATAAGGACGAGTTCATAAGTGACCGTCTCCTACACATGGGCACATATGAGTAGTTTGGCCGGCAAAGAAATGCATCTGTTTGCTCCGTCATATCTTTTTATTGTATATTAACTCTTTTTCGAATATTCAATACCAAATCGAGTCATTATTATATACATTTTCTTACTATACCTGCTTTTTCTTAAATGGTTACCCATCTAAGTACTGAACAGGCCCATTGCTCTTTAACTTCGGTGACTTAGTAGGAACCAGTGCTTTCAACGTTACTTGACCGTGAGCCAAACAACATCGATCAGCTCTGCACAGATACCGGATGCAGTGCAGAGGAACTTCCAAGGGCGATGGCCGACAGGGAAGGGTGTCAAGGAAGAGTCCTGGAAAGCAGCGCTGTCATCACGACTCGATGATGATGATGATGATGATGATGATGATGAACGGATATCGACCTTATCTCATAAATATGTGATCAAATGTTCAGGGCTTTTTTTTTCATTAAACCTGACCTCGTCTCATTAACTGAAACGAGATCTTATTTATTTTATTTATTTATTTTTTTGTTTAAATTCAGTGGGTGTATCAAAATACAGATAGAGTAAAAAAATATATAATTTAATGTCTTGCTGGCCACTTGCAATCTAACCAACCTGGTTATCTAAACAGCTGCTATACTTACATAAAAATGTCAGACCAACCACCCATGATACATTAGTTTAAGTATTAAAGTTATAAATTAGACACAACTGGAATGTAATCTCCTGCCAACGCTTCTTTTTTAAAACTGCTTTCTATTTATAATCAGGAAAAAAATTAAGTACCCCAATCTTATCCGTAACTACGCAATTACACGCATGTGTTAAAGGTAAACAGGATCTCTTCTTTATGAGTTCTATGTTACTCTTTGAAATTCTGACAGGTAGTCGTTAAGAACATACATAAAAACAATTTTAAAATGCCACACACTTGAAAGATAAATGTCATACCATGACAAGGAATGTACCATTGAAACATCCTAAGATAGAGTTGTGTTTTTTCTTGTTTTCTTTTAATCTTTTCTTTATTTTTAGAAACCGCAATTGATTTTTGTAATGAAAAAAAAAAAGCATACCAAATACTACAGAACGCTGCAGCCCCAACAGAACCTTGACAAATCTTAACCAGAAATCTGTTATCCAGATGAGAAAAAAAAATCAATTTTAAAAAGTACAACAATGATTTAATGTTTAAAGGTTCGAAACAAAAACTTAATTTACTTTCTATAAGAT
>CM042139.1:75026108-75036108 GCA_023376005.1 Doryteuthis pealeii
TCTGATCCGTAGTGGTCTGTCTATGAGATCTGTTTGAAAATTATTAGTTTTGAATAGGAATAGTGCCGGTTTATCTCAGTCGGTAGAAAATCCGCCTTGGAACCACAAGGTTCCATGTTCGATACCGACTCTTGACATGAGTAGAATAGTTTGGATCTTTGCGGTAAAGTGAAGAGCGGATGGTATGTATGATGCACAACTTCAGACGCAAAAAACAATTTCCCTGATCTAGCACTAGTGAAAAAAGGGATTGACTACCTCACTGTCTGCCTGATGCCGTTTATAGGCCCTTCAGCATGCTTTACTTACTTCCAAACAAATGAGTCTTATTAAATATAAATAGGTAACTAGTGAAACCTTATAATTTTGTTTAAATCATTAGTATAAGATGGGAATGATTGATGATATAGAAATGTGTGCAAATAAATTGTATTAATTAGCTATAATTGAAGTGAAAGCAATGGAACATTGAAAAAAAATACAGTCATCGCTATACAATATTTAGAAATTAGTCAAATTTTGTCATTACGATGGTCGGCTGAAAAAATCATAGGCAGACCAAAATATTCTCATGGAATGTCAGCAAATCGCCTCATTACGTTCCTCAAACTTCTTCCATGGGTGTGTCAGTTGTTAAATGCCATTAGTTTAAAAAGTCGTCAACAGAAGATATGACGTCATCATATGAACTTTTCAACCAATAAACTTTTCAGCACATTCTCGCAAATTACCCATAAAAAGTTGAGGTACCGTTAAACAAATCAAATCAACCAAAACACAGAAATTAACTACTTAACATCAACAGCAGTTTACTCTCTAATAAATGTGTGTGTTTTCTTTTTCTTTTTGACAAAAATCTAGGATTGTTTCTTTTAAGAAAAATCAGAAAAAAATTAACAACATTTAAAATTTACGTCTTACGTATAAGATGTCGAATCTTGGCGAAAAAAGAGTCTATTTATTGTTCATCCTTAAAGTAAATGGATTATTTTCTTTAATATATTTCCTCTAGTTTTCCTGTCATTTAATTTTTGTTACTTTTTTCAATGCGACATACTTTTACAACCTTTACACAACCAGTAGGAATTAGAAATAAAAATTAACTTCAGAAAACCTTTATTGAATTTTTATTCGTTTTACTTTCAGATATTTAGTTTGTGGGCATTTTAACGGAGAACATAATGTATTACTATTACTACTCTAATATATTAGTTTTACTACTCTCAGCAAATAATATTGGTTGAAGAGGTTGACAAAATATTTTACAGTTATGACTCCACAAAAATAAAGATTTCACCTGTACCAAAACAAAATCAGCTAAAAGATATATAGAGTTTTCTTTAACGTTTTTGTTTTTCTAAATAAGATGCTAATTATTAAAAAAAAAACGTTGTTTCGAATTCATGTGATAGAAATTATCACTTTTGCTTTTTTTACTATATAAAACCGCTGCATTATAATTTAACGCAAAAATAATTTCCCTACGCTAGCGCTATTGAAAAGTGGATAGACTCTTTTGCTGTCTGGCTAATACTGACAATGGGTAACTCTGTCGACAATATATATATATATATATATATATATATATATATATATATATATGTGTGTGTGTGTGTGTGTGTGTGTGTGTGTGTGTGTGTGTGTTTATAATGAAGTAATAATAATAATAATATAATAATATTTATATATTATGGAAAAGGAAACTCTGACACATAAAGCCATGAATATTGTCAAATCGTGTTAATACAAAATCAATTTGTGTTTATTGATTGTAAACCAGGCATAAAACATGAATGACAACACATTTTCATTAAATTCATTTGCCTCTATACACTCTTTTGTAAAACGTACCTCTCAATAAATCGTTTTTTGTTTTTAATAAAATACTATGGTATAAAGCTTATTCATTAAAATGTAGTTTTAGATAATTTGTATTGTACACATGTTCGTTAGTAATGTTTTCCTCTCTATAAAATCAGCATACAAATATGTCCTTATTTTGAACATCGAAGACTAGTATGGTTTCGAAACCTCTATATTATCAAGCGAAACATACATTTTCTTTCTAATTATGGGACTAAAAATACTTGATAACTATCGAACTTATCTTATTTATCCACTAGATCTATGACCGGTATATTTTACAATATCCGCAGAAACATTGTAAATATTTATTAAGTAGAACTATGTAAGGAATAAAACAACGAAAATCGAGCAACGTTTGATGATCCGCATTAACCACCTTAGTTTTGGGCTGCAATATTAACTTGCTTGTCATCGAGTTACTGCAAGTGCGTTAACTGTAAAATCTGCATTTTCTTTTTTTTATCTTAGAATGAATATCAGTTCTACAAAGCCATGACATTTCCTTGTAATTTTTATTGACATCATCTGACAGGAAAGTCTTTGAGATGCATCAATGTGTTTTCGTATTAATCTGATATCCTTTTCACAAAGTCTATCATATCCGCAAAACTAATTTTTCATTTTTAGATAAACGATCAGCATTTCCTCATACAAAGATCTGGCAAATGAAATTAGACAATATCCTTCTAACAAGACCTTTATATAAATAATAACTATGAAAAATTTAACTTTATTATACTTACTATGAGCATTTTTAGAGTGATTATTCATTAGCTTAATCAGATGAGTGGAATCTAAGATCATGATTCGAATAGAACACTTGGTCCATCAAAACATTTTCCGCTTTTGTTTCTCTTTTCACAATCCGAAATATTTCAATTGAATAGCTCCTAAACTTTTTTTCCGTTGGGTAACTGAAGTCAATTCTATTGAACATGACCCCAAAATACCTGATTATTTTTGATAGCTTTCCAAGAAAATCCTGAAATTATCTGATAAATAATGAAAAAGCTGTTTTCAGTTCTGAAAAAGCTACAATACGAGCTATTTATCTTGTGTCGGTTCTGTGTATAACCATTTGCAATGTCCATAACTACATCACATCAGAGTTTTTTCAGAACGTAGTCTTGGAGGAACTTTTCGATAACAAGGGAATGATACACCAATGTGCCAGATTCTTTCCAAGTCACTGCTCAGAGTTTATCCTTCTACAAATTTGCCTGTCTACAAATTTGAAAAGCCAAGACCAGTGGTTGTCAACATTTTTTACCCCATGGACCCATTTTCTTCTTATTTTTTGTGGACCCTCATAACCCTTCCATAGAAAAAAAAAGCTCCTCATATTTTTCACTAATAGAAACGTGAATTTTAATGAGAAAGACAAAACATCTAATTTTGCTGACTGTTGATGATTTTCAACTCCGTTTGTTTCAAGTAACTTTAAATTTACGACAATGTCCTCTTCTAATTTACGGCCATGAGACTTATATGATATGAATATTTCTACATTTTGTATTTTAATATGGTGTAGGATTTTAATTCGCGGTAATAACATTTTTTCTGATATAGAATTTCTCTATGAATCACTAATATATCACCGTAGATCCCTAATTCGATATGTTGGGTGTGAAACACAAGTGATGTTACAAGGCCCCCAGAGTTCATATGGGTTCCGTTTGAGGACCTGTGGTCTAGACTGATCTACTATTTACCACGGGGGATAAGAAGTAGATTCATGCCCTTCTAAAGGGAAACGGAAAGAGTATCATCTACGATTTAAACAGAACTTGAAAAACATGTTTTTCCACAACGCCACCAGACCTTTTACTGGATCGGTATCGTCAGTTTTCTGATGAGAGAGAAAGAGAGAGAGAGAGAGAGAGAGAGAGAGAGAGAGAGAGTAGTTAATCTTCTAGTAAAAGGACACTTTATTCTAACATTACCAGCTCTTCGTGCAATTAGCTGTTAACTCGACCTCAACTCCTCCTGTGCCTACATCACAACCTAAATCTCTCTTTTACCGCCGTGTCTGGTGTCGGACAGGGGACGAACATATCCGTTTCTGGTTCCTGTGTTTTTGTACTTGCCCAGAAAACTCGAAACTTCCTAGGTTTAAATAGATATTTTGGCTTAATTACTAGTAGTCATTCATCGGTGACTAACTAACCTAAAAAAGAATGCTCTGACCTGACTCACTCAGATGTCGATTTCAAAAAGTAGCTCGAAGATTCACTGTCTCATAAAAACATTATTTTCTTTCTCCTTTTATTTTTTCTCCGTGAATTACAGTCGCATCTTTTTTATGCAATTTGAATTTACTTTCGAGCAATCATTACTTTAAATTAACAGCTGTTTTTTTTCACCGGAGTCATAGTGACAGCCTCTCATCTCGACTCTACAGTACTCTTTTAAATATTCTTGTCGATCTTAAACGTACACTATTCTGAATGGTCTGGATTCTTTCACTTCCCCCAATCTTGCTTCCAGGCACTGGGAGGCCGTTCAAAAGGCACCAATTACAATTGGTACCATTGTCGCCTTCATGTCCCACGGCTTCTTCAACTTTCTAGCAACATCCAGGTATTCTTCTAACTTTTGGTTTTCTTTCATTTTGCTCAGCTGATACGGTAAAATCGACTAGATGACTGGCTCTTTTGTCTTGTTAATTAACTCTGGTTCTGCCACAAATATGGCGATCCATTTATTATTATTATTATTATTATTATTATTATTATTATTATTATTCCCCTCCTTTGGAGTTTTTTAAAGCGGCATTAGCTAGTGGTCCTTTAAGGTAGCCAGAATGACAGCAGGTTTCCTCAGGTTTCCAAGTCTTTATTGAGTATTCTAGCCGAAATTAACAATATTTTTGTTTGGATGGCCTCGATTCTTCCCCGAAATCTAATTCATGCAGACGCATTTCAAAACTTTTTTGGGTCGTTCCAAGGGCAACACTAACAATTAGCATAAAATTTAACTTCATGTACTTCTCAGTTTTCTGGTCAGACCCAAGTATTTTCTATCTTTTCGTTTCCTTTCACTTTGAATCTGTGATCCACCATGACTGCAAAATACAGTTCTCTTATTTCATTGGGTGAGCGGCTTTGGTCTGGTGCGACTTGATGGGGGTTTCCTTAGTTTTGCCCCCCCCCCTTTTTGTCAAACCTTTTCCTATGTCCTTAGTTTTCATTCCATGTTCATTCTTGTCGTAAATATTTTACAACTTTGACTTTTAATCGATTCCGGGTGTAAAACTTGAAAAGCACCGGACGAAAAGGCCCTTGTTTTGTTTTATCAATAAACAATTTTTTCTCTATTCCTTTCATAACCCCTTAGTCTTCCATCCATTTATATCGTGCTGATCACTATGATAACCCTCAATATACTATATATATATATATATATATATATATTATATATATATATATATATATATACATATATATATATATTATATATTATATTCATATTATATATATATATATATATATATATATATATATATATATATATATAATTACGCATTGTGTTTGTACACATGCAGCGTTGAGCATGTCGTTGAGATTTTGAGCAATGCATTAGAATCCTCTAACTTAGAGGACGAGGTATTTACTGTCTAATCAGCAACTGAATGATGATTTTGTGAGATCCGTCTCCATTGATTTTTATCTTAATTCATCCATATTTTCAAAATAATGGATAATCTTATTTTAATACATCCAAATCTTTGATATATGACACTCTAATTTAAATTCAGAATCATAATTAGCGTGTCATATATCAATAAGAATGTTTGTCCTATATTTTAAATAATGAAATTAAAATAAAAAATAAAAAGTAACTTATTTCTAGAATTTAATGAAAAAGTGTTCTTGGACTAGGAAGACCGTTTAGAGTTTTTGTTCCTGGAAAACGAAGCAGAATTTCTGGACGAGTCAGTCCTTATAAAAAAACCTAACCTAGGAGTGGTTTCGAGAAGAATTCACCCCTTTTCGCTACGGCAGAAGAATAAAGAATTTTCTGGTTGAGTTGGACCATACAAAGAACACTCTTAGCTAAAAGCATCATACACAGAATGGGCATTCAAGAACACTCTAAAACTAAAAGCATTATAGAGAACTAAAAGTTGCATCCCCTCTCCATCTCGCTATTTAGCGAGAAAGATATACCTACGAGGGAGAATTTCCCCAAAGAATTCAGGAGGTTTATCTCCTATCCAAAATACATTTTCTTAACAAAAAGGACAGTATATTGCGTAAACCTACACGAGGCTTCGTAATTTTTTCGTATAAGTTTGAAGTTGGCAGGTCAAGGAAGAAAGAAAGGGAAAAGTGTTTTTTTTTTGTTTTTTTTTTTGTTATCATCTTTCTTTGCTGTATTTTTCATTGTATTCTTCTGAAACAAGTGTTGTATTTTTTTTTTTTTTTTTTGGTTACTATGAGAGTTTTAAAATTCCAGCAGGAGGAAAATTCTTACAAGCTTAATAGTATATTTCCTTAGTTAATAAAATTGTAATTCTCGCGTTGTAGTCATTTGGCGCATCCTACATACAGCAACATCTATCCCTTTTTCATTTGATGTTACTATGTAGTTTCCTTTGCGATGTTCCTAAGCTCATTCAGTAGTTTGCCAGACTTTGGGACTTTCACTTCTGCATTTTGGACTTCCGCTTGCTGTTTCACAAGTATCTTTGATGTGTATAATGTCGATGTTATAGTCCTTTAAATAGAAGTATGAATATTATCATCGACCACAGATTTTCTAGTAGATTACTTACGTTTCCTTTGGCATAATTATCAATTATTTTATTACTATTTTGCCTACTTTGTTCATATCAATGTGCTTTCCATTTAATCTGGCAAAGTTAGAAATGCATTGATTGTGCGTAGAATTTGAAGCAAACAATAATATTAATCATTTCTAAAGTAACTCGAAAAAATAAATAAACTGGCTTATTCTACAACTATACACACGGACTGAATTTGAAAATGCACATTATAAGAAGAAACAAGAAGCGGTCCTATATAATATATATATATATATATATATATATATATATATATATATATATATATAATTGGAGTTCAACAGATTTGAAATCACTTCAGGTTATAACTAGATGCAGTGATTCTTTGTCGTTCTTGTACCAAAAATACCCCAACAATGTTAAAGAGTAGTGTCTGCTGAATTATTTACCCATAACTGGAGGGAAAATAATTTGATGCATACCTTTCTTAGGAGTATTAGCGCTATGTAAAAAGCAACCAGCCTCATCCAGGATTTGAACACGAGTCTCCAAGTCCATTTCCAACGACGATAACCATTATACCACGTGCAAAGAAGTGGTCCCAGGGAAGCGAAGACTCTTTATAAAAATACATTTTATTAGGATCATTCAGTTTATGAAATCCGAAACTAGACATCAGAAATAAATATTGATTCGTTCATCCAATAGTGGGCGTGATTATCATTTCAAATCCCAGAGTAAAAAAATATCAACAGGAAAATAAGAGGTGATTAAGCATCAGTACTTTACTATAGAATAAAGTAAATTGTCGAATATTAAAAGGCCAATTATTTTTTTTATTAAAGTAGCTTAAAGGCTGTGCTACGTTTTGGTACCTGCTAGTTTGTGAGGCATACATTACGTGGCCGAAGCAGTTTCAGCTGTGTCTGGTAACTGCTGTTGTTGGTAGTATTGATGTAGTCAGTGTCCTGACACGTTGAGCATTGCTTCACTTCACTCAGAGTGTGATTTAAAAGCCGCACAGATTAACGTGAAAAATAGTCTAATCCAGAAATCTATGCTCGGCAAGTTGGAAGCAACCTAAAACTTGTTATGCAAAAGGTAAACGCACAGTTAATCCCATTAGAGTAACTAAATGACTCAGGAAATGTCCCTCAGGTTGAGAGAACGTCAACGATCAGACAAGATCGGGTACTCCCGAAAATCTGAATGTCGTAGAGACACATCTGGTGAGTAGCACTCGGAGAGTATCAGGCTAACTAGGCATCTCACATTCCAATGCGTTTCATAACCTTCATGGCTTCAGCCAAATCATCAGCAAGATGTCAAATTTTGCCTCATATTACTTGCGGAACTATGCACTCACCATAGTATTATTATCGACTGTCAATTTCCAGCTGGGGTTGTAGACTGCACCTCAGCATAGAGGCCCCCCAAATGGCCGTAGGAGGGGAATTTTAATGCCAGAAAACAGGAATGTGGTGGCTAAACGGTCTGTTACCTGGGTACTAAATGGTCCTGTGATATGCACCACTTAACTTCGGGCTTTACATGGGCTAGAAGGGAGGTCAGAGAGGTCCCATGCAATCAATCGGCTGGTCAAGTCAAGTCATAGCAACTATATTATTATCCCGACTGTATTCTTCAAATTCCTTTTATGGTAAACAGAATCCTTATTTAACATATCTGTGCTAAAAGGCGGTGGCTGGTGGTCAACCAAAAGTATTTATTAATACACATGAAGCTAATGAAAATTATTTCATGGGCAAATAATATATCTAAAAAAAAGATTTGTCAATTAAATAATCCACAAGATTTGATCTGCCATTGAACCAGAAGGCCAAACAAAAAAAAATGAACTGGAATATACCTCAAGAAGAAAAAAGTCAGTAGAGCGTCTGACTAGGAAGCACAAGGTTACGAGTTCTCTTCCGGTCCTCACCAACTCAGTGCTTGGGAAGCATTATTTGGATCTGTACAGTAAAATGAGTTGCTGATGGGAGGCGTGGCTCTACAGACGCAAAACAATATCCCTGATCTAGCGCTATTGAAAAAGGGATAGACTCTCTCGCCGATTTAAACACCAAGAAATAGGGGACTATTTCTGGAACACCATTATTGAAACCGTAACATTCAGTATTTTAAACAGAGGTTTCCACGGCATTTTTATAAACCACTGTCTTGTTTTAAATAAACAAGATAATTAGTAGATTTTTCTATAAGTTTCAGTATTTATACTAGTATTAGTATTTTCAGTAGTTGCAGTAGTAGTAAAGGGAGTAACGCCCGTAACTTACTATCACCTTTTGCAGTAATTCTGTCTTTATTGATTTATTCATTTCCCCTTTTTTCTTTTCTTCATCCCCCATTGCAGTAGACACGCTGGGACCGCATAAAAAGGCCCGCGCACGTAAACTGCATTCACAAGAACAGTTCCCAAATGAGAAGGTATACGTTTAATGCTTAGATGCATGGCAGTGAATCGACTTGCCACCCATTGCATGAAGGGGCGGATAACTTGGCTCGCTTATCTCGCCCCGATTGACGTTACATGAATGAAGATAGTTCACATTATAAAGCAATGCATGGCATTGCCGTGTTTTTATTCCCGTTTAATCGCTACTGATGTTATCGTAAAACTTTCCTTAATGGACGACTGGCACTCCTTCGCCCCATAGAATTTTAACAAGAAAATAAAAGGAAGTCGTGGAGACAAAGATATGCCGTTACATGGAGAGAGAGAGCAAAAGAACTCTGTTTTGTATAAAATTTCTTAGCATTTTCATGATATCGGATTTTAGCAGACATTATTTGGATATAGAGAAGAACGCACTCGACTATTATAATAGATTTTCTGTTGACATTAGCCATGTCATTAAATATTATTACTGGTGTTCATTCATTTACTTATTCTCTGAAAGAAACTTAAATTTTTTAGGTTAAAAAAAATAAAAGAATAACAGGGCCTTTTAAAACTTCTGCTTTAAAGTAACTTCTTCCTTAAATAAGAGTTCACTTCATAAATATAATGTCGATGGTATAGCTTTCACTTTCTCTGTATATATATAATATATATATATATATATATATATATATATATATATAAGTGTTTTAATTGGAGTCGTACCTAATTTTGAAAATTAATTAATTAATAATGAATTAGGCGGGAATACCTATTAAATGTATGGCTAAACAAATCGAGAAAAATCAATCTCTGTATGTACATTTCGGCCTATTAGGCCTCATCAGCAGAGCTATAGATCGGAAGACCGCCCTGTGCGTGATTTGAAACCGGACTGCCAAGCTGACAGGCCGATCCCATAACCCCAACACCAAACGAACTTCTTAGATTTTATGATTTGTTTAGAGTAGGTTAACATTCCTCTT
>CM042139.1:75038608-75058608 GCA_023376005.1 Doryteuthis pealeii
TTATGAGTTGGAAAGGGAACAACACCGCCATAATAACGACAATAGCAGATGGAGGAATATCGGCAACATTGAGATCATTCAAAACATTTCGGACATAGCTTTAACCCCAGTCGAATTGGAAGGCCTCCAATTTGGCCTAAAATTCACCACAGGCATCAACAAACTGAATATAATTAATACCATAAAAAAGAACTACAAATACAATGACTCTGACTTCCATAAACGATTCATTCAAGGGATTATCGCAACCACCATCACCAAGCAAAAAAAACAACTTCCACCCTACCCAGGAGATATATAACTGCTCTAAAAAATATCTTTAAACAACAACATACCCATCACCCTCTCTGACAAAGGAGGAGGAGTGGTCATTATGTATTCTAAACAATATAATGACAAAATGCTTGATATCCTTAATGACCACAATACCTATGAAATAATCTCCCCACAAACCATTACTAACAGCACAATCATTTTCAACAAAACATATAAAAAAACTAATAGGCAACACTGATAAAACTTGACTCTCTTTGATAGACTACCACCCTATCGTCCCCACCATTTACGGTCTTTCCAAAACACACAAACCAGGGATTCCATTAAGACCCATAATTTCGGGAATTGGTACTGCCTCCCATAAAATTGCCAAATCTCTAGCTAAAAGATCACCCCCCCCTCTTAGGTACAGTTAGCAAATCTCACATAAAAAAATCGAATAGCTTAATTGAAAAAATAAGAAATATAAACATGAACAACAAATGTCTAGCAAGCTTATATATTAAATCACTTTACACAAGTATCCTGGTTGACAAATGCATTACTCGTCTAGAAAACCATCTCAACAAAATTAATACTTCATTTCCATTACCTATTAACAATATAGTCCAAATTTGCAGACTTTGCACTAGAAATTGTTTTTTCCAATATAAAGGAACTTTTTAAAAACAGAGGTTCGGGTTGCCTATGGGGTCACCTTTGAGCGGCGTTTTGACGTGCTTATTCCTCGAATTCTTAGAATCCGGTCCGTTTCAATATATTTTACCTTATAACTCTAATTTTTTTTCCGTTACATTGACGACACGATATTCATTTACCCGAAAAACTGTAATTTATCTAATATCATTGACAAACTAAATGATGTGGAACCCTCCATTAAATTTACTCATGAACATTAACAAAACCACACCCTACCATTTTTAGATACACTTATTATAAACAATAACAACATTTTAGAATTTAAAGTTTATCATAAGAATACCAACAAAAATGATGAGACACCCTGTGTAGTTTGTATCCCAAATTTGGATGAAGTTAATATTTGTTTTAGATTTTTTGACTGTCTCTTGCTTTTAATCATTTTTGTTGTGTCTAATATATTTTTAATTTTTTCATTGTTTTCGAGTTGGTGTAATATATTTGTGAATATGTCAGGGTTGTTTTTGTTATGTTGAGACATATGCTAGTTTTTGTTCGTTGTTAAGTTTTTTAGGGTTTCTTAATTGTTCTAATGGCATTTTCTCCGCTTATTCAAATCCTTTGTTAATTAGTGTTGTGGGGTAGCCTCTCTGGAGGAGGGTTTTATGCAATTCTTTTAGACTGATTTGTTGGAGGTTTTTATCTGTGACTATGGTGTATATCCTACGTGCAAGTGCATAAGGGATGGATTTTATGCAGTTTTTAGGGTGGTGGTTTTTGAAATGTAAATATTGTTGTGTGTCTGTGGGTTTGTGGTAAATGTCTGTGATAATTTGTCCATTTATATTTTTAATGATGATATTTAGGAATGGTAGTTCCTTTAAGCTGTGTTCTATAGTGAATTTTATTTTTGGATGTAGGTTTTGTAATAGCTCGTTTATTTTGTTGATGTCACCCCATAAGCATTTCCAGAATATAAAACAGTCATCTAAATACCTTTTCCATATTTTATAAGTTCATTTTGATATTGTTACCATATTCTTGTTCTATTTTGTCGTATAGGTGTTCTTCTAAATATGCTAGGGTTAGGGTGGCATAGGTTGGCGCCATGTTTGTTCCCATAGCAGTTCCTAGTGTTTGTATGTAGTTTTTGTTGTTGAATTGAAAGGAGTTGTTTTTAGGATGAGTTCTATACCGTCAATGATAAATTCCTTATTGAATCTAGAGTGTAACATTTCTGGGTATTTCTCAATCCAAAATGAGATGGCTGTTTTTCCTAATTCATGGGGGATATTCCAATATAAACTGGTAACGTCGAATGTTACCATGAGTGTGTCAGGGTCTACTCTTAGTGGTATGTAGTTTTGGAATTGAATGTCATCTCTAACGTAACTTTTTTATCTTTTTTAAGAAAGGTTGTAGTAGGATGTCTATTAGTTTGCTAATTCTGTTAGTGAGACATGCTGATCCTGCTACTATAGGTCTGAATTGAAGGTCATTAAGGTCTTGTATTTCTATATATTTTGATTTTTGTGTCATGATTGCTGCTTTGATTTCTTTTGACTTGTGGATTTTTGGTAATCCGTAGAAGTTGCTTGTTTTTTTTGTGTGTGTGTGTGGGGGGGGGGAATCGGTTAGAAAGGCCTTTTCTTTTTTGGTTTGTGTGTTGTGCAGAATTTTGTAATTTTTGATATTATATTTTATTAATGTTTGTATCTATTGGTTTGTAGGTAGTATTGTCACTAAGTATCTCATGGATTCATGATTTATAGTATGTTTTGTTTTGGATGACTATCGCACTTCCCTTGTCAACTTCTTTTATGACTATGTCATTGTTTTCCTGTAGGTGTTTTAAGGCTTGTTTTTGTTTATGTGATAGGTTGTTGTGTGTGTTTTTTCTTTCCTGTAAATTGATGCTCCAGAGTTTTTCAAAAAATATAATTAGCTCACTATCTTTACTTTTTTCTGGGAAGAATTTGGATTTGTTTTTTTACTAGAGAATAATCTGAATTATTTTTATTTTGGAACTTTTCTATGAGTCTAAATTTTCGTTCAAATTCTTTAAGATCTTTTTTTAGTTCGTCTAGATTGGGTTTTGGGGTAGGGCAGAATTTTAGCCCTAATTTTAGTAAATTGATTTGATCATTGTGTAGTTTATGTGCTAAGAGGTTAATTATTTTGGGTTTGATTTTGTTTTGTGTATTGTTTATATTGGTCGTTTGGTTTGGTCTATGTTTTCTAAAAAAGGTTTTGTTGTTGTGTGGTTATAATTATTAGGGTAGTTTGTGTGATTTCGCCTATTTCTGTTTCTAGATGTATCGTAGATATAACTTATTCTATATGGGATTGGGTGTTTGGGTAGGTTGAATTGTTGGTTGTTTGGTGGGTAAGTATATTTTGGGGGGTCGTTTGAGAGTATGAATAGTGATGGGCATGTGTGGGGAGGTTATGGGGATTCTTGTATAGGGTCGTTTTTATATATTGGTGTGTGTTGGGTTTAATTTGTATGCTGTGTGTGTCCCCTCGTCTATATCTATTGTATGGGTGTGTTTGTGTGTATATATAGACTGTTCTATTGCCATCAAATAAATAGATATGTAATACCTTTATATATTTATTTTTATCATATCATATTATATATATATATATATATATATATATATATATATATATATAATATATATATATATATATATATATATATATATTTGTGTCTCTGTCTGTATTTAATGCTATAATGTACACAATTAACTAGTCTTCCTCTTTTGTTTGCAAAAGATATTTCCATCAACTTACTTATTAAGAAATCAATATTTTCTCGCTATGAGATTAAATGTACACATTAATCCATGTACACGTTCATATATAAATCATCAATCAATGAAATACAAATAATATTTTAGCTGCTGATGTACAAAGATATTATGAATATATATATCGACTAGTATCTAAAAGTAAATCTTATGAAATATTTATAAACTGTTTTAAGTCATTATAATAAATCCAGAAGTATTCAGAACAAAGGCGTGTTTTTTCTTAATGTAAAAAATGGATATGCTTGTACTCTACACATGTAAGTGCTCTTTCATACGTTAAAATAATGACGTCATGATGATTTTGGCAATGTCAAAAATGTTTTGTTTTAGGTAATAATATAACTATGTTATTTTTATTAATATTTTCATTAAATCATAAAATTCAGGTGCACATGTTCATCCAGCATCACCAGATTTTTCTCGTACACTTGAGTACAACTCTATTTAAATTTGCTACGTCCAAAATAGAATTAAGTTCAAAATAGAATTCCGTTGCTAAATCTTGTGCAAATGCCAGAAATATTCATGTCAGACAAAAAGAAATAATATAAACACACATCAGCACGAGCACGCGCACAGACACACACTCACAATTGAACATTATGATTATGCTTATTTCTGGCATGGAAAACTCAAACGATATTATATTATTACGCTGGGGGCACCTCACGTGGTGTAATGGCTAGCAAGCTAGATTAGCAGACCATTGTTAGTGAGTTCGATTCTCATTGGGAGCCCCATAATTCTGGCCTTGTGCTGCATCTAAGCTAAGCTTAGTAAATAACTATATTATTACGCTGCTTACTGGTTCTAGTTTAAATCTAATTAAAAAAAAAAAAAAACCCAGATTAAATCAGCACCTTTTGATAAAAATTTATTTGATTAATCTCTCATCTTTTTCATTTTCCCGATTGGTTCTCTGTTTATCATTTTTCTACTCTCGAAAAAAAAAAGTATAGTGCGCAGCATTTCTTCTTTCCAAAAACGGTTTACCTTGTTTGATAATTACTATTAGATACTCATTCCTATTACTTATTATCATGATATTTTGGTCTCAGTTTCTGCTTGCTGACTGGACTTCTCAGGTCTTCAGTCTTCTTGGGTTGATTTGATTTGATTTGGGTTTTTTCTTCTAGTAGACCCATTGGTTTGACTCAGCTCCGTCTTTATCTTAATTTTATTAATGAACACGAAGACTTGATATGTTTTCATACATTGTTTTTATTTGCACCATTGCCCATAACCTCACGCATAGAGAACATCTGTCCAATAAGATGCCTAAGGCTAATCTGATTAACTAAGTAGTTCTCACAGACTGGGTGGTCACATGACCAAACCGGGCAATTAAAAAACTGCTCCCAGGTCAATCAGGGAACAAGTACCTGTCTATAACACACACATGAACATCTACTAAGATCTTACTTTTCTTCTATGTGTCCAGGGTTTATGTGTCGTCAAAAGTTTCCATTTGCATCGAGGACCTGAATTTCTTACAAGACCTTGTATATCTTGCGTTCAGGGTATCTCCTTGTGTGTGGCTTCCAGGGCTAATCTCTTTCTAGCCTCTAGTGCTGATCTCTTTGTAGCATCCCAGCTCTTGGGGTCAGAGAAGGTCAACCAATGCTCAGGTCACTGAGTCGGTGTTTCTCAAATGTTTTAGCGTCCTTCTGTATAGAAATCGACTTAGCCTGCCACAATAATAAAAACTTATTAGAATATTGATATTTCTAATCGCTAAAGAAACCTGGCGTCACAAATATTAAACCGAAATACTAGGGTGATTCTACCAAGCATAAATTTGAATGTATTAAATGATAATTAAATGAAATAATATTAAATAAAATACTAAAATATCAGCAGTTAAGATTAGAGCAATCAAATTGTCAGAACTATCATTTCAAGCAGCGAAAACTTATATAATGTGCAATCATTGATCGAACATTTTAAAGAGATGAGAAGTAGCGGATATTCCTTTATTAAAAATGGCGAATGAGATTACATATACGAAGATATTTCTTTTTTTAATCCCAACAACATTCAAATTGCGTAGTAGTTTCTTGCAAGATATAATCGCTAAACATTTGTCTTCTTTTACATTTTTTTTCTTATTGATGTCTTAGATTACAAAATAATATCAAAGAGAATAAACTCCAGTTTAAACTCCGAATTTCTCGTGATTACAGCGGCTGATATGAAGACTCTATATTTTTAATGTTCGAGAAATATTCCAGATATAACGCTGACTAACAAAATGGTTTTGACTAAATTGAATAACAAATGAATAAATAGATAAAAGAAAATAAAAGTTTCCATAATCAGACAAAGCCCTTAGCCATTCCTCCCCCAAAGTATGGATTCGGTTCCATCAATGAGATGTGAATTGATTAAAGGTTATTCGGTGCATTGAAGTGATGTTAACCCAAAGGGAGGTTACCGAGTTCGAAAATGTATTGATTACTCTCGACATGATTGTTTTGCAGAATGTGAAAATACATAGTATTTCTAAAGTTTTTTTTTTCAGCCTTAAAACAAAAGATTCCTGTGACATAGGAGAAAATAAGATGAACGAAATGAAATTAGTTGTGTATTTTATTTGTGGATAAAAGACGGAAACCCCGAATTTTCTTTCATAATCGAAAGGTGGGTATTTCAATCGATGTTTTTCTCTAGGAACGTACGTATGCGTATATGTTTACGCGTTGCTTTTTTTATTTTTCTTAATATACGCTATGCACGTGATTTAGCCGTCAGTATTAATAGGTACACAGCACTCCATTAAGAAAAAATATCAATAAAATATTGCCTCGAAGATTCGCTGGCATATAATGATAAAATTGAAATAATACCTCGTGCCTACTTCTGATATATCAATTCATATAAACATTCATATCTTATTTATTTATTTTTTAAAGTGAAGATAAATGCAGAAACAAAGCAGACTATAGAAATATTTTTCACAGTATAAGACGCACCTTTGTCTTGAAATTTCCTTTATAGTCACATCAGAAAAAAAAAACTTTCATATATATATATATATATATATATATATATATATGTGTGTGTGTATATATATGTGTATATATATATATATATATATATATATATATATATATATATATATATATATATACTGCAGCGAGATTATATTTGTAAATTAGTTATTATAGACGAGAAGCGGCGACCCGGCATCGACAGGGTAGAGGGGGGATATTTTTTAAATTTAGTCTTGCGGATCCAATATTACTCAATTGGGAGTTGGATCCTCGTCAGATGCCCCATTGAAATCCGCATGTAAAAAAACCTTGCATTGATCCAGCCACTCTGAAAATGAACGTTAATGTCTATTCTTCAAAATATTAAATGCAAAAAAAATATCCCATTCTGTTTTCATTTAAGTTCTATTTTTTAATCCATTTCACAAATATAAATAAAATCTTTATTATGCTTGCTCAAAAACCAGGCACTAATGATATTTAATGTGTATATACATTTACTTTGTCATTAATTGTTTTACTTTCGAAGTTTCCTCCGGACATACACATACACACAACTGCGCTTTATATATGTATAGATAAACTGTAATCTTAGATTAAACTTTTTAGACAAATATTTGTCGGTAAATATCCCGGTCACCATTATAGACATATAGGAGTGAATGCATATCAAAATGTAACTTTGCTACAGAATAGGATTCTCAACAAAAGAAAAAGAAAAGTTAATAGGGACTTAGATCCCTTTTTTTGGGTGGGTAGACATTTTATACGAAATAAGAATACAAGTTTCTAAAAACGCACGCTTCAGAAGGTAAAAGAAAAAAAACGCTTATTTTCGTGAATAAATGCACATTTATTTCAGAACGGAAATATATACTTAGTCTCATGCAAAGCTTAGAATGCGGTGACTGTATCTCCTACAGAGATGCAAGAACCCCTCCAAAGGGTATCTTATGTATGAAACTAAACTGCATCTGATAGTGAGTCTCCAGTTCTGGAAATCTGGTGAAAGTGGAGTAACCCTTTATTGCCAGTACTCCGAGGTACGCTCTAACCCGGAGTGGTAGTAGCTGCTACGGCTCTATCTATAGATTTGTAAAAAATATTTGCATTTATACTTAATTTTATTATAACTGTAAATTATTTCTGTTAAGAATAGTTACTTAAAGCTATACTTGTTTACTAAGGATATTTATTAGTGACTTGAAAACATGTAACTGTGTTCAATCAAAGGACTTAGTAAATTGAAATAATTACTTCAAACCATATAGTTATTAGTAGTTGATCATCATTAGGTCATTCTGACTCTCTCTCGTCAAACATACCTATCGGTTATCGCCCCTGTGAGATGATCTGCACAGCATCCAATATCCCAACACGACTGATTGATGTAGGTTTTTGCTGGTCAGCTTACTAAGGTGTGTCTATGTGTAGATATCTCAAGAAGAACATCAAGAGTTTGTCCTTGCTTCTCCAGCAGTGTCCAACATGTCTTGTTCGTATTACCCGGATGATTTGTGTGATAGGATGCAAGTGTCTCTATGATTGCTTTCTTGTGGGGTTCTGATGAGGGTTTTATAACAAAGCGAAACGTTTTAGCGTCGACATCAACTTGTACAAATGAATTTATCTTTTAGCGACCTTTGTTCTTCCTTATTCATATTCACCATCTACATATAAATCTATCTTTTGGGGTATTTTATTTTTCTTCATATCGTCGGATTTATTTCCATACTTTACTACACATTTCTCTAACCATTAGACCACGTGCCTCCAATATGTATATAGGTGCATAAAGTGTGAAATTGTGTTAGATTTGAAAATTGGGAGCAATTTACTTGACAAGACGAAATAAAATGTGTACACGGAGAACAAAGTTAATGAAATATAATGAATACCGATGTTTTTCCTATGATACACTTGGGGTTATCTATCAACGATAAAACTTACTAATATTGGTTATTTACATAAAGTATAGACATAATCATAAAACTACTTTATGACTATATACTTGTTACATTCTGAACGTAATATATTTTAGAAAGAAGAGAAACGTAAACATAATTATGATCTAAGCAATAAATTCCCTTATAAAAAATTTCGTAATGTGTCGTGAATGAAATGATTTGAAGATATTTAGATGAATCTATTTTAAATCTATTTCAAATTTCAATCTAAATTTCAATCACCCTCCCACTAGGAAAAAGTAATAAATAAATTCAGTCGAGAAAAATTAACAGTATATATATATATATATATATATATATATATATATATATATATATATATATATATATATATATATTGTTATAACCCCACATACGTTGATTTATAAATAACATTCCTTATAACATAATTAATGTCATGAAGTGGTTAAATGTTAATGTCAATGAAAAATAATTAACCGTTTCCGAACTTCTGATATTGTCGCAAAATTACCGTTCAGATAGTGACACCTTAAACCATAAAAACAAAGTAAAAATCAACAATCGTTGTTGTGATAGAGAACACGGGGTGAGTGGCGAACGTGAAGGCCTGTCGTATTCTCGAAGGAAGCGGACTAGGCTTTGCCTGGCATGTAGGACTGTAGAATCGAACCCACATCCTTCAGAATGCGAACGGGCGACACATTGACACCGAAGTCGAGATGCTACAGTCCCGTATGTAAGCGCCAGGTGCCCGGATGATAGCTGCGAGGATTCCAGCGGCCGGGATTGGCTCGACAGTCTCGTGTGTGGGGTGCAGACGCCCGGATGTTAAGGGGAAACAGTAGTATAAGTAGAAGTTGGGTGACGGCAGGAAGTGAGTTGCGATTTTCAGCTGCTAAAAACTTTTGACGACGACATTGTTGTAGACGACATTGTTGAGAAGGCGTTTGACTCGCTTCTTTTCGCCCCCCACCCTCAACAAGTACCTGTTGAGTCAAATATTTATTCCCCCCTCTATTTTTTTCCTTCTAGAGTTGTGTAACCATCTTCAGAATATTCTCAAAAAGTTTAATTTAAAAACCTTAGCATATGCCCTGTAGAAGGGGCTTAGAATACGATAGCTTTATTCTCTTCAGAGTGTTTATACCGCCTCCAAAATGGATATTATCGGTATGAGACTAAACCGTATAGTGTTGATACTCCAGTTCTGGATATCTGGGGAGTGTTGAGTAACCCTTCATTGCCATTAATCATAGGTACTCTCGGGTACAGAGTGTTAGAGCTTGTTAAGGTCCCCTCTATAGGCCAAATAGATATGTTTGTAAATGATATGTATTAGATAGGAATACTTGATTTCATATATGTTGTGGCCTAGTTAGGGACCAGAATAAAGGCACAAGAGAGGAAATGATTTAAACAAATACATTAACAAAGAACAGTAGTATAAACATATACAAATGAGAAGGCGGTCTATCAACTGTACACTGAAATATTGGCTATCGGCATAAAATAACCACATGTGTGGACATGCCGTTAAAAATCAACCCATCAATCAACCAGTACCATACCAAAAAAATTAAAAGTATGGATTACTCAGTGCGAATCAAATACACAATAGTCTAGCTCGTTAACCATTACACCCTAATTTGCTGCCTGTGGTCCTATGCCGTCACCGTATGAATTATTTCCGTGACTACCACACGTGTGTCTGACCAGCTACTCTTCCCATTCCCTCCGCGCCCACGCTATGTTTCTTTGACCCGTAGAACGGTGATTGATGCATCTTGGTCGGAGTATCTTTGTGATGGGTTGAGAAATTGGTGCAAATAAGATAACACACCATTAACAACAATAACAGTTTCATTCATGTATATTGAATGAGTACGTTTTGCACACTAGGTCGGATAGAAAAGACACGACGGGGAGCTTTGTCTGGCGTAGTGTTTTATGTGAAATTATGGAATTATTCTTAGCGGCGAAGTCTATTTCTCTTAGTGGCAATTTTCTTATTTCAGCAATTCCCCGTGGGTCTGTGACAAACTTCGTTTTTGACGATCCAGACTTCGACTTTCCGGGTATCTGACTGACTGGGTCTCTGCCTGACTAACTGTTTACAATTCAGTGCGAGGATTTTATAAAAAAGAATTGTATGGATTCCTGTCATCGTGACACGGTCAACAAGTGCTAGCCTCGAAAGACCAAAGTCACATTTCTGTGGGCTCGATAAACATGTCATCTTATTTGACAGACCCAGCTAGCATCTCAAATTTAGGCCAGTACTGGAACCTTTTCTCCTATGTATAAACACAATACGCAAAATCAGAATGTATATGATATTGTTGTTTGTGCATTTTGCATTTAACAAAACCATTTACGTTAACTAAAGAAATAACTTCTAAACTTTCCTTTTTCGTTATAAATTAGATGAAGCCAACAAAAGAAATCATAGTGTCATATGTCAAATAATTTAGAAGGGTATACGTTGAAAAAATACCTCTGCCTCAAAAATATCAACGTGTTCGTGTATCAGCTTGCTCTATATAACTGCAATATTATTTAGTAAATAAAGGAATCAAATGCAGTCAACACGTCGATATATATATATATATATATATATATATACGTCAGCCACAGACACCGTGTTTCGGTTTGACGTCTCCTCAGTGTGGCTAGACACAGCATCTACCTCCGACCAGGAGCGGAACCCGACTGACTGTTCATGAGCTCGATTCGTTAACCCCCCGATCATTTGACAGCTGCCTTTAAGGAGCGGTGTTTAAACTATTAAATACATACATTTGTTTATATATTTTACGATCACCAGAAAGATCCAGTATGTAAACAACAGACGATCATTGCTTTATGCTGGCAGGGATAGTTAATTTAAGTCGCCCCTATAGAGCTCTACCAGATTTTGGGAACATATATATATATATATATATATATATATATATATATATATATATATATATAGTTTGGGCTTTTACAGAATGGATTAGATCACCCCACGATAACCAGGTTTTGAATTTGGTGTTTTCCTCTAAAAAGGTAATCAACCAAAGCTTGCAGGGTCTAGTCTGCCCAGCTTGATGGGAGGAAAATATATGGATGTACCAACCTCTCCACACGAACAGGATGTGGCACAAGGTCAATATATTAGGAGTTTAACAGCTTTGAATTCAGAGGTTTCCTTCGCCTATAGTGGTGCCTAACATCTAAAATATGTATCGAACTTTTTTTTTATTATTAAATCTGTTTCTGGACTTTTGATTCAAAAGCTAATACAGGAATGGATGTACTTTCAAATCACACTGAAAGCATTGTTTACCGTACTAGAGTAGCGATGAGCATGTTCAATACCTAGATGGCTAACTGCTTAAGCAACAGCCGATACCCAACGCTTTAGCATGTCCCGTCGTGGTGCCATGGTTAGGAAGCTAATCGTGAAGATCCATTATTACGAAATAGCGAATTCAGTCCTTGTCACAAACTTGTGTCACATGTAGAATGTGACAGGACGAACGGATTTGACGAATATATACTCTAAACAACATGAAGCCTGTGTGCCATATCTAAACAAATCTTAGCAAATAACGAATACAAAATGTATTTAGGCATAGTTATTTAATTGGTATTTTTCAGCGTATTTGGAACATGTTTCTTTAACAATTTGGTTGATTTTGACTCAAACAAAAATGTACCTGGTAAAAGGTTACCAAGGGATGTTTACTATCATCGAAAGCGAAATCATCTGAAGGAAAATCTTACGCAATGTGGGACGTTTTTACGGTAATTCTTCTGACCACAATGTTCAGTCAAATGCAGCAGTATCAGTCATTCTGCACAACAATTAGAAGAGGAAAGCGATGATGAAGTTACCTTATTTGAACGTTTGTTTTGAGGACAGAAACTTATATGTGACTTAACTTTTTAGTTGAGTTTGTATTCACAAAAGAGGCAGAACTGTAATTCTACTCCTGAGTATTTTCATGTGATGTACTATTCAATTTCTTTATTTTTAAAATTTAATTTTAGTACAAACTCACAGACGTGAAATATGATTTGTCTGTACTCCTCATTCCTCGTTTTAGATCAGGTTTGCATACTCTCCCCAATAAAAACATTTCCCCAGGTGGTCAAAAACAAAGGCTTTCAAATGTCAGAAGAGGATACACTAGCCTTTCAAAAATACCAAATTTAACTTGGTAACTATTTTTTGCAGTTGACCTTAATATCCACCTGACTATAAGGCGCATAGCTATCTAAGAAGAAAAGGTATTTCACCTTCCTGGCTGCGCGGAAGATGCTAATCGTTTCTGGTTGTGTCTGCTTTGTTTTGTCTTTTTGTCTTTTTTTGTAAGCCGAAAATATTTGAACTCTCTTTGATAAAATAAAAGAGGCGCAAATAAAACAGCAAGAAAATAGTAGAAATATATAAAAAGCTGTTATCTCTATATTAATGTTTTAAAATATCATTTTCATCGTTCTTCACCCATTTGTATTCCCAAATTTCACTACGTGCTATGAGACTATCAAGGGACAAGCTTCTTGAGTTCTCTTGTTAATATTAGCAACGCTCCCAAAGCATCAAATGATCTTCGATTGGAAGTCAGTTCGTACTGTTTACAAAAAATCTATTACAAAAATAGCATTTTGCTATTTTATGAAGATCACGTTTGAGATGTCTCTAGGGCCGAAAAAGTAATTCAAAGAGTTGTGGTTAATTTGAAACTATTAAATATTGCTCCCCGCGATTGGCGTTCTTGTCTCGTGCCGTCTGATGACTTCGTCGTTGTTATTTTCATCATTATTATTATTGTTGTTGTTGTTGTTGTTGTTGTTGTTGTTTTTCTTCTTCTTTCTTCTTCTTCTTCTTCTTCTTCTTCTTCTTCTTCTTTGGAGAGGATGCTTGATTTATTAGATTTATTTTTGCTACCGTTCCCGCTTATTGCTTTTCTGTTGAACTAACAGACTAGCAGCTGAGTTATTCCTTTTTATTTCACTCTTATTTTCATTTAATGTTTTTACTTAAAACTTGTATCATCATCATCATCATCATCATCATCATCACCTTCTTCTTCTTCTTCTTCTTCTTCTTCTTCTTCTTCTTCTTCTTCTTCTTCTTCTTCTTCTTCTTCTTCCTCTCTACTTATTAGTATTTCTTCTTATTGTTATCAATATTTTCTCCTTATTTTCCTTCTACTACAACTACTGCTACAATTATTATTATTATTATTATTATTATTATTATTATTATTATTATTAGCACTTCTTCTTTCTGAGAAGTGGATTCATGTATTATGTCTCCACTTTCTATCTTACCCTGCTTATTGCTTTTCTATGAAACTGACAGACTAGCAGCTGAGATGCATTCTTTTTTTCTTTTACTCTCTTTGTATTTATTTCTATTTTTTTACTTAGAAACTTGCTTTTTACATTGCTTCCAGGAAATTAATTTGACATCGTCCTTATATCAGACCTCTTTAAATCTTTGCTTAATCTGATTTTCTCTTTACCTTAATTATTTGGATTTTTTCTTTCTATCATTCAACTGACCGGTTGTTCCAATTTCTGTCCCTGTGTATTATGTTCACATTCTTTTTTTTTCCTTTCGTATTCTTTCTTTTTCATTTTTCTTGTAATTACGTTTTAATTCTTCTATTTTCCCCCTGTTTCCTACGTTTCTTCGATCGTCTATTTTCATTATATTCGTCAATATAGGATTTTGTTGATGTTTCCAGAACTTGATTCTTTGTATAGAGAAAGTCTAGGTAAGTGCCAAAACCTATGAATGAATAGATTGCAAACAGATAACCTTATATGCGGTAGAGGGTAGTGGGAGAGTAACCTTATATGGCATGATAACACTTCTATTAAAGAGCTGATCTTTTGTAATTCTATTTTATATCAAATGAATATATCTTCTTCTTCCTCCTCCTCCTCCTCCTCCTTCTTTTTCTTCTTCTTCTTCTTATCATCATCATCATCATCATCATCAATTTTCTGCTTCTTCCCACCTCACCATTTTATCATTTTCATTTTCATTATTAAGAAATGTTTGTCTTCTCTCTTCTACTTTTTCTTATTTCTTATTTTCCTTATGATTCCTTTTACTTATTATCATTCTTACTTCTTCTTATGTATGCTATCATTGAAAATAATCTTCCAAAATACTGGTTTTGAGCTGGATATAAATCTTGGTCTCTGGCCTCGATGGAATATATCCAACTATTTTAGCAAAGGAAAAAAGCTGAAATTTATTTGTTTTTTGTTTGTCTTTTTTTTTTCTAAGAAGTTACCAAGCTTATCAAGGTTCGTGATGATGGCAAATTAGACATGTGAATGTATAAAAATGGTGTTATATAAAACCTCCGATTTTGCAGGACTTACTTAACTACACAGGAAATAAGCATTCAGAATTGGAGCTTTATTTACCGCTAATATTCTACAAAGCAGGTAGATAGGTTTAGGGATTCTATTTTATTTCGGTAATTTTCCTTTCAATTAAAATAAATTGTATCCAGTCCCTCTATTTTTCAGTTTTGTCTAAATTGCTTTCTATATATACAGTGTGATAAACAAATATTCATACACATACCAATTTTTAATTCATTGTATTTTAAACTAATGGATAAGCATCCTTTTTATATAATAAACTGCTCACATATGCATAACCAAATAGGTATAGAAAGCAAAAAAAAAATTGATTTAATAGAAATAAACCATTTAATGGGTGAAAAAGTATACATAATATTCATTTAACACTGTTTAGAATAGTCATTATTCAATTATACAGCAAACAAGCTCTTCAGGAAGTTCTCAATTAATGATTTGCAAATTTTAGGTAGTAATATGTTCCAATCTTCTTCGCATATGCTCTTCAGATCTGAAATGTTTGTTGGAGCTCTCAATTGGATTTGAATTTTAAAATAACGCCACAGATTCTCGATTGGGTTTAAAACTAGGGACTGACTTACCCATTTCAGGATATTTTAATTATTTTCAGTATGCCATTTCTTCGCTGATTGTGTAGTGTGCTTATGATAATCTTGTTTGAAGATCCAATAGAATATTTAGGTTGTTTGAGATTTTCTTGTAACTTTTATCTTCCTTCCAGTGCTTAACAATCAGTTCTGTTTGAAAAGTTGTTAATTATTTACCTCTTGCCAAGATGATAACCTTCATGCATGAATATCACTTACAGAGTGTTCCCTATGTATAATATAGAATACAAATAACTACAGATAACATTATTAGATCATCGTAGAATAATCCACTTAAATAATATAGAGTATAAAAGCAATTTAAAAGTTGTAAAATCTGAAATTTGCATTTTACGCATACTTTTTCACGTATTAAAATGCATAAATGGGATTTATTTCTATTAAATCAACTTTGTTCAGTTTTCTGTATATATTACTAATTATACAGCCAAGTACAGTTAATTTTATGAAAATTATGTTTATTTATTTGTTGAAAATCCAATGGATTAAACATTTGTATGTGTACATATATTTGTTTCCCTCCACTGTATACACAGACACAGACACACACACACACACACACACACACACATATATATATATATATATATATATATGTGTGTGTGTATGTGTGTGTGTGTGTGTGTGTGTATAAAATGTGTTAATTTTCATTTCGCTTTTGAAATATTTCAAACAGATTATTGACAAATATAATATCTTTCTTTACTCACTTTATTCTTCATGTTCTAGTGTTTTTGGTTGTTGTATAGCACACATTTGGTTTCATTATGTTTAACATTCATTTTGACGCATTACTGTCAAATCAAATTGAATAGCACCGATTCCTAATTGAACACATAGTAAGAATCAGTTCAGTTCAGAGATGCAGACGCTTAGGAACAGCAGATAATCTTAGCAACATGTGGCGTATGTGTCTGACAAACTAAAGCTTAGTAAGTAACGACATATTTTTACACGTTTTTGTTTTCTTTACCTATATCAGTCTATGGTCACTAAATATTCCATTGTATTCATGTATAATATTAAGAATATCATATACGTTTACCTTTTTGTTTCTTTTGTTGTTGTTTTTCCTTTCTTTTATATACAACTTATCTAAAAGCTTGATTTTTTTAGATGGGACTTGATAATTTGTATTATTTAGATTTTTCGGACATTTCGACCTATAGGACAGATGGCGCAAAAGATAAAAGTGTCCAGTTAATACAGTTGAGTTTATACATTTCTTACTGACAATCATTTGTAGGTTCAATCCTTAATACGTGCGAAAATAACAGATTACTTAACATAACTTAAATCTTTTCATGGTCCACGGAATAAGAACACTCTATCCCATGTAGTATCCTGAGTTCGACAAGAAGGTTCTCAAGTTCGGCAAAAAAACATCCAAAGAAGGTTGGAGAGCATTCCGACCGAAACGTTGTGTATATAACAATACAGATAATGACAAAAATTAAAAAAAAACAACAATTAGATAATACTACTTTAAAAGCTTATCTTAATCTGATACAACGATCACATATAGAGGAACCGACATGGATATAAATCACCTCATTAGTAACTAACTTCATTAGTAACCCTTATTTATATTGTTTTTTTTATCCTTTCCCACATATTGAAAATATTTCATTTCTTAAATCGATATGATTTTGTTGTTTCAATTTTATTTCATTTTCATTTATGTTTGATGCCATACTATACCATTTAATACAGTTCCAAAACCGCCTTTCCATTTATGTTGCTAGGGTTTTTTGTTTTGATTTTTATTATTTTGTTATTGTTCTAATTATTTACTGTCCTCTGGGATGTTCCTTTCTTTTCATTCCAATTATTTTTTGGACGTCTACAATCATTATTTATGTTGACAGAGATTGCACCATGACATTTCGACTAATACATTCCAGATATTTTTTTTCAGTTTTACAACAAAATGGTTCTTTACAATTATCGTAGACCAGTTTTCTTTGTTTTCCTGTTTTTCTTGTTGTAGGGCTTTCTTTTTATAAGTGTTCGGCTTATTTTCTTTCGTATGTATTTTTACTTCTTAATTTTCTTTCGTTTTTAATCGGTTCTTAAGACTGTATTAGTATTGTGCGTAATGTTAGTGTGTAGCCTGGGCGAGAGTAATGTGGTTTTGATCAGTAAATATTCTCTTTACATGAGAGTAAAAATAGCCTACAATAACAGGAAGTATGATATATACATCTAAGTATTCCCTGTTTGTTTTTGTTTTTGGTTTTATTTCTTATTTCATTTTTTACGCGAACATTACTGTACATGTTATCTCAATTCTGTCTAGTTGTGATTTTTGGTTTTGTTTTGACTGGCTTCCTTACTCTGCCGCAAGCTGTCGATCAATTTCATCCTCCTGACGCTATTGGGGTCGATCGTATAAATCTTTGCACTTGAAAAGGTAGATGAAAAGTTGATCGTGTTTGCGATTACACCGACTAAGTTAACAGGTGTTCAAATCTCCTTGTATGATTATCACGTCGGTGACGATAGAGATCAGACAAAATACCAAATTAGCTTTATAGATGGTGTGTTCAAACTGGTCGTAAATCCAAAACATTTTTTATCCACCCTGTCGGCTGTGGCGTTAGAATAAACTGACTGCACCTCTGCAGAGGGGTAAGACTACCCAATGGGGCTACCTGTTGGCCGTTGGTGGCGACCCGCGATACTTAAGGATAGAATCCAGGTGGTTGAGCAATTCATGACATGCAATCCTCCGATCAATCGGCCGGTCACGTCAAGCCCTAGCACTTATATGATTGCCCTTATGGCAAGCCTCAACCCTTTTTATCATATATGTACTAGAGGGTGGTGGCTGAGGGTCTTCATCTGATGTTGAGGTTCCAGTTTTTGAGGTTTGGGAAATGTAGAGCACTCCTTTATCACTATTACTCCCTAGTCCACTCTGATACAAAGTGGTAGTACCTAATGGCGTCCCATATATGGGTTAAATAGAAAAACATGAGTTCATAAACAAAATTTATTATCCATTAAGAATGAATTTATTTCAAAACTTTGTCGGCATTAAATTACTCACTGAGATTGATATGCCGTAAAACAAAACAAACCAAATCAAACATCTTTTTATCAAATAAAATATGACAATGTCATTCAAAATACAGAATTAAAATCGAAAGGAAATTAAGCCAAATAGCGCAATGATTAAGAATTCACTGAAAAGCAACCAAAATTAAGTTAGGTTATTTGGTGACAGAGATAAAACATGATAAGCAAACGCAGCAAACTGGCACAAAAGGAATAAAATAATGCACATGATTGGTAGGAAAGAAGATCCAGTGAAAAGTGTACAAGAGATTAGAATTTGATCATGTTGACAAATAGCATATATCACAAACAAGAATATATCCTAGAAAATAAGATGCATAAATGTATCTAGAACGTTGAGACACAGACAGACCCCCCCCCACTCACTCTTTATAATTACCAAGAAGAATATAATGTGTCATCAAGTGGATTTTACCGTTCCAGTGGATCTTAAAATAAAATAAAACAAAGCGAAATTATAGGAAAATAATTGGATCTTGCCAGAGAGGTAAAATGCCGTGGAACATGAAGGTGACACCAATTATAGTAAGAAACCTGAATAATTATCCCCAAAAGAATGGGAAAGAGAACTGGACATGTGGAGATTACAGAAGCATCGATGCCATTCAGATCCCAGCACTGTTAAGGTAATCTAGTAAATAGGAGTTACTTGTAACCTGATTTTTAGCTTAGTTTAGTTGTTTTGTTTTACGGCATATCAACACTTTTTTACGTTATTTAAAGCCGAATCAAGTCATTTTGATTCACACAGGATATGTTGCTTACAGTACCTGTTGTTGCTTAAGCGGTACCCAATTAAATATTAAAAACTGCTTATGTTCGGTGATCTAGCAGGAACTGGTGCTTTCAACGTGACTTGAACGAACTCCTGGTGATGTCAAGGGACTTGCTCTTACCCAGATATCAGTGAAAACCACCAGTTAACATTTGTCTAAAAAAAATAGCATATAAATTTATTATAATTGAGATTCGGTGTATGTATGTAAACGAAATTACGCCACTACTTACGTTACAATACCATCAGCAATTGCGTAAGTTTATCAATGAATATTTAATTTATAGTCAAAATCATTAATCCATAGATAAAAACCTTATTTATTAACAATGTCTCAATGAATATCTGAGTTAGATTTGCCTAAAAACAGCACATGTTTTAGTGGGTTTAAAATTCTGTAATGTGGCTCATATGTCACTGAGTATTAAAGGTTTACATAATAAATGATGTGGTTAATTTGCAAACTGGTTTTAACAAAACCGGACTTG
>CM042139.1:75061108-75088608 GCA_023376005.1 Doryteuthis pealeii
AATTCAATAGTATAGACAACCACATCCAATTCCAAATAGAACATCCAGATAGCACTCGTTCCCTAGCACTTCTAGATTTTAGAATAAGAATATCACCTACAGGCAAAATTTACACTTGCTTCTACAAAAAAAACACCACTAAGGATCTCTTTGTACACTTCAAATCAGCTCTTCCACTCAGTTCCAAGACTAGTTACATCAGAAATGAAATTAATAGAATACACAATATATGTAGTGAAGAAACAGACAGAATCACTCACACTGCACACTTTATGAACACCCTCAAAAACAATGGCTACCCAACTTCATATATACGCCATTTAAATAACAGAAAAACACGGACACTACACACACACTCTAACACCTGTTTCCTGAAACTACCACATTTCAGTGAAACAATCACTAAACAAATACGCAAGGCTATTCATAGAGAGGGACTAGATATCCAACTAGCCCACTCTGGACCCTCACTACGCCAACATCTAACAATAAAACATAAAAATGTTATTACACCATGCTCACTAACCAACTGCCCAATAAAAGACCCTAACTTATGCCACAAGACCTATACAATTTACCGTCTAACTTGCTCCAAATGCCTTAATTTCTACATAGGTAGTACAATTAGACCCCTCCACATTAGAATCAAGAAACACATCCACACACGTGCATCCTCATTCCATAAACACCTAATCAAATGCAAAAATAAGGACAACAATTTTTCAGTTAAGATAGAGGCTATAATACGCAACATAGGTAATCTCAGAATTAGAGAAAGTTTATTAATAGCTAAATTAGGTCCTAATATAAACAATAGATTAGAATTAAACACAGAATACATAATTAACTAAATTTACACGTTCCATATATAGGTTTTAGTTTATTTAGTACACATGTTCTCTCATATATATATAATTTTCCCTATCATAAATTTTAAACCTACCAACTATCAATAGATTAGAATTAAACTCAGAATACACGATTAACTAAATTTACACGTTTCATATATAGCCTTTTTTTTTTTAAATTAAAATTAAATATATATATATATATAGTGATGGGATGATTGAGAATGAAAAGAAGATAATAGAGAAATATAAAAAAAAATTAATTACGATTAATTTAACAATATTGACATACTTATTGACTCCTTTACATGACATTATTTCTTTAAACCATGACACTATTTCTTTAAACCATAATACCCTCTTAGGATTACGGTCAGTCTAGAACTATTAATAAATATTTAAGGAAAAGTGGGGGGAAAAAAAATAAGAATAAATAATAACAACAAAAGAATGAAAAAAAAAAATAGTTAAATAAAATATATAATTGAAGCAGTACATTATGCCTTTTGTAATTCAAATATTTGATTTATGATATTTAATCTATTTGAAATTTAAGGGGAGAATGGTTTGTTTTATTTTTATTGTTTTGAATTTTGCATCAATCCTAATATGTAATTATTATATGATATTTTAATATATAATTAATATAATATTTAATCTATTTAAGTTTAAAAGAAAAAGAGAAAAAAGTACTCATAAAAGATATTTTCTTAAAAAAAAAAAAAATAATAAGAAAGAATCATTTATTTTTCCTATCAATACTAATACATAATTTAAGATAATCTTTTATTTACTTATTTACTATAAAAAATAATTTAAATTAGAGAACAAAGGGGATAAAGGAAAAAAAAAAGAAGAAGAAAAAGAAGAGAAATAACACAAAAAAAAGAAAGAGAGGGAGAAAGAATAAGAAATGAAAGGTGAAAGCGAAACAAAAGCTAAGTATGTAAAAAAAAAATTTTCTATTAACGGTTTTTATTCATTTGTTCACTTTTGTTTTTGAAATTATGACATGCTCACACGGTTGCTACACATTGCAACACATTGCAACATTGCAACATCTTACCGGATGTCAACCTTGTTCTCAACAAACTTTTAAGAAAGAAAAAAAAGAAAGAGAGAAATAAGAAATTAAAGTTATTCGCCCATTCATAAAGGAGGAGAAGAAGAAAGAGAGGGAAAAAAGGAGAGGAAAAGGAAATAAGAAGAGAAATTATAACCACACAAATAAAAAAAAACATAAGCACGTCATTTCTGAAATAAGTCTCTGACGATAAAGCTTCGCTTTGAAATCGATTAGACATATAAACATCTTTTTGTCTTTATTTTTTACGCATTGTATTGCCTTCGAATTTTATTATTTTATAACATACTTAACAATGCTTCAAGCAAATTACCAATTACTTTTATATATATATATATATATATATAAATGAGCCGGTTTACTTAGATTCATAATAAACCCAATATATGGAATTGTAAATATTGCTGCTGCAATTGTAAATATTGATCCCGCAAGTCTGTTTTTTTTATTGTTGACTACCGTTTAGCTCAGTTAATAGAGCATATGCCCAAGAAACAACTAGTTATCGGGTTCGATACCGGCTCTCGCCAATCTGTGCATGAGAAGCTTGGATCTGTGAAGTAAAGTGGGGAGCTGAGTGTAGGTAAGGAGTTTCAATTTGGATTCAGAAACAATCTCTTTTGTCTAGTTCCAATGAAAGCAAGTACACTCTCTCGGTGTCCCGCTGATACCGACAATAGACCACTCTGTCGACTTTACTTTTTATTATTATCAAATCGAATCATTTCGATCTTGTGATTACTGCATCCTTCTCTTTCGCAGACATCTTAAATATCTTTACTTTTCTGGAAGGTCTCAGTGTTTTTTCCTACAGTTGGTTTACCATGACTTATCCTGCATTGCTGGTATAATTTCACTTACTATTCATATATGTTTGATATACTCGTAATACGGTTGCTCGAGACAAATTGTAGGGAAACTGATAGAGAGCGGACTAAATAGTCATACTGTTATGAATCCATTGCTGGTTAGAGGGTGTTAAATCCCGGTTGCGTCAATCGAGTTCCATAACTAAATCTACACAACTACATTACCTCTTCACTATTCTGTTATAAATATTGCGTCCAGGTGAATCCATTTCTCAACAGAGAGAGGTCGAAACTACCCACTGAACTGCTGTCTTTAGTTTTCTGACACTTCAGTTTACATTAATTCGTATGAGTGGAGAATCATCATTCTGATAGCAATCAGTCGAGACCATTTGGTTCTTCTCTGTTTTGCAAAAATATTACAAGTGTGAATAATAATTCGGATTTTCTGGGTTATCTTCAACAAATCTGTGACTTTCAAAACTTCAAAAATTATCTTACAGATAAGATCAAGACTGCTGAGCCGGAGATTTTTATACTGAAAATGAATATATTCCCTTAAAAAATTAATGTTCCGTTTTTAAATTAAAAAAAAAAAAAAACAAGTAATTAACACAACTATTTAAATGACTCAGAAACACAAATCGAATATCTAATAAAAATAACCCTGGAAATCGATCTATAGGTAATTTCCGGGGATTCATTATCAATTGAAAACATTGGAAAACCTACAAAAACATAAAAATGAATGTGATGTTCAAATCAACTTTGAAGAGAACAGCAAAGTTGTACTATCTTTCGTTCCATTTTATTAAAGAAAATTAAATTACTGAGTGTAGCAGTAAAATTTCGAGATTCTTTTGAAGCATTTGCATGTACTGTATGATGATATTTATTACTTTACAACCGTGTAACTTGCTGCTATAAAAAAACGACCATAAAAAGATAAAACTACTCTTTTGAGGTGGCAGTTCTCCAATCAAAATCATACGCAACTTCAATGGAAAAATAAATTAATTCATATAGTTATAGTTATAGTTTCAGGTTTTTATTTAAATATTTGGTAAATAAAAAAGTACAAAAATATATTTCTTACTAAGAGATGATAGAATTTAAAAAACCATACGTCGATCGTAACTACAATAAGATATTGCATAGTATATCCAATATTTTAAAAAAAAGTCTTTGCCTACCAAATTTTCCCCGCGGCTGTACCAAATGTTTTTGGTATTTTCTTACCTGTATGATGGGATATTTCAAACTTCAGTATCTATTCACCTCTGAACTCATTCTATTCAAATAAAGATGTCAGGGGTGATCAAGTAGTGATTTTTCAGAGTAAACAAGTGAAAGTTGCGGGAGTCGCTGCCAGCAGTTTACGATAGGATTACAGTAGTGGGAGAGCTACTGTATTGGTTTTAAGTTGGCAAAATTAATCGTATTGCAAAGAATTTAGGACTGCCAATAACATTCCCTTGAATATCATAAAATATTGTGATTTCAAGGATCTTCGTTTTCTTGAACTGCGGCTGACGAAAAGGAAATGAATTCTCATAAGACGCGTAAAAAATTGTTACTTTTGTATATTGCCTCACAAATAGCAGAAAATAAATTTGCACTTTTATGACATCAGCTGAATAATTTTGGAGAAACTCTTGTCGTAGTCTGGTTAGATTTTCGTTGATATAGGAGAATGATAAAAAAAAAAAAAACTAAAGCCATTTTGTTTAGGACAGGTATGATTACCAACACAGGAACATGTATCATACATCAAAATGAAGCTGGTCCTCTGTAGATCACATCCCTAATTCTCCACATAATCCCCGTTTCTCTCAATAGCAATGTTCCACATTCGAATGAGAGCATGTATCCCTGCCCCGTAAAATTCTGTTGACTGTTCTTTGAGCCACTTCTTTACTACAGATTTCACTTCCTCGTCACTGGAATAATGTTTGCCTTTCAAACCCTCATTCATGGGTCCGAAGAGATGATAGTCTGAAGGCGCTGAATGTGATTTTCTCCCTTGCCCTGATGCTTACATCTCGAATTTGATAGATTATCGCTGAACTTAATTCGAATTGTTTAATAATAATTTTAATATGATTAATAGTGTTTTTTCTTTTTCGTTTTGAAGTTTGAAAATTAAAATCTGTATCATCAATTAAAACTTGTAGTAACATGTCTTGCGGCTGATAATTATTGTTAAACCTCTCTTTGAATGGGAGCACATATTTCCTCATGTATTTTCTCATTAAAATAACACTCAATACCAAGTAAGCTTGTATTAAACAATTTGGAGGTGTGTCGTATAATGTTTATTGTAATGGGAAATTGACTCGGCGACCCGAGTTCAAATTCTAAACAAAGTGGTTAGCATTTCACATAGCACATACACTGAAGAAAAGTATTCAACTAACTATTCTCCCTCCTTCTATAGGTAAATACTAGTACAATATGCGCCCTTTAACTTTGGTTAGAAAACAAGGCTTGAAGAAGGAAAACTCTGAATTCAAACCTGTAAAACTCCACTTCAGAAATTGACATTGTCTCATATCCTACTCGATCGGAGGTGTTGGTTGATATATATATATATATATATATATATATATGAAAGTAAGTAAACAATCAATGTGTTTATTTTTGATATGGCCTTTTTAGCCGACAATTTTTGGAGGATATGTACTTAATTGAAGTAATACCTAATTTTGAAAATTAATTAGTTAATAATTAATGAATTTAGACGGGCATATATTTTCAAATGTAAGGCTAAACAAATCGAGAAAATATCAATCCCTGTATTATAGGTCGAAATGTACATACATGGATTGACATTTTCTCGATTTGTTTAGCCTTACATTTGAACATATATGCCCGCCTAAATTCATTAATTATTAACTAATTAATTTTCAAAATTAGGTATTACTTCAATTAAGCACATATCCTCCAAATATATATATATATATATAATATATATATATATATATATAATATATATATATATATATACTTTTAGCCGTTTAGATACCTATAGAGAACAAAATAAACTTCTTCGCAATTATTAATACGAATTTAAATGGTTAATGCAGTTTTCGAAAAAGCTCCCATTAAATCATTGTAAAATTTACGATGGAATTTGGAACCACGTTTAAAACGGAACCACCAAAACTCTTTTGCAGCGAAACCAACACAATAAACATTCCAGTTAGGTGACTAACTCATTAGAAAATTGTTTTTCGATGTCTTCATCATTAATATCTTAATCAGTCTCTTGAATATTTATGTTATGTTATTTTTTCACACATTATATTCACCTTTATGTTTTAATGATTCGTCTCACTTTGATACGGTGGTGTTGGGCTTGCTTCAATGAAAATTATGCTTGAATCTCTCAACCAAAAATATATATGTTCTAGGAAGCTGAACTTCAATATAAATATTCGTTTTTTACCAATTGATTTGATTACTCACTAGTAATAATGTAACTGCAATTTTTTAAAAATATCATTCATATTATACCTCCTGTGTAAAATTCTTTGGCTATAGTAATATTCACTCCGTAGGGATTGCGAGTGTCTACATAAAGTGTTTTGATGGGAATTTGCCAGAACTTTTATTTCAAGTAATTCATTCTCAGTTAATAAGGCGTGAATATCGGCTAGAAAGATCAAAGTCAAATACCACGTTACATATATTTTGACAAATATCACTTGTATGAACAAATTTATATCGCCCTTTTTTATCTTGTATTTCTTTTTAACTCTAGATTGTACACATTGTAGAAAACAACTTTTAATGAAAAAAAGATACAAATAAAAAATGAATACATACACAACAGAAAAAAAGTATTTGTATTAGACAAATTTGTTTGTATTCAGATGGAATGATGTTTGATTAAGAAGGAAGGGGAAAACATCCGGGAAATAAATAGTGATTGGTATTTGAAATACCATAAAATATTCTAGGGCGCCTCACGTGGTGTATTGGTAAGACTCGCAAATATTTACGAGAGAGGTCGCGATCAGTGTGTTATCCTCGTAGGAAATAAAATCAGCGAACTAAGTTCAAATCCTGGACGAGGTTGTTTGTGTTTTCCTCCGGAAAAAAAACATTAATCATTCTCTTCCCCCCCCCCCAGCCATGGGTAACTAAGATGATAGACAACCTTTTTGAAACCTTGTTTAGGCAACAAGTCTTGGAGAAGGAAAACGCTGAATTTAAACCAGCTGTACCCCGATTAAAACAGAAATTGTATCCGATCGTAGAGCGGTTGGGTAAATACACTCACTGACTGTTAATACATGCAGTCTAGTATTACAATTAAACGAAGTTTAATAATTAATCAGAGTGCCTCGCGTGGTGTAATGATTAGCCAATAATTGCTAGTGAATTCGAGTCTCACTTGGTGCCCCATACATCCGGCCTTGTGTCATAACTAAGTAAAGCTTAGCAAACAATTAGTTCACCTCATGTGGTGTGATAGTTCGGAAATTAGACTAGCAAACCATTATTAACGAGTTCGAGTCTCACTGAGCGCCCCATAAACCCGGTACTTTGCTTCAAGTAAGCAAAGTATAGCAAATGACTAGTGCACTCACATGGTGTGATTGTGAGCATTCTTGATAATTAAACCTTACTAGCGCCAGTAGGTAATTTGCATATGGGGCTTCTTTAAGCCATAAACCGACAGGTGTGTTTTCTTTTGTTCCATTTTGCTAACAGTACAAAGATCGTTTGCGTTCGGTCCAATACAGCTTTCATTTATCATCGGGTTGGTGGCAGTAATCTAGCATAGAAATCAGCTACGTTTTTAAAACCTCTAAGGTTATTTGTATTTTTCCGATTGTGCTGCTAAGAGCTTACAGAGCCGTTTAAGCGTAAAATGGCGACAATTAACATAGCTATACAATGGTGTTTAATCAAGGTGGAAAATATCACCACATTTGAAAACTGGCGATAAAACTTGTACTATGTTCTGGCCCTAGATCTGAACTTTGCGATCTTCTTGGTACCACTAGCTAAAAAAAAAATCAAAATACACCTCCAACCGGGGGTTAAGTACCAGATGCCCCGTGACTGTACAAAAGTTTATACACTTGGAGCTGATTCTTGGACAGATTGTCAAATTATGTCCTGTCATATCTAGGAATACTATCACCAAGAACTCAACTTCAATAGAAATTATTTGGCAGGCAATCCGAAAGCACGACAGTTTCCAGTCCTCATGCAGCTATTGCTGGAATTATGTAGAATTAAAATACAGCCAGGAGAAATCATTGAGGATTTATACCAACAACTCATGGCATTTATTGGGGTTAGTTTCTTATGTGCTAGTGTGCATATCTCACACCATGGGAAGATTCCTATAGATCGCCCGAACTTTTGTGAGCTACAAGTGGATATACAATAGTTGGATGTACATAAAAAAGGGGGCAGATCTTATCACTGGCAGAAAGTCTTGAAAAATGCCACAAGTAAAGTAATCCGAGTAAATAAAAGACGCAAAGATTTGATTTGGAGAAAAATGGGTTTTAAAAATAGATGAAGCTAAAAACAAACTTGTACAACACTGAGATAAATCAGGAAATATTGGTTTAAATTAAAAGTACAAGAAAAAGAAAATTAAAATGTAGCAGAGAAAAATAGGAGTCACGACAGTAGGTAAATTGCAAATGTGGCTTCCTTAAGCTATAAACCGGTACTTCCATATTGCCAACAGGGCGGAGATCGTTTGCGGTCGGCCCGATAACGCTTCCATTAATCGTTGACCTGGTGATTACGAGTCTGTGTGTTCCATACACCCAGCCTTGTGGCACAACGAAGCAAAGGTTTGCAAATAATTTGTGAACCTCACGTGGTGTGATAGAAAATTAGACTGGCAAACCATTATTAACTAGTTCGAGTCGCACTGTGTGACCCATATATACATCATTGTGAATCTTAAAATAGCTTCCTTAAGACCTTAAAAATGTGAGGGTAATGTGACCTATAGAACGAGTACTGACATCTGCTTGTGATGAAGATACAGTTTTTTGTTTATTTTTTATTTTTTTATTTGTTGTTTCCTTTATGCCAACAAGTGTAGAGTCCCATTGAAATATCAAAGCTAAATAAAACATAAATCTCAGGTATGCGCCACCTCCCCGCCACTTCAGTAGCATCGGGGGACAGATATGATCCTGATAATCGGCTTGCTCTATGCGACAGAAAATCTTTGCGAAAAGCCACTATCTCTCCCTTTTATCTGTCATTCATCAGCCTCAGATATTCGTTATCAAATTCGACGTCAGAAGGAATTTTACATTCCTGCATTGTGTGCATAATCAGGAAAAGCAGCGTTGGGTGACAAATACATTCATGTGCAATCTTTTTCTCTAAGAATTCTCTTTCTAATATCATTTGTGGATTGTGAATTAAAGAAGAATACATACGTCACTCCATGTAAGTTTTTTAATATATGAAATTGAATTTGTTATACACCCAGTTTTGGGTCGTTTTTTAAGTAACTTTTTACAAAATAGGATCGGGTTTTGGTGTTTTTTTGGGTTTTATTTAGTTACATATTACTAAAAAGGATAACTTACTGTTTGATTATATTTTTTTTAAATCAAGGGTGCCATATGGACAAGTATTCTTGTTAAAATCTAGAGCTTTGCAGATAACCAAAAGAAAATGCGTACTAGTAACTGTGTAGGTGGCATTAACTTTTTTCTTTTAGTTTAATATTGGCACGTTTTTGAGTTGAATCTTGTAAATCCCTTCCTTTTTCAAAATCTACCAAAGCATTTATTCATACGCTAACATCAAATTCTAAAGGACTGTCACACACATATATATATATATATATATATATATATATATATATATAGCTCCTCACAGATAAAGACATGGACACCTGTAAACCACCTGTAAACCACAAATTTCAAAAACATTCACATTCAGATAATAAAATCAACCACCCAGAAGCACACATACACACACCTGCTAAAGCAGATATGTGAAAAATTAATTTTCCCTGACAGGAAGTGGAGAGGGTATATATATATAATATATATATATATATATATATATATATATATATATGTGTGTGTGTGTGTGTGTGTGTGTGTGTGTGGTGTGTGTGTGTGTGTGTATTTATCTTTATAAAATAGTAATAGTGAGAAATAAAAGAAAAATGCATCCACGTGTTTAACTATGAAATTGTTTTGATATTAAGTTTTAAAAAATGTCGCTTGAGAAACAAGGACTGATTTGCCATTATCAATATGTCAACATACACATATGCCAATGTTAACATACACATATGTAAAATATGTACTGATATTGATAGGTCATCGGCTATATGGAAATCTGATCTAAAGGCCTCGAAGTAACATCCTACAAAACAACAGATGTATAGCAATTTAGCTCCCGACTCGAAAACCATCCAAGATAAGCGAGCAAGGAATGCTGAGAACAGCTGTAGAAATAAGGAACTTCTATATACTCCTACGCATGAGCACACCAGTGTCGGCTGACCAGCAAAAACTTACATTCATCAGCTTTCACTGGGTGACGTTTAGAGGACTTAGCAAGAACAATGGCCAATCAGAATGGATTGCGAGAGAAAGTCAAGGTAAGTCGTGCTCTCTGTCCGCCTTGATGATGATAAGCATTTACTGTTCATGTAATTTTTCACAAACCTATCAGAAAAAAATTATTTTGGAAATAGTTACTAAACTTAAATTAGTTACTAAACTTAATAGTTACTAAAAGATATATATTCAATACAGTGCATACTGTATTAACAAAGGAGGTTAGTTAAAAGACATAGGTAGAGGCTAAATACAATATTAAGTTATGTACTACATAAAAAATTGTATCAAACTTAGTCTGCTAAGAAGACTTATAAATGACATGTTGTCTTTCTATAGGTGACAACTATGTCTCGGGTTACGTTGGCTTCTAAATAAATGAAATATTTAAGTAGGGTTAGAAAAAATATGTCAATTCCTTTTAGATTTTTTTTAAATATAGCAAAATGATGTATGAATACATGCGTCGTTTGACCAATGCATAAGATATATATGTATTAACACGCTTTTTTCACCACCTAGATGAATAATTGACACTTCCGTTTTGATTATGAGGACAGAAAGGCAATCAACATAAAAGAGAGTTGGAAAGAGAAAAAGAAAAGGAGAAACAGCGTGAAGAGGGAGAGAGAGAGAGAGAGAGAGAAAGAGAGAAGGTGAGGACACAGAATGAATGAAAGAGATAGAGGGGGTTAAGAGGTGGATATTGAGATATATAGAGAGGGAGAAAGATATAAAGGGTATAGAGACGGTGAAGGTAAAAGGGGGGCGGAAAGAGTGAGAAACAGGGGAAAGCTAAAGAGAGATAGAGAGGGGAAAGATAGAATATAAAGATGAAATGATAGGGAGAGAACAAACCATATAGTGCGAGAAAAGTAATAACATAGAGATGAGGATAAGAAGTTAAAGAAATATGGAAGGTGAACATATATAAAGAAGGGAGGAAAGAAAGAGATATAAGAGGAAGATAGAGGAGGGATGATGATAGGGGAAGGAATGAGAGGTTAACAATCTAACTCTACTCCACCATATCGTCTGTTTCAATAGATTGGAAAGTAATAAAGAAGGAAAAACAAAGAAAAGAATCAATGCATGTGTTCGAATATCTCGCCTTCTCCCCACCTCAAATAGATAATGGACAATTCCGTTTTGATTTTGATGACAGAGACGGAAGAAAAAGAACTAGCTATACATCTGACTAACCCTTTCCGCGCGAGTATGATGTAAAACAAGGTCAATTTCTTCAGCGGCGTTTTACTGGTTTTAATATATATATATATATATATATATATATATATATATTTATTTATGGAACATAATATTTATGGAACATATATTTATTTATTTATTTATAGAATATAGCGTAAGTAGTTAATCCAATAGGGCTCAATATATCCCCATGACGAAGGTGTTGGAATAACACCGAAACCGCGGTCAGGAAACAACTTCTTTTACAACTATATATATATATATATATATATATATATATATATATATATAATGCAGATCATAGCAAGCTCATCCCAGTCAAGCAACACTTCCGACTAGATGACCATGACTTTGACAGAGACGCCAGATTTACCCTTATTAAAAGAATCCAAAGAGATACTGACACTAAATCTGTCATCGAATACCACGAGTACAGATGGATAAAAAAGATAAGAAGTTTTCATCCGTTTGGTTTTAATCAGAAAATAGACTCATCATTTTAGTAATGGCAATAAAAGTCGAGTCAACAACTATGAAGGGGGCGATGGCACCTAAATAAACAAACACCGACCGCCACACATCAAACAAACTACTTTTGACCCATTTAAAAATCTAAAAGTCACGCGCACAGTACCGAAATACACACACACACTTACATTCACACACATATATGTATGCACACACATACATTTATATGTATACATATTGGTCATATACACAACTCCTAAGAACCCTCCCTCACATATACAGGAGCATTAAAAAATAACCCATCTCAAAGAGTGTTTTTTACGGAACAAATGGACTTGCTACTACTAACACACTTCTCTACCTGGATTTTAATTGCATGTCAAACCCTCAAAAATACTTCAATTTTTATAGTTCTTCTATAATGCTCCCTTTCAAACAATCTAAAAACAATTTCTTCAATAAATTTTCTCCTGACGATGACCTAAGGTCGAAACTAGTTGAGAATAGATAACATATAAGAAATATTCCTGTTTGTCTTATTACTTTTTGTTCATACTATATATATATATATATATATATATATATATATATATATATCTTATTATTATAATGGAGATTGTGTATTTGTCTGTCTGTAACCGAAACTAAATTACTACTCAAGTCACAATTCCGTTAGTTATTGACTTCACATTCACCATAAATTTATTTTTATTTAAACCTCAATTATTGATAAAATGCTGATACTTTATTAATACTTTTGGATTAATCAACATACTAAGAACAAGCAAATATATTTATATATTCAATAAAATAGCGGTTTACAGTGTGAACGAGAAGGCTAATTTGCATATTGATATTAAGAATTTGATTTTAATAAATATATGCTTAGTATTATTGATTTCTAATTGTTTGGTTTTCTCTTAACAAATCTGAGCAAAATCTCCGGGATAAATCTTAAAAGAAATCCATAAACAAGACGAAATAACTACAATTTTATTAAATACTTCATTATCTAACTAAATAGATAAATTAGGCAAAATGAAAGACGGGAGTGATGGAAAATGATGAAAGAGTTAGATTTAAAGCTGTTCTATCTTTCGATTATACCCCCTCAGTTTATCATTTTCTAAATAGTTTGTAATTTGATACAATATTTTATTACATCAAAACCTAAATACTTGCACCCGAAGGGTGCATATATTGGCTAGTATATGTATATATAAATATATGTATATATTGTAAGAGTTTCGCGTATGCATCGTATATTTGTGTTATATCAAATAAAAAAGATAAAATAAAAATAATGTTTTTTTAAAGCATATCTGGATTGTGAATGTTTGTAGACTAGTATTTAAGAAATACTGTTGACTTACAGTTTATGTCCGCATTAATAGTCTGCATTATGGAGATATTTATACTAGTCGTTGGCAGATTATATTTTTATAGGTGAATGGATTTTTATTGCAAGATGGTTTTTAAGTTGAAATTTTTTTAGAAAATGATATACTAAGGAAAACTATTGAGTGATTTAGGAATATTTCACCTAAGTGAAATTGGATAAATCTTAAATTGTGTCGTAAGTAGATTGAATTTTGTATTTTGAGAATGGTTACTGAGACAGTGTTTTGTAACAATTTGGATTGTTTTGTGGGAGAAGGAAGTGACAGGGTGATTGCAGTATCTCATTTCAATGGTGTTTACCTTGGACTTTTTAAACAAAGATAGTGTTTAGTGGAGGAGTGATTCCAATAATCAGATGATGACATAGGGATCAAACGTGGTTTCGGGGCGTTAGTATCATTACAACTTCGCAGTGTTCCCCAACAATATTAAATATACCACCGGGCCCATTGCATTGTGTCGGGAAACTACTGTGTAATACTTATTTGTTAGTAATTTATTTTGAGAAAATGATTGATACTTTCATATCTGAGTGCGAAAAAACCCTCCAGTTTACGTTTTTTATGAGGATCTTTTTAGTTATTGTAAGTATATATATATATATATATATATATATATATATATATATATATAGAGAGAGAGAAGAGAGAGAGAGAGAGAGAGAGAGGGGGGGGGATAACTCTTTAAATTTAAATTTATAGATACAGGAATCTATCCGGAAGCCATGACTGACGTCCTCAGAACTATATCAAGAAGAATTTTGCATAAATAACAAGAAATATAGAAATCCCTTGATATTTCAGAAATCTTAAATATAATTCATTTAATGCAGTTTAATTATATATTACATTAAGACAGCCAATAACCCTTTCAATTTACTTACATACTATGTTACATTTTAATTGAATAAATGCAAGAATATTTAAATAACCCCTAAGATATGTATGCTTTGATTGGAACACCGGCAGCGATTTACGCCATAATTGAACCTTTAATTTGATGCGGAGACCTGATTTATCTCGTTGTCTTCCTGCTAGGCAGAAATTAACACCACTCATACTCAAAGGTAGAATGATATTATATTTTTGTTTCATATATCGTAAAATATGTCAGAATTATTAGGAAGGCAGTCTTTATCTTTTCTGATTTTATTTTATCATCATTTTGTAGTTAAATCTATACACATACATATTTACCAACCCTTCTGCGCGAGCAGGATGTGACACAAAGGCAATTTCCTGAGCAAAGTTTTACAGATTTGAATTCAAGGTTTTCATTCTCCCAGACTGGTAGTCTAACAAAAGTTAAACATCCCACTCTAACCTACAATTACCGATTAGAGGGAGAATAGTTGGATTCATACCTCTCCCAAGGGTATTGGTGTTATGTGAAACTGCAAACGGCCACTTTCAGTTTCATATATGACCAGGTTTTAATAAGAATACCAACCTAACCAGCTGAAATAATAGCATTATTGCTACTTACCCCATACTACATTTTTGAAAAGTCAGCAGGGTGGCCTATTATCAGTAGCAGCCAAACAATAAGGGAGTATATTCCCTAGAGTCCCGTTTAACTGAGTATGTAGAGCATACACTTCGGAACCATAATGTCCGAGTTCGATAATGGCCCTCGTCAACTCAGCATGAATTGCACGGCTTGGATCTGTGCTGTAAACAATCAGATGCAAACACAATTTCTCCGGACTAGTGCTAGTGAAAAGGGGATAGGTTCCATCACTCTCCGGTTGATACTGACAATAAGCCACTCCACTTACTTTCATTTACATTTTCATTCTATAATTAAAATAGCAAAGCAGGATGGGTTTTGGTAACCATGTCAGCTGAAGTGTAGGGCAAATGGTTACAATAGTATTGTTAGTTTTCAAAGTGGATAAAGAATTGTTTAATTTTCTATAAACGTATTAATAGTGACACAATATTTTACCATAACATATAAAAATCAGGTTATAATGGGTTGGTTAAGCTCGGTCACTAGATCATCTGCCTCGGAAGCACAAGGTTCCAGGTTCGATACCGACTATCGCCAACTCAGCGAATGAGTAGCACAGTTTGGATCTGTTCAGTACGTGGTGAGCTTATGGTAAGTGTGGCGCTCCACCTCAAGCAAAAAACACAATCTCTCTGGCCTAGCACTAGTAAAAAGGGGAAAGAATCCTTCACTGCCCGGCTGATATCGACAATAGGCCACTCTGCCTATTTTATCTTTACTTAATGTCAGAGTATTATACATTTTATAACGGAAAGTCAGCCAGTTAATTCTAGTAATTTATTTCTCAAGTAAATTACAGTTTTTTCATTATTATTATTTATGTCAATCCCGATACAGATGTTCTCTGTTAACAGTTAAGTTGCAACCAATGTTTGGTTTTACATAATTCTGTCGTAGTGACCGAAATGAATTCATCATCTATAAAAGAGCCATCATTCCTTATTATTTTGCAATATCTTCATCTTTTTCATTATGAGTGATTATTGCATACTCATTCATAATATACTATGAATTAGATTTATCTGTAAGTAATAATCGATTTCTCACCGCATTTATTAAGTGGAAGAATATAGCAAGTATCGGTCGAAAAGTGAAGCCACAAGGGGGAAAAGAGTAATAAAAATTAAGACCCTACATTTGCTGTCGTGTTTTGCTTTATCTATTTTTACTTTAATATAATTTGTTCTCATTGCATTGTTTTCTGCTGAAGTTATGAGTGATTCGGTTTCTCTTCTGAGGTTTCCTTTTCTTAACCATGTTCAGGTCTTTTCATGTGTAATCTTCCCAATCTTTCACTTGAAGTATTTATAGAATTGTCTTTCTTTCCGTTTCTGTTTTCTTGTTCTTGTAGTTTTTCTGCTTGTCTATATGTTGCTGCTGCTGTTCATGGCTTCTGTAATCAATCTTTCTCTGCTCTTTTCTGTGTATTCTTTGAGTCCTTGTATTGTGCCAATAACACAATCCTCAATGTTGGTGAGATCTCTTCCACCTTGTTTTCTTGATACATATCTCAAGCATCTGTTGACTGAAATGCCTAGTAGATTGTCATTCATTTTCTTGATTTTTGTTTGTCTATCTGTCGGAGTCCCACCATTGTTCATTTTAAGAATGATCAAGAGTATTGCATGATTGAGAGAGGCCAGACATTTATTCCCTTGATGAGATTTCTGCTGCAGAGCTTGGTTTCTAGAAGTCTTCTTATTCTTCTGAGGTACTCTTTTTAAAACTTTTCTTTCATCTCTTTATGGTGCTCGATTTTATTATTATTATTATTATTATTATTATTATTATTTTATTATTATTATTATTATTATTATTATTATTATTATTCCTTTTGAGTTTTCACATCAGTGTTAGCTGATGGTCTTTCACTGGAGTCTGAGTGACAGCAAGTCTCCTCAGGTCTCCAGGACTCTTCTGAGTATTCTGGCAGATTGCAGCAGTGCAGTGTTCTGAATGGTTTCAATCCTTCCTCTGATATCCAAACTTTCCAAACCCTTTTCTAATCCTTTTGGGACTGTTCCAAGTGCACCAACTACAATTGGTATAACTTTCACTTTCATATTCCATAACTTTTTCAGTTCTCTGGCAAGGTCCAGATATTTGTCAATTTTTTCATTTTCCTTTAACTTCACACTGTGATCCGCTGGCACTGCAAAATCCATCAGTTGACAAGTTCTTTTTTTGTTTGTTAATCAACACTAGGTCTGGTCTTCTTGCTGGGATAAGGTGATCCGTTTTAATTTCAAAGTCCCAGAGAATTTTGTGCGTTTCGTTCTCAAGAACAGATTCTGGTTTATGCATATACCATTTTGTTGTGTGGTCAAAATTTAATTTCTTGCATAATTCCCAGTGGATCACCTTCCCAACCCAGTCGTGTCTAGTTGTGTATTTTCGTTGTGCTATTTTGCTACATTCGCAGAGTATATGGTTAACAGTCTCATCTCTATTACCGCAAAGTCTACATTTACTATGTTGTTGGGTCTTATCAATTTTCGCTTTATTATTATTTATTATTATTATTATTATTATAGAAGTAGTAGTTGTAACAAAAACAAGTCCCAATGAATCCGCATAAATATTCACATATGTTTGCCCCAAAATCATTCAAACCTGTCGGGAAATTACCGCGTCAAGTATAAAGACTTATGTCAAAAATCTCCATGGAAACATACTTTAAACATACCATATTTAAATATAATTGGATATATAAGTGTGTTTTCAAAATAACTCCATCATCTCACGAAATTAGGATTAGAAAATAGAATAATTCAGTTCTTTTTTTATTTGTATTTATAAATCAGGAAGCAAATAGACTGGTAATTAGTTCGCAAATGACTTTTAATTCTGGGATCTTAACGTAAAGGGCAATCGGTTAAATTTGGACAAGAAACTAAAAGTCTTAATGGCTCTTTGCCATGTACGTTGAAAAGAAATAGCAACAAAAGAACAGAATATGTTTTTGGCTTCTCATTTTCTCTCCTTCGGCAAAACTCACGTCCCGTTCCACTTAATCGGAATCACACTCTCCTCCAACCCAGAAAATTGCAGCATTGTCAATTCTAAATCACAATCACATTTACACAAGCACATCGATTTTAGCCGCCGGCATGCGGAGAATTTGATCTAAATTTAAGTCTCGGTGGGGGTTGTTAATAGCTGTTATTTATTGGTAAAAGAAAACAGACATCAAACTTGTGAACCGACTCATTTTGCGCTCTGAAAACGTTTTAAAAATCAATGTCCTTCGCGATAAAGTTGCATATGTATGTAAAAGAGGAGAATACACCGAGAAGAAGAAGAAAGCTAACTAAGCAATATTGATCGGTTTTGCTAAGAAAATATTCAACTTGCGGTTTCAATATATATTTTCTTCTGGATGATATACTATCGATAATTGACACTACAACACTTGGAATATATTGGAATATGTTAATAACTAGCAATATTGAATCCTGGATTTCAGTTCGTTAAAAATGTTTTCTGTAAGACAATAATATATGGGTCAGAAGAAGACCTTGAACAAATGATGGCTGCCTCTTGATTTTTTCACGAATTATTTATTTTCCTACATCAGGGCTTCTCAAAAATGACTTGGGGTGAATATGATTTTAGCATGGGGAATAACAGCAGGGTGAATTGAAGTCAACAGGGGATGAATTTACTGGTTTCCATCTACAAATCTCTTTATAACAAGACAACAAAAATCTCTGGATCATATCGTCTAGTTGTTACATAGCGTACATCTAGCAGAACTCCTGATAAGGTGTCATGGCCACGAATGATGTGTCGTTCATTCGCGACCAGTTAAAAAATTACGGGTTATCCAAATGGATGAACGATCTTACTATGGAGGTAAGGATTCTGGTCGTTTCGGCGTCGTTATGGACGCGTATAATAATACACGTAGGAACATATCTTAGATTTAATTTGTCTGAATTTTATATGAGGCTTTATAATTTGTATTATTTACATTTTCCAGGCAGTTGTTCTCATTTTTGTTGCTACATACACACGTTTCGGTCGATGTGCTCCGCCAGGTCATCTTCTTGTGTTTCTTGTCGAACCCCAGGGTCTTCATGTCGTAATCGGGACAGAAGGCCACTTGGAAAAAAGGAGAATTACAAATACTTAAGAATTTTGGAAGCAGAAACCATCTAACAAACAGAGATGAAAGAAAAAGATAAAAACGAACACGTTGGAAGAACAAGAAAAGTTCTAGAAACGAAAATCTGCATCAATGGAATGAATACATAGACCGTCCCGATTTTAAGATAATCTGGACCATTCTTAAAATTGACATGAGGAAAACTCCGACAGACAACAAGACAAGAGAATTACAGAAGAAAAAAAAAGATAGCAGAAATGGGAAGAAAAACAATTGTATGGATACATCAAGCAACACATTGGGAGATTGCACATGACCAGATCTGGGCATGGTTAAGAAAATGAAACCAAGATTATTTGAATCTCTCATAATTGTAGCAGAAAAATGCCTTAAATTACATTAAAGCAAAAATAAATAAGACACAACAGAACAGCAAATGTAGAGTGTATGTGGAGACAGAGAGGTGAACATGAACCTTGTATTAAGTGAATGTTTGACCATACCACAAAATGGTATATGTATAAACCAGAATATGTTCTTTAGAATAAAACGCATAAAATTCGCTGTGACGTTGAGATAGATACGAATCACTTTATCCGAGCCCGAAGACCAGACCTAGTATTGATTAACAAGAAAAACAGAACATGCCAACAAGTAGATTTTTTTGTCCCAGCATATAACAGCGTGAATATGAAAAAAAAGAAGATACGCAAATACCTAGACCTGTCGGAGAAATGAAAAAGCTGCGGAATATGAGGGTGAAAGTCAGACCTGAGAAAACTTGTCAGACTCAAGTGAAGGACCATTACATTACGCAAATGTGAAAAACTCGCAAGCGGTATAATAATAATAATAATAATAATAATAATAATAATAATAATAATACGAGTGTTTAAAGATGTACAAAATATCAGACCAAATAATACAATTCATCACTAAAACCATGGCAAATTGAAAAGTAGAATTAACAGCAGGGGAACAGACCTTAGCAGAGGTGAACATACAAAGAGATATCTCCCAGGGAGACTCCCTATCACCACTGCTATTCGTTATAGCAATGATGTCACTCAACCATTTACTTAAGAAATGCATAGCGGGATACAAATTTACTACATCACGGGAAAAAAATCTTGTGTCCCGGCCGAGCACCGAGTGAAATTGAAGGAAAGCGAAATATAGACAAATATTTGGACCATGCCAGAGAACTGAGAAAACTGTAGAACACGAAGGTGAAGGTCGTACCAATTGTAATTGAGGCAGTTGGAACGGTCCCCAAATGTCTGGAAAATAATTTGGAGGAATCGGAAATCAGAGGACGAATCGAGACTATCCAAACTTAGCACTGTTAAGATCGGCTAGACTACTCCGAAGAGTCCAGGAGAACTGAGGAGAATTGCTGTCACTCACCCGCTACTAAATTATCGGCTAAGAAAAACGCGATAATAATAAGAATAATAAGGCCTGGAAAAGAATTTGGGTGAATTGAAAATCATAGGAAGAATCGAGACCATCCAACGTACAGCATCGTTAAAGTCGTTGTTAGAATACTCAGAAATACTCATAATAGTCCTGGAGACCGAAGGAGACTTGCTGTCACTCAGCCTCTAGAGAACAACAAGCTTCGGCATGTGTGAATAATAATAATAATAATAATAATAATATAATAATAATAATAATAATAATAATAATCAAATCGCGGATAGGAGACCAGACCTAGTATTAATTAACTAAAAGAAAACGTGTCATCTCATGGATTTTGCCGTCCCAGCGGATCGCAAAGTTAAGGTGAAAGAAAACGAAAATATAAACAAATGCTTGGACCAGGTCAGTGACCTGAGAAGATTGGGGAACATGAAGCAAAATGTAAAATGTAACTGGGGCCCTAGTTCAGGTTTCCAAATGTTTGGAAAAGAGCCTGAAAGATTTGGTAATTCGAAGAATAATCGAGACCCTCCAAAAAAACAGCACTTAAGATCAGCTAGAATACTCAGAAGTGTCTAGGAGACCAGAACAGACTTGCTGTCACTCTGCCTCCAGTGAACCACCAGTTTAGGTGGGTGTGAAAAATCAATAATAATAATAATAATAATAATAATAATAATAATAATATTAAAAATAATAATAAAACAATTGTAGTTGGTGCACTTGGAACGGTCCCAATAAACTTGGGAAAAAGACTGGAGGGTCTAGAAATCAGAGGAAGAATTGAGACCATCCACTGCTGCAAATCGGCTAGAATACTCAGAAAAGTCCTGGAGACCTGAGGAGACCTATTGTCACTCAGGCTCCAGTGAAATATCATCAGCTAAGGCTGATGTGAAAAACGAATAAAAGAAGAAGAAGAAGAAGAAGAAGAAGAAGAAGAAGAAGAAGAAGAAGAAGAAGAAGAAGAGTTCAGATTCCAAAATTCCCAAAACGTCTAACGGGTCAAGTATGTTTTCTTTTTTGTTTTTCTTTTTTTTTGGAGGGGGGGCGGGGGCATCTTTTGTACTAGGTATTCTTAAATAAAATTTGAATTGGTCTTTTATCGCCGATTTTGATAACAAATGTAAGATTTGGCATATTTCAAATGAAATAATTATTTGTATATTATATAGAACCTCTACACATATCTTCAGATATGGGTGCAAATGTCGCTATGATTAAAAAGTCCCTATAGTTGACAACTTCTTTAGATAGTGAGTTATATCAGTTTTCTAGTAAGGAGTCTTTTGCCCGTGTCACACTAAGCTACGAAAGAAAAACAATATAAACAAATTCAAGAAGGTTGCCTTTCTGAAAAAGCTATCAATCAATTACCAACTCACTATCTGTCTGTCTGTCTGTCTGTATATATGTATGTCTGTTTTCTCTCTCTCTCTCTCTCTCTCTCTCTCTCTCTCTCTCTCTCTCTCTCTCTCCTCTCTCTCTCTCTATCACACACACACACACACATACACACACACACATATACACACTTTATCTCTCTCTCTCTCTCTCTGGGCGTTTTGCCTGTCTACCTGTCTATACAAATTCATGTATACATGCCTGAAAATTTGTTTTGTGAAAATATGCCATCATTTTTATACAGGACACTGCGCACGCTTATGGACATTATAATGTATCCATCCAATAGCGAATGAGATAAAGATTTTAATAAACCTTTTTACATCGCATGGGAAATTTACAGAAGATTTTTGCAAATACTTACGGCGCCACAAAGTTGCCCGTGGGCTTAGACATATAAAGGTTATTAGGTCCTCTGATGAAATCAGAAAGTCATTTTCGTTTCTTCGCTCTTACTTGCTATCTAATTGTATGCTTTCCCCATTTATTTCCGTAATTTTTTCGAATGGCAGTAATGGTTTATTTTCAGTTACAATCGTTATTGCTTTTTCTGTTTTTTAATATTTTTTATTTTGTCAAAATATTTTAGAACTAGTGATACGAGTTACCACGCGAAGTCGGCGTGTATGCATAAATAAATATATAACAAAGTGCTTAAAAGATACACGCGCAAAGATTATATATTATATATATATATATATATATATATATATATATATATATATATATATATATATATATATATATATGATAAATGGAAAACATTGGTTCAGATCTAAATTTATTTTCGCATTTCTTTGCCTCTTCAATCTGATTTTTACTAATTGGAAGACCTCACACCCGGTCTTATTGGTATGATCTCCCCGCTTCACTGATTTTTGCTGTTCCTTTTTCAAACTTCTGCATTTAATATGTCACCTCTCGGCCATGCACATGTTGGTCTTGTTTGCGACATTGCAGATTTTGAATTTGATTTCTTTACTTGTGAATATGCATGTTTTAACCATGTGTTTTATGTTCTGACTTGGGTATTGTATGTGTGTATATGGGTATGTAAATGTTCTTATGTTTTTTAGAAGTCTTCTCTTTACATAAGTTTAAAGTTTTTGCATGTGTACATTTGAATATTATTTCATTTCTTTTGTTCAATAGTTCCTTCCGGTTTTTTAATTTTGTTATTGCTATTTTTCCTCCAGACAAAGATGACACTTGTTTTTGAATCCTGTTGATGTTGAATTTAAAAAAAAATATTTGTCATTTTATTTGTGGGTTTTGATTTTTTTCTTTTTTTTTTCCCTGAAATTTTTATAAAGTTCGATTTGTTGTTTTAGTTTTTCATTTGTCTGTTATTGTATAAGAAAAATTTCCAGGGCGTGCTCGTGCTGCCGAAATGGAGAATTTTTCCTGGTATACTATGTCCTTAGATTTACATAAACCTCCATGTAGACAATCGTTTTTTTTTGTTTTAAACTTGCAGTCAGGTTCAATATGACTGTTGTTATATTAATGGGGTATTTGTGTTTTTGCTATTTTTTTTATTGTGTGCATTAATTACATTGCTTATGTTGTTGGTGCATGAGTAAGTAATTCTGAGTGTTTTTCTGTTAAATTTTTTATTCATTGGATTATTGATGTTGAAGTGTTTGTCAGTTAATTTGGGGAAAGTTTTACCTTTATTTATATTAGCTAGTTTGCAGTAAGGGTTGAGTTGAACCATATTCTTTTACGTTTTCTATACGTTGGTTTGATTTTTAAGGGGTTCTTGATATTCCAGTTCTTGTATGAATCAACTGTTTTGGAATGCACTATTATATATATTTTTTTGTTTTCATTAAATATTCTAAAAATCTTTTTTAAATTCTTTACTTCAATAAGTGTTAACAATTGTTCGTTTTCATTAAGAATGTACGTTATTTTATGGTGTTTGAAATCTGGGAGCATGTTAGTCTTATTTTTCGAATTGCAAACAAAAGTAACCGTCATCTTTTGGACAGACTTTATATACTTTTGTTCTACATAATCGGTATCATATTCGCCAACATAAAAAAATTGTCTTGCTAATGACGCGAAACTGCATCGCATGGTGAATCTCCAGTTCTCGAGGTCTGGTGAGTGTAGAATATCTCTTCATTGCTATTAGTTCTAGATTCACTATGACTCGGAGTGGTGGTACCTGATAGCTCAAATAGATTAATTTGAAAAGTATTAGTATTGTATAGAAATATAACTATTTAACTGTGAGAAATATATATGTATTAAATGGGAATACTTGATACAATATAACTGAAAAATATTAGAATTATACACAAATAAAAAAAAATGATTTAAAAGAAATAGAAATATTGCAATGGAACGTTGAAAATTTAAATGGTTACGGTTATAATCCAACATCTACAACTAAAACAAATTTTGGCATGAAATAACACATAAGCAGTTGATATGCCATTAAACAAATTAACTAAAATAAACCAAACGGACACAAAACCATGAAAAGTTTTGTATAACATTTCAGTATGGGTCGTATTTCATGAAACTCATATCAAACTTATTTTATTGTTCTGTGTCTGTCAGTCGGTCGGTCGGTCTCTCTCTCTCTCTCTCTCTCTCTCTCTCTATCTCTCTCTCTCTCTCTCTCTCTCTCTCTCTCTCTCTCTCTCTCATATTATATAATATATATATATATATATATGCGTGCGCGTGCGTTTTTGTGTGTCTGGGTGTTTGTAATTTAGTTATATAATAATGATAGATAAAAAAGATTATGTGCCCGGACCGTCTTAGGCCAGGTGCTCGGTAAGAAACCACTAAGAAGCGACCTTTGTTATAGTCACATAATTTTTTGGTTTCACTGGGCTTCCATCCTTTGTGTAGTCTATATGTTTTGTCTACAGGGCAAATGCTAAAGGAATCCATTGATTTACATGATGTCTTCGTTGGTCTTTCGGGACGCCGAAGGCAGAGCTTTCCGCTTTCAATGACAAAGAGATACGCGCAACTGGACACTGGCCTAGAAGCTAAGTTTTAGATCCTTCTGTAATCATTAATCCCCGAGGCGCCCTAACTGTAGCGGATTTAGTGCAAAACCACTTTATCTCTATGCTCCACAGTGACAGCATTACTTTGTTCCTGCACACTTCTCATCGGCAAGCAGTATCTATAAAAGGTAAGACGATGTCCAAGAAATAATAACCATTGATAAAAGTAAAGAGTGAGTTGTAAAAGGTCAGGGGAATACGTAAGGGAAAAAGTTGCAGTCATAATTAAGCAATATGACTGAAAATCGTATAACTTTCTTTATTTTACCTTGAGGTCAATATAATCGGCAAATACTCATTTAGATATCAGGCATATATATATATATATATATATATATATATATATATAATATATATATATATATATATACCAAGCGTGTTGGTAGATCCTTGCGGAGAGAAAAAACCCGGCAGAGAGTTTGATTGTAAAAATATACTACCAAACATCAACAGGAAGAAAAAATTTTTGAAAAAAAGAAAAGACCAAGATATTCGTACCAACAAAAAATAATCTATTGGTATAGTATTTGGCCAAAAGAAAAAACAATTTATATGCATATATATGTATATAAGATATATATATATTCATATAACCGCTAGGAGAAGCTAATTTGTAAAAAGTGCTCGATACCTAAGTAGAGCCAAGTAATAAGGATATCTACTGAGTCAGACGAACCTACTATTAGTTTCACATAAAGCTCTTCAGGGCTAAAATCTGACTCTAGAGTCAGATTTTTAGCCCTGAAGAGCTTTATGCGAACTAATAGTAGGTTCGTCTGACTCAGTAGATATCCTTATTATATATATATATATATATATATATATATATTATATATGTATATATATATATATATATATAAAGGTATGGAAACACACAATATTGTTAAAAATGAAAATATTTATATCATTTTCATAGCTAATATTGAACAGTATTTCGATTATAAAAAAATCTTCATCAGAGCATGTTTTTAATCCGGACTCATCGAGTGAGAAGCAGAAAATATGTACACGCTTTTTGGAACAACAATCCTTCCGGTTTGAATTTAAATTATTTTCTGCTTCTCACTCAATGAGTCTGGATTAAAAACATGCTCTGATGATGAATTTTATAATCGAAATATTTCCATGTTTTACAATATTGTGTGTTTTCATACCTTCTTATCTATATATATATATATACCGTCGGATTCATTCCCGTTCTCTTTACTATATATCTATAATGTGGGTGGGTGAGTATCTTTGCATAGAAAAACCGTGTTGATTACATATTTAGTATCAGTATTTGATAAGTACACTTAAAAAATGATACAAACTTGAATATACTATTTTAAGTTACCGGATTCTCTCTCTCTCTCTCTCTCTCTCTCTCTCTCTCTCTCTCTCTCTCTCTCTCTCTCTCTTCTCTCTCTCTTTCTCTCTCTTCTTCTTCTCTCTCTCTCTCTCTCTCTCTCTCTCTCACTCTCTCACTCACTCAGGCCCCACTCCATATATATATTATATATATTATATATATATATATATATAAATTTAGGATGAAATGGGAATTAATCTGACAATATGTGGAAAAGTAATGAATGAATTTAAAACGTAAGAGTCATGCGGATGATTTATTAATATTTGAAAATTATTGTTTAGGTTTAAAAAGCTTCACTTATTAAATACATGGCAAATATATGTCTATAATGAAATATATATCACATATGTATCTGCAATATTCATCAGGGCATTCAAATATCGCCTGTTGACGTTGGTGTTTGTTCATATTTATTCATTACTAATACCACTGAGTTCCAGTCCTGCCTGCCTTGGGCGGTTCTGCCGGGAACGTACGTTGACTAGTTAAACAGAATGGCCTTTTTAGCCAAAGTTTAATAAGAAGTGTAGAAAAAGGAAAAATCTGAATTTAAAACAACTTAACGGAATTTTAGTTATATCCTGACAATTGTGGATGGGTTGGGTGAATCGAAACATGTCAAAACCATAAATAAACAATTGAATATATATTCAGCCTCATTCCTATTAATTTTATAATAAATAAAGGAAATATTTATTCATTGGACATAGGTATTATTTATTTGTCTATTTTTTAATCGTTTCAGTTGCTCTAGCGTGCCACTCAGAACCACAAGGTTCCAGGTTCGATGCCGGCCCTCGTCACCTCAGCATACGAGTAGCACAGTGAGCTGTATGGTAATGCGAAGAACTGATGGTAGGTGTGGTTCTCCACCTCAAACACCAAAACAATCTACTTGGTTTAGCGCTAGTGAAAAGGGGACAGACTCTCGCTGTGTGGCTGATACCGACTTTAGGCCACCCCGACGTCTTTACTTTTTTTACTTTACATTATTTATAGATTTGTATTTTTTTCGTTTTTCTTTTTGGTGTATTAAATTTTCATCTGAAATATTTATTTTTAGAATTATTTAAACCCCACCAAAATTTGCCAATATTTCAATCTACCTCACTCATCTCAGGTTTTCTATTTCAATGTGTTCTGTTTCTACTACCTCGTGATGGGGGTGTTTTGCTTAGTAATCAACTCTGCTACATACTCTAGATATTATGACGTAAATAATATTGAATTTTCCCTAGCACCTTATGGATTTGATCTCTATGGTGAGATAAAGCA
>CM042139.1:75093608-75146108 GCA_023376005.1 Doryteuthis pealeii
GATGCAATTAAGGTTAGTTTATTCGGCACTCAGGATGTCAATAACCAAAAAATAAAATGCAAAAAAAAGTTGTTTGTACATCTAAATATGAGATCAAATTCTGAAAAACCCACAAAAAATATAAAGACAAAAAAAAAACTATCAAAGTGAGTGATTTCAACGTAGCGCAAAAATATGATCTTACTGCTGAGGGAAAATGGCGTCCTGGTGAATCAAATATGCCGTCGCCTTCTAATCCTTCTAAACAGTCAGGACACTTTTCCCGTTCAATTTTCGCCATAAAGCGTCCAGGAAATTACTAGTGAACAACGCACTAGACTCTGTTTTTTCGGTATTAATGGCCATTTCCGAAATTTCAACAGCATTACACTTGGGTGAATTGCAGCTTTATTCAGCTAAGAAAGTGTCTTCATCTATTTGCATCTATTCCAGACATGTAAAAACTCAAAAGACAAACATCCGGACCAACGCACTCACATGCGTATACCCAGACACATACATATAAACACACATGTATACCGAAAGAAAAAACATTATATATATATTATTATTTATATTTTTGCTTGAAGGCAATTATAATGCATGTATCGTATAAAATTCGATAATTATAGAAAATAATCTTGACAAGAGAATCCCGCAAAGGACGGCTCGCCATGCAGAACACCGCACAGACCGCCTCGACTTTATTAAGTCTCTTCAGCGATGTACACCAACGACTCCCCTCCGACAGGAATCGAAACCGGGACTTCACAGGCATAGCCAGAGACCATATCCGTTCGGCCGCCGGTACATAGCGAACAATCCCTGCGAAATTAACCTTGTCAATGAAACTACTACACGCCTCTACCATAGTAGGTAAGTGGACGTTTATTGTGTAGTAAACAAACTCGGCCGTAAGCTCTTCGGCGAAGTGAATAAGATTTTTGGATGTTTGTTTGTTTATAGAAGCATTGTTGAATAAATTATTATTTATATTTTTGAGAATTTCCATCATTGGAGTAAGAACTATATTCAAGTCCTGAAGATGGTCTAAAAAGAGACCGAAACGTTGCACCATCGACAATAAACATCAAGTTTCCATAACATCCCGTGTTTGTCTACTTTTCTCCACACACACACACACATATTATATATATATATATATATATATATATATATATATATATATATATAATTATATATATATATATATATATATATATATATATATATTATATATATATATATAGCTCAGTCTATATATATATATATATATATATATATATATATATATAAATATATATATATATATATATATATATATATATATATATATAGATAGAGAGAGAGAGAGAGAGAGAGAGAGAGAGAGACTGATATATATATATATATATTATATATATATATATATATATATTTGAGCATACGAGCACTGTGACGAAAAGGTTGGGTAAAGAAAAGGAGGTCCCATCATTGTGTAATTGTTAACAAGGTAGTCTCGTAAATCAATTACTACTGAATAGTGTAATCTTTGTTGGATGTCACATACTTACGGAATTGTGTCTAATAATATTGAGATTTTTTTTTCAGAATCTAGAATTCGTGTTTTTTTTTGTTTGTTTGTTCTTTTCTTTTTTTTTTCTTTTTTTTTCTTACTAAAAATTCCCGTATAGAAACTTATAGAAATCTCCTGATACGATTATTCAGACACTTATCTTTATAGAAAAAAAACGTTTTTTATTAGTTCTTTTTTTTTTTCAGATTTCATAAAATAAAATAGTTGGGGAGCTCGTAAAAATATTTCCCCTAATATATTTTAAGAAAAAAACTATTTCAAACAGATGAATATTTACCGAACATTTCATGAAAATTTGACTATTAGTTGATTTTTCATAGAATTTTTTAAAAAGCCGGTAGTCAACTTGGTTTTGGCTATTGTAAATTTCAATTGATTTAACGGTGCAAAAAGGTGAACATTTTTATCGTTTATAATTTTCATTATTTTCGTAAGCTGAATTTTATTTAAATCATCAGTTGTTTTAATGTTTCTTCTTTTGAATGGTTCAAACATTTTGAAGATAATATTAACCTTTATTCAAGTGTCATTGTGTTAAATATAAATCCAGTTAACAATTTCAAAATGATAATAGTATGTGTTTTTTTATATCCGCTTTTTTTAATAATCAATGCGATTTTTTTGTTTGTTTACAATTTTGAGAATAATATTTGAAAAAAAAAACTTTCCGTGCGTAAGACAATTTAAAAATAATTCACAGTTCGTACTAAATTACAAAACAATCACATTCAACAATGTTGACTTATTAGTAGAAATAGAACGGACATTTTGAATAACTGCTGAAAATAGGCAGCAGTAAGCTCCTGTGGCTGGCGAATCAGCAGGAGCAAATATACGATGATTACCGAAACTCGTTTAATTTTGTTTGATTAATTAATTAATCAGTAAACATCAAATTTTGTGTGTTTCTTAGTTAGAAGGATATTAATCTGTATGCAAGATTTCGAATCTGAGTAACCTCATTTTTGGAGTTATACGTCGACACGTACATACCAAACTTCCTTTCATATATATATATATATATATATATATATATATATATATATATATATATATATATATATATATATATAATGTTTGTGGTGAACAGTTGCAAGGTAACGTTGGGAATATTCTTTTACTATTCCTAATGGATTGCCAAGTATTCTGAAAAAGTAACCCCCTCATAGAAGCCAATAACTTTCCGCGACTTCTGCTGAGAAAGCCTTCGAATACCTAAAAGTTCAAGTCGAAAATGCAAGAGTGTATTCTATGGAGGAAACAGTTCCTTTCACCGTAGAGACCTATGCTTCATACCACATTATTGCAATCTCATTGAACCAATCTGGTAGAGGCTTTTAAGTACCAGGGAACGAAAACACTCTTCTATAGAAAAGGAATCCGAAACCATCATCGAAGCGTTACGTAAATGGAGGCACTACCTAACTGGACGCCATTTCACTCAACATTCTTATCAAAGATCAGTCGCATTCATGTCTGATTCAAAACAGGCTTGAAAAAGAAAAAATGATAATATCCAAAGGTGGAGGGTCGAACTTGTATGTTATAGTTTCGATATTAAATATCGCCCGGGGAGAGATAATGTTACTGCAGATACGTTATCTAGAACTTATTGTTCTGCTGTAAGCTTGGATATTCTATAGAAATTACACATCTCTTTGTCAACCCGGTGTTACACGAATGATACATTTTGTTAGATCTAGGCACCTTCTTTTCTCCGTGGAGGATGTAATGACAGTATCTGTCTCTTGCACAGTATGCGTTGAATAGCGGGATTCCATTGAAAGATGTTTTATTTTTAATAGTAATAATTCTATACTTATCTTCTCACTGTTCAACTATTCCCTTGGCTCGATAGGAGATGGGCTCTGTTATTCTGGTTGATAGTAGCTCGGTCTGTCTGTGTCTGTTGTTTTATCTGTTTTTTGGGCTGGATGGCATTCTCACTGTTCTCCAAGTCTGGAAATTACTTGGGTCGTCTTGAGGCTGTCTCGGCTTGTGAAGTTGCTTAGTTTTTAATTACAAACACAATACCTTCTTGTTTTTTCTGAGCTCATTTATTTTAGCCCGAGTAAAAATTCCTTCGTGAACAGACACTCATATCTCATCTGTTCTTTTCAATCACTCATCCCAGACTGCCAACGCATCACTCGTTCTCCTGATGGTTTCCATCGAACAATCAGAGATCGACAGGTTGCCTTTCATACGTCACCCCCAAAATTCTAGTAACTTTCCACTCTTATCTACAAAGTTAGTTTATTTGCATCTCAATATGTAATTTATGTGCCGAAGGCAAGCCTCGGTTTTACCAGCCTGGCGCTCATTCCTTAATAAAAGCGACTATGCCTTTTGAAAGGCAGTTGACTTCAAAGGACCCATGGTCTCTTCTAGTAACCGATTTCTCGTTACAGTAAAAGACGAATATACCCGATTCCCTTTTGTCTGGGCTTGTTCTCACATGTCTTCGCAAACAGTTACCAAATGCTTCATCCGTCTCTTGGTCAACTTCAGTATGCCGATGTATGTGAATTTTGGAAGCGGTTCCAGCTTAATGTCAACTGAATTGAAGACCTCCTTACATAAAAAATATTATCAGTTTCTATCCCTGTCGGCTGCGGCTTTAGAATACACTGACTGCTCCTCTGCAGATGGATATGACCCATGCAGTGTGTTCACCTGTTGTTCGAGGTTGGCGATTTGTGTTGTTTAAGAAATTAGAGGCTGAGCAGTCCATGACATCCAACACTCTACTCTGGCTCTTACTTAAGCTAAACGTGCGGTAGGAGAGGCCACATCCTATCAATCGGCTGGTTACGTCAATTTATAGCATCTATATGATTGTCCAGACCCTATTGTTTTTATTGCCTTTATGGCAAGCTCCAAACATTTTTATCTTATATATGTACTAGAGCGCGGTGGCTGAGGGTCTTAATGTTCTGTGTATGACGTTAAACTCAATCTGATGGTCAAGTTATATTACTTGAACTCTGGTGAATGTGGAGTGTGAGTTCCTCACCATTACTCACAGAGCAACACTGACCCGGGTTGGTATTAACTGTTAGGGTCCCATTTATGGGTTAAACAGAAAGAAATGAGTTTTTAGAAATTGAGTACCTATCAAGAATGAGAAAAAAGAAACATCTTAAGCATGAAATAATCCAACAAGGGTTGCTATGCCGTAGAATCCAACCAACAAATCAACATTATCAGTTTCTGAATAAAGTACGTGTGTACATAGATGTGTTTATACATATATTCTTTTTTATGCATATAGCTCTTACTGAGCGAACGTGAAATGTTTTAATATATAACTGCATTAAATTAATTATATATATATATATATATATATATATATATATATATATATATATATATGGTGGACTCTCCTATCGAGAACGATAGATGAGGGTCAGCAGTGAGTGATTTGATTCCTCCCATGTTGTGCATGTTGTCAAGAAAGCATTTTATGTTTCCTCGAGTGTGACAGCAGCCCAGCCCTGCTGCGAGACATGAAGCCACACTGACAAACGAAATGATCCAAGACAGGAGTTAGATGTTTTTCTTTTAAAGTTATGCGGAGCCGATCTCTATGCTTCAGTCTATTTTGTTCAAAACGGGTCTTACGCCATTCCTTCCGATCCGATGCTAGATCTTCCCAAAGGTCAATATCTAGGCGTTTCAAATTGTCCTTCAATTTGTCCTTGTAGCGTAAGAGAGGACGTCCAATGGAACGCTTAGCATTTGGTAGTTGCCCGTATAAAAACTTCTTTGGAAGCCTGTTCTCATTCATACGGACAACGTGACCAGCCCACCTAAGTTGAATCTTGGCTAGTAGGGTTTCAATGCCAGCAATATCACATCTTTTTAAAATTGTGCTGTTTTTTTACTTTGTCATCCCATTTTATACCGCAAATGACACGAAGACAACGCGTGTGTAAAGTTGGTTTATGTGCTTGCGGTAAAATGTCCAAGCTTCAGCACCATACAGTAAAGTAGAAAGCAGGACTGCTCTGTAGATGTTAATTTTTATTTTAAGAGATACATCTTTGGTACTCCATAAACGATGTTTTAGATTGCCGAATGCAGTGCTAGCTTTACCTATTCTGGAATGGATTTCTTTGTCCATTTTTCCATCAGATGTGACTGTTGATCCAAGATATTTAAATGTGTCAACAATCTTCAATGCTTTTCCATCAATGAAGACAGATGGATTTACAAGACGTGGATTGCAAGCTGCGGGCTGGTATAGTTGTTCAGTTTTTTTTAATACTGTTTGTAAGTCCAAATGCTTTTGATGTCTCAGAGAATTTATCGATGATGGTCTGGATGTCTTTTAGGCTGTGTGCAAATAGAGCGGCATCGTCTGCAAAGAGAAGATCATGTACAAGCTGCAAGGAAATTTTTGACCTAGCTTTAAAACATTGTTGATTTATACCACTTGTTCTAAATTCAACATCTATTCCTTCGCTTAGATCTGAGAATGCTTTCTCGAGCATAGCAGAAAAAAATAATGCAAATAGAAGTGGAGCAAGAACACAGCCTTGCTTAGTACCGTTTGAGACAGAAAAGGTACTGGATTGCTCGCTACAAGATCTCACAGAAGCCCTCATTCCTTCATGCAAAGAGATGATCTGAAGCATCTTATTTGGGACTCCGAATTTTGACAACACTTTCCACAGAGCAGTCCGGGACACAGTGTCGAAGGCTTTTGTGAAATCCACAACAACTATGAATAAGTCTTTGTTTTGTTCTCGTGCCTTCTCCTGAGCCTGTCGAAGACAGAAAATCATATCTGCTGCTCCTCTACCTGAGCGAAAACCGCACTGAGTTTCTGGTAGTGCTGATCCTGAGACAAAGTCATTAAGCATTTTAGGGGTGATACGACCAAAGATTTTGCCAGCAACCGAGAGAAGAGATATTCCTCTGTGGTTGTCACAGCCATACTTGCTTCCTTTGTTCTTATATAAATGGACAGTTGATGCGTCCTTAAATTGTCACGGGACTTCACCCTTGTCCCACACAAGGTTGAAGAATTTGCAGAGCCTGTGTGTCAAAAGATTGGTTCCACGTTTTTACAATTCTCCTGAAATTCCATCTTTGCCAGGTGCTTTTCCATTTGAAAATTGTTTGATAGCTTTCTTCACCTCAAGTATTGACATGTTTGCAGATAGGGATTGTACAACAGTCAGTCAAGAGGATATTATCCACTGACATAATTGGTGATAGACCATTGGAAACATTTTTTTTCTTCTTTCTTTTAACGTCATTTTCTTACCGGTTAAAAAAAGAAAGAAATAGGTTTATTTTCACACATAACATTAACAAAATGTGTGAAGGCTGATAACTAATTAGAACTGAGCCTACTCTAGTTGTTAACCACTTCTGCTATTTCATATGTTTACTTAATCATTAAAAAATTTAAAATATTAATATATATATATATATATATTAATATGTCATCCACAGACACGTGTTTCGACGTTTCACGCCTCTTCAGTTACTGCTAGACACAACTATCCTTGGGTAGGGTCGAACTCGGACTGACCGCATGGTAGTCCGATATCTTATCCCCTCGCCCACTGACAGCTGATGCGGGGACTGGTGTTTTTAAACTATTAAGTACATAGGAATGTATTTTACAGTCACAGAGAGATCAAATTTCCGGAGAAATGATCATTGCTTATTTGCTTAGCAGTGAAAGTTAATTTAAATTACCAATTAGAGAGCTCATTACCAAATTTTATGGGAGCATATATTAATAAGTCATCCACAGACACGTGTTTCGACGTTTCACGCCTCTTCAGTTACTGCTAGACACAACTATCCTTGGGTAGGGTCGAACTCGGACTGACCGCATGGTAGTCCGGTATCTTATCCCCTCGCCCACTGACAGCTGATATATATATATATATATATATATATATATATATATATATATATATATATATTCGGGTCTCGAACCCGACCAGAGGTAGCTGCTGAAAAATAAGTATAGCTGCACTGATGAGGGGTAAACCCCGAAACGCGCGTCTGTAGATTGCTTTATATACGCTCCCAATTTTCAGGTTGAGCACTCTGTTTAGAAGGGACTAATTGCAAAAATTCACCGCTTCGGCGCAAAGCTAGTCTCGCTTGTTTATATAAGTTAGAGACCTCTGGTGAGTTTATTCTGACTTCTATTCTTGGCAGCTGCTTGTGGACCCATCGGTAAGAGACTTGATGAGCGAAAGTTCATGCTGGTCTCGAATCCGACCAAAGGTAGCTGCTGAAAATAAGTATAGCTGCACTGATGAGGGGTAAACCCCGAAACGCGCGTTTGTAGATTGCTTTATATATATATATATATATATATATATATATATATATATATATACGCGTGTGTGCGAATGTGTGTGTGTATGTGTATGTGTGTGGTCTGTTAGATGTTTGAAGGAACGATATATATATACCGAGAGAAAAAAATAAATAGGCAAATACAAAGGAGATTTCATGCGTTTAATTTTTATTATTATTATTAGTATAAACAATAAATAAAAGAGAAATCCACGCTGATTTCCCTTAAAATGTGAAAATAAATCATCTCAGCTTTCATTCCAGTTATGAACACATCCCGACTTTGGGCGGTCGAGGCCTTCGATTTCATTTCTGATAAACAGCATTACATTCAAGTGGAATACAATGTTCCTGCATATTCAATATCACGGAACCGTCAATATGTTTCGATTTATTGTATTCTTATTTCATTTATCAATGATTATACTAGTAGCTATTAACGCAAGGACATGTCTTATCTTCAGAATGGAACTCACACACACACAATATATATATATATATGTGTGTGTGTGTGTGTGTGTGTGTGTGTGTGTGTGTGTGTTGGGTTTATACCTGCATTCACGACCTGAAACTTTTTGCCTGTATGGATTTTACTGCCTTATATCTGAAAGAGAGATACCTGGTGTGAATAATTGAGGAAGAATCATTATTTTTGTGTCAAAATAAAGTCCCCCGCGGTAAATATTTGCTCGTTTTTTTTATATAGAGCCATACAGTACCCCATGTTATAAGCAACATATAAACAATAATCTGAAAAGATACTGTTCTGTTATTTTCATAAATTGCAACTGTAAGCAACTAATGATTGAAAAATCAGCATGTAACGAAAAGAGACGGAAAACAGCAAAAACATTCTCCCATGTACAATGCATGTTAAGGAGATTTCTATTCTAGCTCCATAAACACCTTCATGCATTGAAATTGTTATAAATGGATGGGTATTCGTCACGGTGAAAAAATAAAATCAGGGTTCTTAAATCTAAGAGTGACATAAAATACAAGGATGGGTCAAAATGTTTTCAATATTTTTGTTCATGCTACTTTTCGACGAGTATATCACGTGGCCAATGTAATTCCAGCTGTAATTAAGTGTATCGTGGTTATTGGTTGGTTGTTTTTTTAATTTTATGGCATATCAACACTTTTCGGGGTCATTCAATGCCGAATTAAGACATTTTGATATCAGATTGCTTAGAGTCCCTGTGGCTGTTTAAATTGCCAGCCATCTAAGTATTGAACCAGCTCATCGCTGCTTAATTTCGGTGATCTAGCGGAAACCGGTTACAACTGGTCCGCTGACACGATATGCACTGCGTTGACCCGCGTGTGATCTAAATGCTACAAAAAATGAACGTGCAACGTAGTATAATTCGGGAACTTATGCTTTACGAGTTCACACTGCGGCCTAACGCCATTTGATGTGCGAAAGATGAAGATGAAGTTGATCAATCTACATGTTTTGATGGAATTTCGCTCAGGTTACATGAGACAAAGCGACGAGAAAAGGTCAAGTAGGCCTAAAACCCTGTATTCTGTAGCCATGCTCGAAGCCAAAGAGGCAAATCCGGAGAGTAGCAATAGAAGATTATTAGGCGAGCTAGGTATCTCACAGTCCAGTGTGGTTCGTCACTTTCAGGACCATGGCAAAGGCATCTAAAGCTGCCAAATTGTGTCCCAGGTTGCTAAAAATATGGCAAAGAATTTAATACATCCTAGTAATTTTATCTATCTTTATATTTACAAAACTACAAGTAAAAATAATGAATAGATTTTTACACACGTTTTATATATTGCAAAATCCGATATTTTATTTGTGACAAGGGATGACTGTAAACTACATCTACTGGTGATGTACCATTTCTGGAGCTATGTGTAGGGTGGAATGCCTCTTCATTGCTAATATTCCCAGGTCCACTCGGCCCGGAGTGGTATTGGCTCTTAGATTTCCATCCTGGGTTAAATAGATAAAAAATGAGTTTTAAAATATTTAAAAAAAATTAGCTGAAAAAATGAATACCTAACAAGAATGAATATAACATATATATATATATATATATATATATATATATATATATATATATATATATATATATATATATGCAGGTGACGTTTGTTTGTAGCTGAGAATACTAGATACACTATAATATCACCACAATGTCATCTCAGCTTTTAATCATTATGCAAAGTTTTGATTCTTGTGTTTCTTCTCTGCTATTGTCTTTTAACTGTTGTTTCATTCCATAAAGAAGTTAGGTTTTTCCATTCCTTATTATCTTTGCAATAATTTTTTTCTTTATTCTAGTTTAACTTTCTTTGACAGATTCTGGTTTGTGCATTTAGAATTTGTTACAATGTCCAAACTTTAGGCTCAATTCCCAGTGGATCACCTTTCTTACCCTGTGATACCTGCTCATGTATTCCTTTTGTGCTAGTATACTGAAATCTATTATTATTATTATTATTATTATTATTATTATTATTATTATTATTATTATCTTGGTTTTTCACAGACATCTAAGCTGGTGGTTCACTGGAGGCTGAGTAACAGCAAGTCTCCTCAGGTCCTCCGGACTCTTCTGATTATTCTAGCTGATCTTAACAGTGCTGTTATTTGAATGGTCTTGATACTTTTCGGATTTCCACTTCTTCCAGACACTTTTCCAAACCACTGGAAACCATTGGCACTACATTTTATTTCATGTTCCACAGGGTTTTCAGCTCTCTGGCCAGGTCTAAGTATCAGTATATTTTTTTGTTTTCTTTCACCTTCACTCTGTGATCTGCCGGGAGGGCAAAATCGACGATATGACACGTCTTCTTATTTTTGCTACTTAATACTAAGCCTGGTCTCCTAGTCGGGATTTGGTGATACGTCTGTATCTCAAAATCCCAAAGAATTTATCATTATTATTACTATGAGAGTTTTTTTTTCAATCAGAGTAAGCTATTGGTCCTCCAATGTAGTCTGAGTGACAACTTATATTTTCTGTCATTTATTAATTCGTAGTTGCTGCTGTCGTTCATTCTTATGTTATTAAAATTATTTCTTCTTACCTGGTAAATATGTAATTATTTCTTTTTACAAGAAATATATATATATATATATATATATATATATATATATATATATATATATATATATACTCAATATGACCGAAATTCATATATATTCTTGTTTTAACGACATTATGAACTTATCTGTTGTTGTTTTTGCCCAGTGGTAATGAAATATTTATATTCAATTTTTGAGTTAATATTTCTCAAGAGATTTTCACACAATTATATGACATTTATTCATACCTAATACAAATAATTTACATACAGTTGTATTGTTTCAATTATTCTCATGTAAAACTAATTATTTTTTTACACAATTATATGCTTTCAAGTAGATAATTGTATTTGAAAATACTCATTTGTTTGAAAACAGTTATATCGTTCGAAGTAACTAATAATAAGCCTGCATAAACAATTATAGCTTCAAGTAATGATCCTTAATACAAGAACATACAGTTATATGGTAACAATTATTCCTATCGAAAATAAATACTTTCCAAATATATATATTTAAGCCATAGATGGGTTTCTAATAGGTATTACAATTTCGGCTTTGAGACGCGCGTTGTGGATGATTATCGTCATAGAAAATGGGCAGGGCGACACAAGTTCAAATCACGGACGAGGCTGTTTAAATTTCCCATTGCGCTAATACCTCAAGGAATTGTTTGAATCCAACTATTCCCCCTACAGATATGGGCAAATAGTAGGGTAGATGTATTTTTAACCTTGGTATGGCTACTGGTCTAGGAGAAAGAAAAAAGTAATTTAAATGTTAAACTCAGCTTAAGAAATTGACCTTGTGTCCTATCCTGCTCAATTCCGGGTTAGTAATAATGGCAATGAAAGTGTAATCCTTTCACCTCAGAGATCCAAACTTAGGGAATCGGCACCAGTTGCAGTTTAGTGTGCTACAGAACATCCCTTGTATTAGGGGAGGCTTTTACCCATCTGCAGAGGATCTGTTGACGTATTCTCAACTCCACCGATATTGCTGTCTAAATTCAATTATCTATTAAAATAGAATTAAGTAATAAAAACCTTATTCAAAGATTCAGCGATAAAAGCTATTACTTTTGTAACACCGGCCTATGCAAGTAGCACATTTGAATATGTTATAGAAATACAAAGAATGTCACTTTCGTAAGTGTATTCGGCTGGAAAATGTGCATGCTAATACTTTAACCACTCTTGCAAAGAGACTTTTGACTTCTATAAATTTGAGCCAGATTTGCTTTCAGTTCAGTCGTTAAGAGGCCGTGATCTGTGCATACGATACTTCCTTCCAGAAGATGTGAGCTGTCGGGTGCCTGACATGATCACGTAACCCTGAATATGCTTCCGGAAAATGCAGAGATCAATTGTATTCTCGAGCGATTTATTCCTTTAAATAATTGATGTTGAATGGAAATCCTTCGGTTGGGCGCTGTGCCGGGTGTTAACCAGAATAAAAGTCATTTAATCTCTCTGACGTTTCTATTGTAAAGCCGCTGTGTTTCGAGCAGCGGGATAAGTTAATTATAATTCATATTTACTGAGACTACATTTATGTCTATGTGTGTACATGTGCGTGCATTAACAGAAATACGCTTCGATATGCTAATTCATCAGTTGTATCAATATAGGCTTGGCCCAAGGCTAAATAACACAAAATAGAGCTGTTATATATATTTACCAACCCATCCGCACGAGTAGGATGTGAAACAATGTCAGTTTCTCAAGCGGAATTTAACATGTTTGAATTGAGAATTTTCATTCTCCTAGACTGGTTACCTACCCAAGGTTAAAGAGCGTTGTCTGTCCTACTGTTTACCCATAGTTGTATGCATACCCAAGGGTATTAGCGCTGTATGCAATGCAAACAGCCACGTTCAGGATTTGAAATCGGGTTTCTTACGACTCTAACCATTAAACCACGTACCTCCATCAATATATATATATATATATATATATATATATATATATATATATATATATATATATAATTCACCCACAGACACTGTGCTTCAAGGTTTCGCGTCTCTTCCGTGTGGCAAAACACAGCAATTACCTCTGACCAGGGGCGATACCAGGCTAACTTTTCCTTATCCCGATTCGTTAACCTCTCGGTCATTTGACAGGTGCCGTTAAGGAGTTGTGTTTAAACAATTAAATACATACACTTGTTTATATATTTTACGATCACGAGAGAGATTCAGTCTCTCTCTCTCTCTATATATATATATATATACACACACACACACACACACACACACACACACATATATATATATATATATATATATATATATATATATATATATATATATTGGTGAGCAGAATGTTTATATCCATTTTATCCTAATGGGATATTATTGTTACGTGGCGGGATCTAATTTAAGGAATTTGTAGGTAAATCACTATATGGAACGTGGCAGGATCGATTTTTAATGTATGTATTGTTATTAGTCATCAAATTGAATCTTATTATAATGGAGATTGTGTGTTTTTCTGTCTGTAACCGAAACTATATCACTACTCAAGTCACAATTCCCTTAATTATCTACGTCAAATTATCCATGGTTTCATTCTTTTAAACCTTCAATTATTAATAAAATGTTTACATTATTAATACTGTTGACCATATCTACGTACTAATAACATGTGATTGTATTTATATATACAACAAAATAGCGGCATACAGTATGAACGGGAAGGCTTATTTGCATATTGATATTTAAAATTTGATTTTAATAAATATGTGCTTAGTATTATTGATTTCTAATTGTTTGGTTTTATCTTAATGAATATGAGCAAAAATCTCGGAGATAAATCTTGAAAGAAAATTATTTACAAGAAGAAATAACTGTAATTTTATTCTTTACTTCCTATTTTAACTAAATAGTTAAATTAGAAAAATTTAGCAATGAAAGACGGAAGGGATGGAAGAGTAAGTTTCAGTTGTTCTATTTTTTTGATTATAGCACCCTGTTTCAAATATTTTTTTTTCATTCTTATTTCGTTAGTCTTTCTAATTTAATATGATATTTTATTACATTAAAACTTAAGTACTTGCACCCGGAGGGTGCATATATTTGCTAGTATATGTAACGTAGTATCACATTGAAGAGTATGCAATTTCAATCCTTTACTTATCTGCTTATCTGCATAAGAGTAACTGCGTGGCTAGATCTGTTGTTGGGCTGGCATTTTCTCTGTTCTCCGTTTCCGGAACTCCTAAGTTTTTCCTTGGGCCCTGTCTCTTTCTTGTGTCCGTTGGCAGTTCTTAATAACGAACACGAGACGTTGTTGTTGTTTTCAGAAGTCATTCATTTTATTTAAAACTCAAGATGTGAATTTTGGTTCTCGAATGGACACACCGCTATTGTGATGCATCTCTTTCGAACACCTCAGCCTGACCCCTCAACTCTTGAGTCCCTCTCCTTCTTCACCCTCTCTCTTTCACTCTCCTCTCACCTTGTTCTGTCCAATCAGAGATCAAGGTCCATTATTCAAGTCCTCCTTATTCTCATTAAATTTCCATTATTACTCTTTTCTAAAAATTTTCAATTTCTACACCCCCTCACTACGCATACGTTACACGTGAACTCACTGCTGACGACACACTTCGGAATTCCAACCACCTTATTATTTAACATTATTTTCATTCGCGTTTTTTGTCGCATCCTGCGTGTAATTAAGGGGTTTTGTCAATATATTCATTAAATTCGCCCGCATTTGCTTGTCGTTCAATGTTTATTTTACAGGATAAAAAAAAATAAAAAGTAAAAAGAAAACACCTGTAAAAAGATGTATTATTAAAATTAAATATCAAATTATTACAGATTATTCCGAAATAAACATTAACTTCTAAATAAGAAATACAAACATCATATCTCCTCCAAACTAATTAGATATATATTTACCAACCCCTCCGCACGAGCATGATGCGACACAAGATCAATTTCTTAAGCGGAGTTCAACGGGTTTGGATTCAGAATTTTCCTTCTCCTAGACCGGTTGCTTAACCAAGGTTAAATAGCCCAGTCTACCCTACTATTTATCCATACTGTTGGCTGAAAATAGCTAAAAGTTGTTTACATTTGCGTCGTGCGATAAAGTCTCCAAAGTGGAATATAGTATGCTACTAATACCTAAACAAAGCGAGACAAATTTGCGATTTCTGTTTGGCGTGATGGTAAGATGCCGGCGTGCCGTTTCGGCACAAAGGGTTCGAGTCACACGCTAGGCGGTCCTCGTATCTATAGCTCTACTGACGAGACCTAATAGGTCGAAATATATATTCAGAGATTGATTTTTCTCGATTTGTTTAGCCTCACATTTAAGTAGTTAAAATCTCGCCTAATTAAACATAAATGAATTAACTTTCAAAAAATTAGGTCTGACTAAAATTAAAAAGCACATATTCTCCCAAATATACTGTCGGCTGAAAATAGCTAAAAGTTGTTTACATATATATATATATATATATATATATATATATATATTAGTTATTTACATATATTAGTCATATATATATATATATATATATATATATATATATATATATATTAGTTATTTACAGCTTCATGTTTCATTCGGGACAAAGAACGTCGAGAAACAACCCTCTAGTGGTCCTTATTGGCCCCCTTATGTACCTTCATTGGAGCTGTAACAAATCTTTTCCCAGTTTGGTGATATCTTCCAATTGTTTTGGATATTTCTAATGTAGACACGCCTTTGGAAATTTCAGATGTTATAATATCTTTCTCAGAAGGGGTCAAGTCATATTTGCTACCCATAATTGCACGAGTATAATGACACTTGTTTATCTTCTATGTCGTATTGATATTGCAAATGGCCACTGTTTCTTTCCTGTTGCGCAGAACAATACAGTTTTTATACAGCCTGCGCATACAGCTATTTCCATTTTACTGTGAAGGTTTCGTTAAATTCCAATCTCATCGCCCTAATTATCTCTCGCTAATCAGAGACATAATGTACGAAAAAATAGAATAAAAATATCGTCTACGTAAGTTGATGTGTGGTAAAAAGCGCGCGATGTCAGTCATGTTTTGTATGCTCAATAGCGTATATTCATATAAATACATTATTGTAGCTTTATATATTATATATCAATATTATATATATATATACTATTATATATATTTATTATTATTATAATTAATACATAATATACAATCACTACCACCATTATATATGTGGTCGTCGAGTGTGGAATATACTTATAAATGTAATCATATAGATAAATATAATATAAATATATCTTACTTCTAGACGCTAATATATTTCACATAAAAATGTACACTCACTATATATATATCACTATATATATATAACCGTATAATACAAAATTATAATAAGTCTACTATCCTTCTGCATTATATGCATATCCATATATAATATTATATATATATATTTATAAATAATATGTGTGTGTGGTTGTGTGGTGTCCTGTCCGGTGTAGAAATAGTTCAGTGTTGTGTGGTCTCGTTAGATGTAGTACTGTACTAAAGCGACTTGCAGGGCATGTGTCGTCTAGCTAGCAATCGCTGATAGCATGCGGTTTCTTGGCGCCTGTTGTTTTGCTGATTTGTATATATTATAAGGATCTACAGCAACTTTAATTTTTTATTATTCATAATATGCAGATTGTTACAGGTATTATATTCCTCACTGTATAATGATGACATCTTACTCTCGCGGCAGAGAAGATATCAATCTATTGTACTCCGTTACATAGGACTATGGGTACATAGTAGAGTCTAGACATGTAGGAGTCTCTTTATAATCTTTGCATTAAATAGGATATTCAGCTTGTTCATATACCGGGTATAATTGTTAATCTTTACTGTGTGATGTAAATTGTAAAGTTGAGTCTCCTTCGCTCACTGATAATGGATATATTGACAATCTAATGTTGTCTATATGCAGTAGGGTTGTGTTGTACGTGCAAGATGCTGGCGATATGCCGTGGTGGGACGTCTAGCGTGTGCTACAAACAGATTATTAAATAGTGGTGGGATGTGTATTACTCATCGTGACATGCCGATAGAGTTAGAAGTTAAGACTCGAATGTGAGAGAACACAATGTATTTACTGTGTTGATTTACGTGATATGGTAGAACCCGATCGCAGAGATATTTAGCAGCTGAAGGACCGGAGTATCAAATGGTCTTCCGACTATAGCTATTTTAGTGTTAATGGTCAGAGTGACATAAAAGAACATTAATGGTAACATATTTCATAACGTGCGAGAAATATCTCTATGTGTGATAAATGAATTATTTATAATGAAAGGTGACCAGTGATTCTCAGACGTAGGAGACTCGACTGGCGCATGTGAGTATAATAGTGTCAGTGGCAGCACAAATATCTACATAACCACGAGTTAATATATATATTACACCCTTCTTTAAGGCTAACTTATATTAGAGCATAGTAGTTAAGTATGATTATAATTTTCTATTTTATATTTTATGTCAAATATCAAATAATTCTCTCATAAACAAGTACACACAGAAGTAAAGATAAGTGAATTATATGTATCAAATTACCTATAATAACCCATACTACACTGGCTGAAAAAAAATATAATATATAAGTGATACTCAAATATAAATGAGATATCTTCACTTAGCTTAATAGCACCATTGGTTTGTAAAGGAAATAAGCATCATGTGTGATAGAGTTATCGCTATCGTGTCCTTGCTGTGTTGTGTGTGATGCTCTTAATAAATCAACTTCACGTTTGTCACGAGGGATCAGAAAATACTAGATAGATGGATAGATACATAGATTTGAACAGCAGTAGATGTTGGCCACTTCAGAGAATTTAGTATTTCAATAAACAGGATAGTATATATAAAGATTTAATATATGTACCACATCTATGCATACATATATTCCATAATAGTCTATACAATAATAAAACATGATACTTACTCATATTTAATACACTGTGAGCGGTGAGAGACAAAAACTAATATAATAGACCCTACACAGACACTATCGCCAGTATTGATAAATATAATATTATATATATCCTAATCCATAGATCGCCTAATTCTAGATAATTATATGCTTATCCATTAATTATAGACTCTAGTAACAGGGATATATACAAAATTTAAAATAAGATTAAAATATCTAATGTTCTTATAAGAGATATATTGGAAGGATCTAAGATGCTAGACATATTGGAGAGAAATATATGAGATTATTATGGAATGTGATTCCAGTTATATGCGGATAGTGATGGTGTAATATGGATTGACTGCTACATTCGGTATCATAACCAAGAGTGAGGAATTGAGATAGTACTATCAGATATGAAGTCATTCGCAAATCGATCACTCCGAACTCACGAATACTATATATATGAGTAATGATACTCAGACTATACAAGAAACTCAATGATGATGGATTCGTGACATGGAGAGATATCGAGAGAGGAGTGAGAAGATCGATATAAATATTTGTGATATTAGATTATGATTAGTGATAGAATATATGCCCTACATCTGGAACCAGGTAGAATATTGCTAGATCTAACACATACTCTAAAACTCGCATTCAATAGTATACTCAGACTGGCATTAGATTTAAGTATAGATCTATGATTAAGATTATGTAATAGATATAGATGAGCGGTGTGATCCCGACTAGAGTGAGCACAAAGAAAGTATACAGAAGATAATGAAGTGAATAGCCGGGATAGATAGATCAATAGTAGATAGAAGTAGTTGTGTAAAGATGGTTAGTATAGATATTTATGTGTCATCATAGACCATTGATTGGATAGAGAATATTTTGTCGTTTCAATTCTATATATTAGTGTAGATTAAAATCCCTTTTTATATAATTTTCACATATTTCGACAATGAGGATCGAGTTCTCCTGTATCATATTATATTTCTTGTGTAATTATTCTAATATTAATCTACGATACAGACTCAGAGTTATCTACGTCTTCGCGAGGTAATTCCTATCGAAATTTTTCCATCATTGATGTAAACATGATAACTAAGGGCTCTAGACATATGTGTATTTTTTAGCGTCACTGTGAGGCTGTACGAGGACAACGACTTACACCTCTATTCAGATCGCATCTCACATCTACTTAGCTACATCACCACATCACTCACACACCCATGTGCTACTCATACGTGAGTTGGTGAGGGCCTTGGTAATCGACACACCACATAAGATAACGTCATTGTGGTCTTAGACTGAGTATAACTAGCTGCTGTTGAGTGTGTGACAATCGTTGATCGTGTGTATATACCATTAGAGTGACAGATAATTTAAATTATCTGACGCATTGTATAAGTTTGGTTAGAAGTACTAGATCGTGAAGACATGTTGATACCAAGGACTCGGGATATGTTTATAATGTGGCATATGAAGTTGGTATAGTGTATGTAACAAAAGACAACGATTTCTGGCGAACCATGTCTGGATTACCTCTAATCGGGCACTTCTTGTGCTCAGGAGATAGCGTAATGTACGGAGAAAAGCATGGACTCATATGGAAATGCAAGTGTATGGTGAGTGGTGTATTATTGGTAAATCGCGCCTGCGCTCGGTTATTGATTATAGGGTTGTTGGATATTAGAATTTGTGCTGTGCTCGTGATATCTCGTCATGATTCGTTCGTATATGAATTCGTTTTGCATGGACACGTTGACTTACATGCGTGCCGAAAGCGACGTCACTACGTGACTTGAATCTTACTAGAGTAATAGATACCACACCTGTATGTTGGTGAACACCTATGCCAGCCCACCAGCTTTGCTCCTTCTATCACGTTATTACCCACATATATCACGTTACCTCAGCACAGCCATCCACAGTACTACTATCACTCCACATGAGTGTTCTACTCACCTCTATCCTATTATTCATCACTCATAATACTACATACACAAATATACACTCAAACCACTACTCATATATATAAAACAGATACATCACGCTACCTTAAACTACACACCCACAGGCTGCACGAATACAAATGCACACACACATACTCATTAATACATACACAACATGCATAAAATACAGACGGCACACATACTTCATATATAACACAACAACATATACAATACACACGCACACATAGATAACATGTGCGTGTGATGTGTTTATGTTGTGCGTGTGTATTTGTATATGTGTGTGTTTATATATGAGTAATGTGTGCGTCTGATTTTTATGCATGTGTGTATGTATATGAGTATGTGTGTGTGCATTTGTATTCGGTGTGTGGGTGTGTAGGTTAAAGGCGTGTCTGTTTATATATGAGTAGTGTGTGTGTATTTGTGTGTGTCTGTATGTTTATACCGTGTGTATATAAATACGTGTGTGTGCGTTGTCTATTTATGTGAGTGGTCTGTTAAGGCGTGTTATATAATAATATAATCATACGAGTTCTGTCTCCAAATAAACATTCTGATGAAGTTTCACGTTATATACACACCGAGGCATAAATGTTCTGATATTTCGACTGCGCACGCTCTGTTAATTTTACTCGATCATAACCACTTTTATCTCTCCCTCACAATCCTCTACATTATATACAATACTGAATCAGGTTACAGATATTTTATTCCATACTTTTTTATATATATCAATATCGAGTATAAAAACATCCATCATTTTTTATCCATCATGAATCTACATTTTTTTTCACTTCCCTCAATATTTTTTATCAAGTTACCTATGAGTAATAGGTTTTCTTGTAAACCGAAAAATGTTCGAAATATAATTTCGTATACTCATCTTATAATATATTTATTCACCTCATCCACATAAATTCCATCTTTGTTTATATAATTTTTCTTACTCACATAACTCTGATCGGATATAATTATTCGTACATCTATAATTTTACACATACACACACACACAACAACTACACATCACACACCCTAAAAAACAATTAAATATATATTACATATTAAATATTTAATTATTTTAAATATAATATTTCCTACTGTGTTTATATTTTTCTTTCTATGCGGCTGAGGTGAGGCGTGCGTCGGGGAGGGGGGAAGACGTGGGAGGGTTGTTGTGTTCGCTGCTTGCTGTTCGCTGTTATGCTTACTCTCACTCGCAACACTTTTCATTGTTGCAAATAGTATCTCTCTCCATTTCTGCTACAATAATATTATCCGCAATACGCACTCACTTTGTAGGCCAATTAATATTGGTTTCACTTAAAGCATGGAATTTCGATAAATTCGAAGGAAAAGGTAAAAACTTTGATCGTGGTTTTAGTTAAGAATAATTAAAGATACACAATATTAATTCATAAATGGATAAATATAGTAAAAAAAAAAGGATCATTTTAATCTTAAGACTAACTCAAATAGGATACTAAATTATTACATCACTAGTTACAAGTGCTGGTTCAGATCTATCTTATTACTTAGTTGTATCATTTCTGCATATCTATTTCTATCTAGCTCTCAATTTATCAACCGTTTACTTATCATTGTAAATTTAACAATTATCTTTTGTTATTCTTTCTATATAGAATCCAGATCATACATGTCATATTATATCCTATAATCTATCTATTGATTCATCTTATATTATCCTTTAGATCATACTCTAAATGTAATTCGAGATCATATCGACTACTTAGACATTTAAGGCATTGTATTAATACTTCATATATTATCGAGTCGAGAGATCAGTGTACTACGATCGACACACTCACATGTCATCTATAATATCTATATGATGATGTAATCTATATTCTAGTGAAGATACTGAGCTATCATATATCTTATTATGTAATCTAGTTATCACTGTTATAGAGTCGAGATCATCACATATAATACACTATCTAATCCTATCATCTGAATCAATTCATTATCTACTGTTTGTCTGCTCTATCTAATATAATGCTATTTAACACTGATGATATAACTATTTATGACTTAACTTTTACATACTCAGCGTCGAATCTCGTAATTCTAAGTTTTGATAAATGGCTGAGTCTCGTGAGTTTTTATCCTGTTTTAATTATCCTAATCATATTATATATTTATAACTAAAAATTATTGGTTCGTTATTTTGGGTTTTTTTTTCAATGTGTGGCGGAAGTATACAGTGTTATCGATGTTATCCGGTTATATTATTTAGGGTTTCGTGAATATATAGTACTAATCGCTATGCTATAATGGTCAAGACGCTCAATTGTAGAAATAACTATATAGAATTAACATATCTATCTGTTTAAATAACTATTCCTTATCATTCTCTTCATCTCGATTTACAAATACATGCTACTACACTAATCGTCTTATTCTCTATAGTGGTGATATTGCTAGAGTACATCATACTAGTTGTTGCAAATATATTAAGTCGCTTCAAGTCCGCACGGATGGCCTAATGCTACCGTATCAGCAACCAGTACACGACGAGAGAGTATATCCTCTTCATCTTATCACACACACACCATAACAGCACTATGATCACTAAGGAGATATTATTTTATAAGCATCTGAGGTGGATAACACCATACATTACCTTAATACATTCATTCCTTCTCTTATCTCACAGTCGCAGTGCTCATGGTATCATGAGTTATGCTCTACATATCTTTCTATCTCTCTTTGACTATAATATTACAATTTAACTGAGCTATGATATTGGTATCAGTAAGGTATAGTCACGGTATCTATATAGAAACTAAAGAACTATATAATTGTGGTTTTTATAGTTGCTCAGCTGTACAATGATTTTCGGTATGCCCGTACACCGTTATGAAGCCAATACGCCCAGTATAGTATCCATCACTGAGAATGGATAGAACAGCGATACGATTTCAACGACATACTAAGAACTAATACTTAAAATATTCATCTACCAGTTTTTAAAAAACACCCAAAGGCTTGGGAGGTATATAGAGCCATTAACATGCATATATGCTATCAACTTAGATAATCGGTATATATATTATACTCTATGCATAGCACTTAGTCAATTTCTACGCTGCGTCGTGCCTTTCTATCTAGCTATATACTATATACATATAGAGAGCAGAGATGTGAAAGAAGATGAGAGAGAGAGAGAGGAGAAAAATGATCATGTTGCTAAATCAATATTGAGCATTCTTTCTTGTTTTTCCACCGCCGAGAAACCTCAAACCGCATTTTATGACAACCGCGCTTTGCTACTATAAGATATGCCCTTTCGAATTATCACTTAATTCTATACTCAGATAGATCTTTTCTATATCAGACTGAATGTTGAGAAGAATTATCCCAGATGGTAATTTTTGAAAGCTAATTTGCACACTACGATTTTGAACCAAACAGAGAGTGTTGGTCCACACCTCTCGTGTATATGAATGTGTCGGAGTTTAACTATCATAACCTCATGTTATAAGAGATCCAGGAGTCCTGTTCCGCAGTTCTTCCGGGATGGTGTGTCAGGGCCTTCAAAGGTATATTAAAGAAGCCCAATCTGATCCTACTATGTACCACGATAACCATTACTTAAAAGCATTAGGATACACGCAAAGGGATTGATGACAAATCATTATTTAAAGACATTTGTATTGAAAATATATTGCGATCCGTATAATGACCACTACAAAATAATACGTTATATGTATACTACCGTAAGAAACAACTTGCGAGCAGGGCACTTGTAATATTATTAGTTAGATATTTAGGGAGAGAAAAATACTTAGTTTAATAAGTAAAATGAACCGCTTAAGTTATAAGCTAACATTTTGATTGCTCCAGTTGCACATAGCACTCAATAATACAATACATGTTTGAAAGTACCTTAATTAAAAAGAGATAACAATAATCAAAAGAGCAGATAAAACGATGGTATTATAATGTTCAATGGTGTTGATTCCTCTGATATAAGATATAATCCTCTTTATATAAACGTTTAGACCTAATATAACAAAGAAACATGATATGATAGCTCCTACACTACAGAGGCACATTCACACAACCCGATATGTAAAAATAGGTATGCCTATATCACTTAAGGTATTGATAACACTAAACTAAACTTCATATCTTGGCCAAATTACCTAACGTCTATGGGAAAGTACGCTGTAGGTGTGTGTAATATATGTATACTATCATTGTCATTTATAACCTTCGGCTGATTATTACTAACTTATTAGTAAACATATAAAAGTAAGTAGTTCTCTAGTGTAAGGGCTGCACTAATATATACACACTATTATTGTGATGTTATTTAAAGAGCAGTCTGAAGTTTATATGGTGTTATATTTAGATTAACTAAATTTTTAATTCTTAAGTATATATCAGTTAATATAACTTGTCCACAGATAGACGCAACACCCAGTACAATAGTAATAGATAATACACTAATTACACAGTAAAATGATGAATATGTATAATATTACAATCTATTAATAATGGAAGATGTCTGTAATTATCTGTATTGATAAACAAAACTTACATGTACTGAACGTCATAGCCTCCTACTATGATCTCACAGTACTATCAGTATCAAGCATAATGTTTTTATATTATTAATATTATATACGCCTTTGGCATAACTTAAAAAACAGACGTAGCACAAATGTTTATCCCCATACATCTATCGCAAGTTAACGAGTGTGAGTGAGAATTTCGTTTTTTTTTTATCTTGTTCTTATGCTCTCCCTTGTTATATGGTGAGATCTGGAGTGAGGAGTGGAGTGGTGATACAAGAGCGTTCTACGAGGAGAGTACCAGATTAGCGTTCGGGGGGTGGAGGAGTTCTGGCTGTGTAGTGATAGGAAGTGTGGTGACAGGTGGGTGATGTGGAGAAGAAAGCAGCTACTAAAATTCCAAATAACTTGTTTGACTTACTTACACCTGCATACACACATTTTTCTTTGAGAGGGACGGCGCTCAGTTTTCATTTCAAATTCTTTTATTTGTTTTTTACTCCTTTAATAAATATGAGGATTTTGCTTACCTATGATACAAACCTTCTGACATTGAATTTTTAACTCCCACCCTCTCAGGCAATGTCTTTCAAAAATTAATTTGTATGACGCCCTTGGGGGTGTTTTCTGTTTCTAGTATATGTAATTTCCTAAGGCATAAAATAACTCGAAACTAGTTGACATGCTGTTAAAATCAACCAAGTCAAAAACGATGTGAAGTCGGGTCCCGGTGAAAGCATATACCTTATATCTAAACCTTGATGTACACGAATGTTTTATGAATGAATGTGCAAGTAATAAGATTGAGGAATTAATAATAAAGTTTAATCAAGTTTGACGATACTAGACGATAATATACAATGTAGGTTTAAAAAATCTAGTAATTTTTTACCCAACACCTTAACCATGAGCAGGATGCGGTGCAAGGTCAATTTTTAAGCGCAGTGAAACTGGTTTGAATTCAACTTTCCTCCTGCTGAACCCTGACTCTCCTTCTATTTACTCATCGCTGGATTCATATCTGTCCCAAAGTAATTAGTGATAAATGAAAGCCAGTCAGCTTCATCCGGGGTTTTAACTCGGGCCAGCAATTCTATTTTCTTTTCACGATAACCATTAACCTAAGTGTGCCTTTTATCCTGAATGCATACCTGTAATGTGTGCAAGACTTTGCAATCCGAATATATAACGATACTCAGATCCGTATATTACACAACTTCTATACATAATGCAATATTTGCAATATTTGAGAACGATGGATTTCCTATGGTTTCTTGGGTTAATTCATGTAACTGACAAGCGACCGTGTTTAGCATTTCGTTGGATTCAAGCACTTCTAGACAATTTTCGTTTACTCGATATCCTTATTTCACCGTCTCTCTCCCCCTCTCCCTCTTTCTTTGTCGACTTTCTATGCATGTATACTTATGTATTCTCTACAGACTTATATAGAAGCTTATATAAGTATACAGAAAGATACTTTATTTGTGCATATAGGACCCCCACACACACACACACACACGAGTTGACCTTCACTTAAAATCAATGAATATATATTGCACTGTCAAACTTTTTCCTGATGAACCTTCTCGTAGTTAGCTTATGTTACAGATCTGGTTCCCTAAACCGGCTCTACGAACGTTTTGAGTACTTTTTAATATCTGCTGTTATTGCGACTCATTCGGTTTTCTTTTCTTTTTTCCATTAGTCAATATTGGGACTCATTCGTGTTTCTTTTAACTTTCTGCGTTGTTCCATTTGTTTCATTAAAAACCCAAAAACAAAACAATGATATATATATATAATATATATATATATATATATATATATATAAGAGTAACCTATTGTCACTATCAACCGGGGAGCGAGGGATTTTATCCTCTGTTCACTAGCACCATACCATGGAATTTTTTAAAACTGAGGTGGAGCGCCACACCTACAGTCATCTCACCACTTTGCCGCAGCAACCAGATTATCCAATCCGTGTTTCTCATGAGCTGAGATGACAGGGACCGGTATCGAACCAGTAATTTTGTGGCCGCTTGCTCTACCAACTGAGCTAAACCGATAAAAAGATCAAAAGGCATAGGTGGGAGAAAGAGGGAGAAAGGTAGATGTATAGTGAAGGAGAGGGCAAATAGCTGAACAGTACGAAACTGGATTGGAGAGGGGATAGGAGGAATAGGCGTAGATATGGTCAAGTATCGACAGGGGTGAAAATTCAAAGGGTGAAGAGGAGAAGAATCCTGCGTCTTACTATCCACGAGCCAAGTCTATATGTGATAGACATTGGTCATTAGTGTTTATGTATTAGCTTAGTGTTGTAGCTGACTTAGTCGTGGGGGGGACGAGAGCTGTATGTGTGTGTGTGTGTGTGTGTGTGTGTGTGTGTGTGATATCAAGTGGTTCTGTGGTATGATTCAACCAAAATTGAGAACTCAAACGTAAAAATATAGATTTACGTATATATTTTTACGTTAAGGAGTATTATAAATGAATAAATATATGAGTAGATTAGTTCATCAGATATATATTTAGTTCGGCACTTTTTTCTCTTCAAGTCTGATTTTTAAAATGGATGATGATTTCATATCAGGTTTATTCAATATGATTTTCTGTCGCACAGTGAGACGGAGAAATCATATCAACTAGACCTTATATGTGATTTACTAAGATATCCATATATATACATACACACACACACAAACATACACACACACACACGCATATATATATATATTATATATATAATATATATATATATATATATATATATATATATATTGTTGCGTCTATATTTGAATCCAGAATAATATTTCTGAGATACTTAATAAATTCATCGATAGTTGAATTGCAACTTCTTCAGGAAACTTAAAGCATAAACTAAAGTAAAGTCATCTGGGTGGCCTAATGTCGGTATGAGCCATACAACGAGAGAGTCTATCCCATTTACACTAGCGCTGGACCAAGGAGATTATTTTAGAATCAGAGGTGGAGTGACACATCTACCATCAACTCCTCACTTCACCGCACAGATCCCTGTGCTACTCATACGCTGAGTTGGCAAGGGGTGGTATCGAACCAAGAACCTTGTAATTCCTAGCCGGATGCTTTACCGACTAAGCTAAACCTATCTACAAAACTGCAACATTGTACTAAGAAAATCAGCAGTCATTTAGTGATATCAGTTCATTCAATATTTTTGCCATGGCCATGATGCAACTTTCGTTTAATTTTTTTTTTTAACCAAACGTCAACTATGAGATTGGCAGAATAGTTTCTAACTTTTAAGTAATGCATTAGACATGTGACCAACTTAATGTTATATCCTGGGGAAGTGAAAACTATCTTGGGGAAACAGAAACGCTGAAGCAAATGACGAAAAAGGAAAGAAAGGTTTCGGACTGGTTTCAGGATGAGAAGGTGGAAACGGGCCTGGAAAAGAGCTTCCGCTATTAAGTAATAGAGTACGTTAGCAGGAAAAAGCATAGTGATTCTGGCTTTTAAAACGCTGGAAGTCTCATATCTGACTTGAATTATACACGCGTACTTGTAGTTACCATTTATGTATTACCCACTCGTTACATTTGACTCAGTCGGCACTAACACTAATCTTTATGCCTCAGCTATTCTTCGAAGACACATGTGCGCTCGCTTGAAAAAGAAAAACAAAGAAGCCTGTGGGAAATTCACTATCATTCGGAAAGGAAAATCCGTTCGGCCAGAAGATAGACATTTACAAATCGGCCACCTGCCGCATTTTGAAGAGCACTTATAATAACTCATTCATTAAAGAATCAGATCAACGTACGCAATGTAAATGGTCCTGACGGTTGTAACGAATGGGTATATCATGATGAAAATTTGTCGAATAAATTCATCGGTAGAATTGCATATTCTGAGAGAATATCCGATCTTAGACTTTTAGATTTTTATTTGAATGCCATCAAATAAAAGTATTATTATGTAAAATCATGTCTGATTAAGTGTGTCACACAGTTGATGGTGGATAATGTTGTCAGATCCGAAACACCTAATGATCTTGGGATAATATCACTGACAATGTGATCAAGGGCAAATTTAGGGAGTAATGATATGTTATTATGTAAAATCAGCAAAATCAATTAATGCCATCATAGGTGGGGACCAAATACCAAATGATGTCATTCATTGTTTACATTTCCACGCGTTCTCGCCAGAGAGCTCATCCATTGAAATACATGATTCCTTAATTCGAATAATATAGGATAAATATCTTTGGAGAGGTATATATATATATATATATATATATATATATATATATATATATATATATATATATATCCAATCGCTTCGTACAACCCAGATGCGATAGAAGGCCAATTTTTAATCGAAGTTTTCCTTCTCATAGACCGGTTTCTATAGCGGAGTGAAAGAGCACAGTCTGCCCAACTATTTACCCATAGCTGTAGATAGAATAGTTAGATGCTTACCTTTCGTAAGGGTATTAGTACTATGTCAAATGCTACCAGCTTCGTCCAGAATTTAACTTGTGTCGTCGTGTCTATTTACTACGACGATAAACATTACATAATAAATACAACCTTTCTTTGTAGAAGTAAAGGCAAACTCATTTGACTCGTTATCTGATATACTGCAACATATTAACATCAGTGTTACTTACATTCATCGCCACCTTGTAGACACTGGCTGCCGTTTAGAGGATTTATCAAGAGCGATGTCCGGATGGTGAGAGAGGGGGGAGAGAGGGGGGTCAAATAGAACCATGCTATCAGCACAACTTGATGATGTACTTACAAAACAATAAACATTTAATATGTGTATATTATGGCTTGGCTTTGCGAAGGAAAATGATCGGTGCTGCTCCACATTGGCTGCAGCATGTTCGTGGCTGATAATGAATGGCAGGCACGATCGCACCGGCCGCGATTGAAAGTCTGATCAAGGTTTGATAGATTGGCTTCTGGATCTTCCTCCTATGACTTTTCTTTTTAAGGTCGTCCCTGTGGTGGTTTTCGAAGGAGGTGGCAACATGTTTAGTAGTGAGTCACGAAGCGTCTTGGTCTTCAGCTAACATGGTAAAAACGCCGATGCTTGATGTGACAGGCACCAAGGGACTTTACAAGCAGGACATGTATCACTTCTTTGTCACCTCAGCGCTCACCACGACCAGTAGGGTGTGTATCGTACAGTGCGATCTTGGACAGGCGATGATTTCGTGTCCTGCCCAGTGTAGCTAGGATTTTAGTAGTATGGCCTAGATGCTGGTAATCTTCGCCTGTTAAAGATCTTCAATATTGGAGATGTAGCCACTCCAGAAGATGTTGAGCAGCTAGGAGGTTTAACTTGGGGAAACAAATTACACCAACTAACATAAACCGTCTCGCAACCAGCGAAAGCTATGTAGAAATGGGGCAAGGTATCTTTAAGCAAAGATACTACGCGCACAATGCATCATTTAGACACGAACACAAGAGAAGCGCAACAGTACTAGCAAACAGGGTATGGGCATACAAAGAACACGACGAACCTACAACATAGAATGAAAAATATTAGTCTAGCCCAAACAGTACGTAAATGGATCTAAAAGGTGGTCACTATGTACAACAGAAAAAGGCGAATTCTTCAAGGGATAACATCCCCAAATAAATTCCTGAATACCAAATCAGAGGTCTTCAAAACTTGCCCATACCTGAAAAAATTCCTAATATGGTTTTGGACCGGCGAAGAATATTCACATAGACAACTACCATAAATATAAGAAGGGAAAAAAACATAAGAGCTCACAGGTGTGCATACACGAACACATAGACCCTATTACCCTTATGACAATCCCCAGCCCTTTTTATCATATGGGTGCTAGAAGGCTGTGGCTGCAGGTCTACATGTCCTGGAAATGACGTTAAACTCTATCTGATGGCGAGGATCCAGTTTTGGAGGTTTGGGGAATGTGGAGCACCCCTTCATCACCATTGTTCCCTAGTCCACTCTGACCCGGAGTGGTAGTACCTGTTAGGGTCCCATCTATGGGTTAAATAGAAAACATGAGTTTATAAACAAAATTGTATTATCCATTAAACATGAAATTATTTTAAAACTTTGTCAGCATTAAACATTTTTTTTTACTAATAGAAGTATTCGGCATAAAAGGGGTTGACATGCCGTAAAACCCAACCAACCAACCAACCAACCAGCGAACACATAGGAAACCAAGATAATAAAAATCACCAAAACAGAAAAATATTTAAAAACTTCTTAAATATTTTTATTTTTAAATTTAAATTATTAAAAAAAAATGTGACCAAACAGCAAACAGACACAAAATCAAAGCAGAAAATACACAAGGCAATAATAGAATAAAAGCACAAAAAAACACCCAGGTTACACAAACACGAACCTGCAATTATGCATAGAGATAAGCATAAAAAAACACAACGGCTCTAACTGAGATGGCCCCTAGAGACGAACAGACAAGGGCAGACAGGGGCAACGGATCGAACTGAGATGACCCCCAGAGACGAGCAGACTGGGACAGACTTGGACAAACAGAAGCAATAAACCCCCACACCAGCTAGCAGAAGCGATCAAAGTAAAACTCGGAACCGCCATAGAAAGTATAGCCGTGCGTGTGCAGGAATGTAAGTACATATGTGTGTACACACACATACATATAGGGTGTGTGTGTGTGTGCGTGTGCATGCATGTGCGTACACGTATATGTGTGTGTGTGTGTATGCGTGAGTGTGTATGCCTGTATATATGCATATATGTGTGTATATATATATGTATATGTATGTGTATGTGTGTGTATATATACTTACATATGTATAAGTGTGTATGTATACGCTCATGCGTGCACATGTATATGTGAATTTATATATATATATATATATATATATATGTACATACATATGTAGGTGTGTATATAAAAGTGTATGTACACATGTGTGTATGTGCACCTATAGGTGCGTGTGAGTGTGCGTATGAACGAGTGTGTGCGTATGTATATTAGTGTACGCTCATGCGGGTGTGAACGTTGCGGACATATGCGCGGGAGCATATGCGCAGGCGAACACATTGTTGTATATGAGTGTGAATGTGGGAGTGGATGCGAGGAGACACATCTATAAACAGAGAGAACGAGAGAGAGAGGGGGGGGGGCAAAAAGAAAAAGAAAATTAAGCCGGAAAAGGAAGAAAAAAAGACTACTCATGGACATGTGTGTGTGTGGATAGGCGTGAATACGGTGACATTCATACGTAAAGAGAGAGAAAGAAAGGGAAGGAAAAAATGAATAAGAATTAAAATGGTAAACAATTTCAGAAACACAGTGAAAAAGAAAGGAGGGGCAAAGAAAGCGCCGGTGAAATACAAAAACTCGGCACACAGACTTATAGACATATATAGATGAATTGGTATTTGCTGCATTTCTTAATGAGCGCCTTGTCTAGATGATAAGTAGCAAACAGGCTGATTTGAAACCAATGGTAACAATCACATATTAAATGTACTCTACCCTCCTTTCTCTCCTTTTCTCTCTCTCTCTCTCTCTCTCTCTCTCTCTCTCTCTCTCTCTCTCTCTCTATATATATATATATATATATATATATATATATATATTATATATATATATATATATATATATATATATATATATATATATATATATATATATATATATATATATATATATATATATATATATATATATATATATATATATATATATATATATATAGCTCAGTCGGTAGAGCGTTCGGCTAGAAACCACAAGGTTCCTAGTTCGATACCGGTCCTCGCCAACTCAGCGTATGAGTAGCACAGGGATCTGTGCGGAAAAAGTAAGGAGCTGATGGTAGGTGTGCCGCTCCACCTTAGATGCTAAAAAACAATCTCCTTGGTCTAGCACTATTGAAAAGGGGATAGACTCTCTCGCTGACTGGCTGATACCGACTTTAGGCCGCCCCGTCGACTTTTTTTATATATATTGGAGGAGCGTAGTGTAATGGTTAGATTCGTAGGAGATGGTTCATCGACCCAATTTCAAATCTTAGACGAGCGTTTGCATTTCACTTAACCCTAATACCCTTGGGAATTGTATGCATCCAACTACTCTCCCTCCAGTTATAAGTGAATAGTAGGGCAGCCTGGGCTCTTTAACTTTGGCTACCTAAAATTTTTGATGAAACTGTGTTCTCGAGATGTTTATTAAGCTCTGCTGTAATTTTAGAATCTGTATTCTTGTGATCCTTCCTAACCATCCTCGTAAGAGTCCAACGGTTCCTAGCAGACTTCTTTCGCTTTCTTCCAGAGTTTTACTTCAGTGAATATGTTTTTCCTTCTTTCTCAAATGCTGTCATTACTATCGAGACAGTACTCCTTGCTCCACCAAATAATTCAGCGTTTTTCTTTTTTTACAGTAACGCCTTCCATACGAGCACCAACAATTTGACCTATTTTAAAGTCTGATAGATTTCGAATTTTAATGAATTTTGATTCATTTCTTCTGATGATATCTGTAAAAAAAAACAATATTAGTAAAATAAGACCACACAAATTAATAATAAATCAAAAAGCATAAAGATAACAAACGTTTAATGGTTTTATAGGAGTTTCAAAATGATGATATTAAGATTCTCGGTGTTTCCATTATTTTGTCCAAGCACTCTATATTAACAAGCCAATCGAAGGTATGACTTTGACTAGAATATTTTGACTTCTATGGGTGTCATTTTGTTGGGCAATTTCCCATAAATACTGTAAGCCTCAACCGTGAGAATATTCAAGCAACAACTTAGAGGAAATACGCTAAATTAACAGATGCCTCATTTAGAATCAAAAGAAGGAAATTATTTCATCATTGAAAAGATCGCACATTTTTCTTAGATTTCAAAAACAATCGCTGCGAATTCATAGTTAATGAATTTTAGATTTATTTTAGGAAACAGTGAAACGCTAACTTCATTGCGAGAAACATTTTCAAATTTATCGGAAAAACAGTGAACATTCACAAAATCTTGTAACCGCACGCTTTATTTGCTGTCAGCAAAACACTGTGAACATTGATAATTTATTGTTGGATTTTAGCGGTATATCAACCCGTCTTGGGTTATGTTATGATTAGACGTTAGTGAATAATATAAATTGTACTTATATATATACACGTTTGTAGATAACGGTTTTAACGATATGTTAGCATAGTCGGTGATTATGTTAAGGGGTTATTCTAGTATTGTATTGATCAGGTTTATGTCTATATTCTTGGTATAATTTTATTTTAACACTGAAAATCTGCTAGGAAAATTTACGAGTGAACTTTTTATCTGAAATATTTATCTAGCCTGAATATTTATTTAGCCCACACAATGGAATAAATTACGCAACCATAATCCTTTGAACCTGTTACACACACTATAGCTCCGGTTACCAATACGTACATTACGTTTGGTTAATCTTAATAAACTTAGGGTTGTAGAGTAGTACAACGGACTAGATATTGGACCGGGACGCCCTTGGACAGTCACCGGGAGTCACCTGCAATAATAGACTCTACCATGCACGTGCGGGGCATGGGAGGGAAGTAATATAAGCAGGCTTCCTACTAGAAGCCACCAGTTCACGTTTCGTCGTAGAGCTCCTTACATGGCGTCGTCGATAAGGAGTTTCGTTTTTGCAAGGAATTATTGATACAACTCGAGAGATGGAGACCAAGGAAGGTATGAACCAACAGTATCTACAGCTCACACAGCAGCTGGTAGAGTTACAGAGAGAAAACAATGCACTACGCATGGAAATGCTTTATAAACAACCAAACAAGTGTTACGGCAAAAAACCGGAGCGACCAGTAATAGAACTTCAATCAATCGATGGTGATTGGGCAGTGTTTCTAGACGCATGGAGCCGCTACAAAGAGATGTGCGACATGACGCACCCGGTGGCAATCAGAAATGAGCTTCGTGTTACTTGCACCCCAGAGTTAAACAGGTTGTTATTCGATTTTATGGGTCCAGAAACTCTCAACCCCGCTACGGAGGAACAGCTATTACAACAGATAAAGTTAATAACCGTCAGAGGCCTGCATAAGGAGGTTTACAGGCAGGAATTTCATTCAATGAGGCAAGAGGAGGGCGAAACGATTACGCACTTCTTAGCCAGGTTTACGCACTTCGTAGCGAGGTTTTGGGAGTTTGTAGTCGCTTGTCCCAACGAAAAGAATTGTGGTTGGCAAGTCAATTATTCTAATGATATGGTGGCCGGCCAGATGGTGGCAGGGCTTGCTAATGCCGAACACCAGAGTAAGATATTAGCAGAAGCCTCGAATCTGACAACTCTGGAACGAAAGTTCGACAGGCTGGTCAGCCTAGAAGCAACAGCCAAGTCAACACCCCATCTCTATAACATCATGCAACCCGTCGCAGTATCCGGTGTGCAGAAGTCTGACCACAAGCAACAGTTACAGAATGTTAAGACCATTCAGACCCCACGATATAATTGGCCTTGTAAGGGATGTGGAAGGTATTCACATCCCAACGGGTCAATGGATCGGAAGGACTGCCCGGCAGCCAAGATGGTATGTTTTTTTGCGGACGGATCGGACATGCGAAGAGGGCATGTCCGCAACTAAATAAAGGGTCTGTGAACAGGGCAACAACGACTAGATCAGAAGAATCGTGCATCCTTTCCACCAAAGGGCACACAGATGGTTTCAGCGGGGTGGCATGTCAAAAGACACAAAGGAAATGGAGGGGTTAAGTCAACCCAGCACAGGCGAATGCCGTTCCTCATCTCATTTGGAACGAAAACAGGTTCCGAAGGGGACCTCCAGATCCACCACCATCCCTGACAATAGAGATTACTTTGATACCTGAAGCCCATGCTGAGTTCGGACATGCGTCCAAGAAAGTATCGAATCTCCGCACCCACCGAATTACTGCGGTACCTGATACTGGGGCACAGACATGCTCCAGTGGACCAGAATTACAGGAAGTTCTAGGTTGTCCAGATAGATTCCTGGTGCCAACTAGACACCGAATCCGGGGCATTACAGAGGCTCCGTTACAAATAAAGGGTGTAATATTCGCCAGAATCAGAGTTGGATCACGAGAGACTCACCAAATGATATATGTGTCTGAAAATACTACGGGGTTCTACCTGTCTGAATCAGCTCTAAAGGACCTAGGCATATTATCGTCCAACTTTCCAAACCCACCATCGAAACAAAGCGTGGCTACTAGTGATAATGGAAAAGCTCCTTGTGGATGCCCTCGAAGGACAGCTGTTCCACCAAAACCGGCCAATATTCCATTTGCCCCTACGGAAGAAAATAAAACCCACCTAAAACAATGGATATTGAAGCACTTCAGTTCCAGCACGTTTAATACATGCCCACATCAACCACTTCAGACGATGAAGGGAAAACCGCTGGATATTGCTTTTATTCCGGGGACGAAACCAATGGCTGTTCATACCCCCATCCCGGTTCCTCATCATTGGAAGAAAAAAGTTAAACAGGACATCGATCGGGATGTGGCGCTGGGCATCATTGAACCAGTACCAGTTGGCACACCAACAACTTGGTGTTGAAGGATGGTGGTTGCACCAAAAAAGGATGGCTCCCCTAGGCGTATGGTAGACTTGCAAAAACTAAATGCTGCTACCTTGAGAGAAACTCACCATACTCCTTCCCCGTTTAATCAGGCTTCATTAATACCTGCACACACGAGAAAAACCATATTGGACGCGTGGAATGGCTACCACAGCCTTCCTCTTTCTCCAAACGCAAGGGACGCGACAACATTCATCACCGAATGGGGCAGGTACCGATATCTTAGGGCCCCACAGGGATTTCACGCGTCGGGTGATGCATATACACGCAGGTTTGATGATATAACTATTGATATGACCCGAAAAACTAGATGTATAGACGACACTATACTATGGGATGACTCCATAGAAACATCATTCTGGCATACGATGGACTACATTACCCACTGTGGTGACAACGGTATCGTCTTTAACCCTGAAAAATTCCACTTTGCGGAAAAAGAGATAGACTTCGCCGGGTTCAGGATAATGGAGGACGGGATAAAACCCACCAAAAAAATGACAGAAGCAATATCGAACTTCCCTACACCTAAAAACATAACTAATATCAGATCGTGGTTTGGACTTGTGAACCAAGTATCATACGCGTTTTCACAAGCCGAAATAATGGCCCCCTTCCGAGAACTACTGAAAACAAAGGACAGGAAATTTTACTGGGATGACACGCTTGATCAAGCTTTCGAGGAGTCTAAACGTAGAATCGTAAGAGAAATCGAGGAAGGCGTTAAGACATTTGAAGTTAACAGGCCGACATGTCTATCAACGGACTTCAGTAAGACAGGGGTAGGGTATTTTCTTTTTCAGAAGCACTGCAACTGTGCCACAGAAGCGGGACCGATTTGTGGTAAGGACCACTGGAAGCTGATTTTAGCCGGATCTCGTTTCACCAGTGACGCTGTCACGTTATGCACCAGTTGAGGGGGAGGCTTTGGCACTAGTATACGGATTAGAGGCGTGTCGAATGTTCGTGCTGGGATGCCCAGAATTATTAGTAACGGTAGACCACAAGCCTTTGATAAAAATATTCTCAGACAAGGCTCTGGAGGATATAAAGAACCCACGGCTGTTCAGCTTCAAGGAACGCTCCCTGATGTATAAGTTTAACATAAAACATCTCCCTGGCAAACTCAACGCAGCACCAGACTGCACATCAAGATACCCTTCAACACCAAAATTAGATACGGCACTAATAATCAACAGTGCTATAAAAGCATCATTTAGTTCCACATACGAGCAAGATCCAAAATTAAGGGCTATTACATGGGACCGAATCAGGGCGGCAGCAGCCACTGACGAAGAATGTCGGTCCCTGGTGGAATATGTACAGAAAGGGTTCCCTAAGTCTCGGCATGAACTACCAGAGATAATCCGCCGGTTTTGGCCCATGAAGGAAACATTGTATAGCCTGGAAGGAGTGGTTATAATGGACAACAAAATACTCATACCTAGAAAACTAAGGGGAGAGGTGTTAGAGTCGCTACACTCCGCACATCAGGGCGTCAACGGCATGCTGGCGAACGCCAGACAGCGACTATTCTGGCCAGGGCTAGACGCAAGCATTCGTCAGACCAGAGCCCAATGTAAAATCTGCAATACAATGGCCCCATCACAGCCTAGGGAACCTTTAACGCCACCGCCAAATCCTGAATTCCCGTTTCAGATGACGGTGACAGACTTTTTTGACATGCAAGGGAAAAATTATATGGTCTACGCTGACAGATATACAGGATGGGTAGAAGTTGCCCGTATGTCGTCTGGGAATGCCAGGGCAACATGTGACGCCCTACGAAAGTGGTTCTGTACATACGGTGTCCCAGAAGAAATATCGTCTGACGGAGGCCCGCCATTTGATTCCCAAGAATATAACCAGTTTCTGAAGAACTGGGGGATAAAAAAACGCATATCATCAGCATATTATCCTCAGAGTAATGGGCGTGCAGAACTTGCCGTCAAAACTGCTAAACGGGTGTTGGCGGATAATATTGACAGCTATGGCCGTTTGTGCGAGGATCGTGCAGCTATGTCCTTATTAACGCACCGGAACACCCAGGCTTGGACATGTCTCCAGCAATGATGCTGTACGGCCGAGTGATAAAGGATCACCTTCCAGCCCTTCAAGAGAAATACCGAATTCACAAACGGTGAGGTGAAATCAGTCGGTATAGAGAAATGGCAATGGCAAAAAGGCACATTACAAATGAAAAGTATTATAATCCACACAGTCGCCCGCTCAGAGAGTTAGAAATTGGACAATCAGTCCAAATACAAAACCAGATAGGTCCATACCCACGTAGGTGGACAAAAACTGGAAGAGTGGTAGAGAGGCTGGGTAACAGACAGTACCACATATGCGTCGACGGAAGCAACAGAGTGACCCGACGCAATCGCCGCTTCCTCCGGGAGATAGACCCAGTGGTAGACACCCAGTGCCTCCCGCCGTCAGAGGATATCCATATGATATCGGACCAAACAAAAAGACCCGAACCTCTAAATACCTCACAAGAGGAAATGGAAATGGAAGTGGACGAAGTAGATTGTCAGGACAGAAGGGAAGTTCCAACAATGATGGAGATTGACGAAGAGCCATATGAAATGCCACCAGACCGGGGCCTGCGTCGCAGTACAAGGAGGTCGCGACCACCCAGGAATCTATCCCCACAGACACGGGGTACGTCGCACGAATACTCAAGGACGTCCCAGCAAGTGACCACAAACCGAACCAGTTGTGGTCCCATGAGACGGGGGGCATATAGAGTAGTACAACGAACTAGATATTGGACCGGGACGCCTTTGGACAGTCACCGGGAGTCACCTGCAATAATAGACTCTACCATGCACGTGCGGGGCATGGGAGGGAAGTAATATAAGCAGGCTTCCTACTAGAAGCCAGCAGTTCACGTTTCGTCGTAGAGCTCCTTACAAGGGTCAGGAGTTCAGGGGTCCAAATATTAAATATGCCTTAATGGATACGTTATATATTTTTATATTTCTGAGAATAATTTGAACATTTTTCCTAAAACATTATTTGACATATAATTCAAGTTTATACACTAAACAATAATTCTATCATATTTTGTACATATGTATATTCCTGCCTTGTCGGCTGTGGCAGTAAAATACATCAACTGCACATCTGCAGAGGGGTATAATCCCTGTAAAGGGGTCGCCGGTATGCTGTGGGTGGTGACTCATTATGCTTAAGGACGCAAATCTTATCCACGATATGAAAAACTCCACTTTGGTCCTTACTCAAGTCAGAGTGACCCCCTCCGATCAATCGGCTGATCATGTGAAGCCCTAGCATCAATATGATGGTTTCGACCCTATTACTTTTATGGTAAACCTCTAGCACTTTTTATCATGTAATGCGCTAGAAGGTGGTTTCTGAGGGTCTAAGTGTCTTGGGTATGACATTAAAGTGCATCTGGTGGTGACGTTCCAATTCTGAAGCTCTAGGGGATGTGGACTACCCCTTCATTGCCATTACTACCAGGTCTATTTTGACCCGGAGTGGTAATACGTGTTAGGGTCCCAACTATGGGTTAAATAGATAAAAAATGAATTTTTAAAAGATATGTTTTTCTTAAATTGGGTTTGAAAAAAATTGAATACCCAACAAGAATGAATAGAACAAAAGCCTTCGGCATAAGATAACACAGCAACTGTTGGAGTGTTGTAAAATACAAACTGCTGTATGAGTATATAAACACTAAACCACTGTAGAGTTAACTCCATTGGAGTTTAGTAGTAAACAAGCATTAGAAATAAAGTCCTTGTTGACACCACACGTGCTTTGTAATTATTTTTATGTAGGCGCCTGGAAATCGTTTTCTCTCACAGGTCCAAGTCCCAAACACGACTCTGGTAAGTCTTATCTCACTTTTTTCTTTAAATACAACACAAGCCACCAACAACAAACATATCTATATTAATTTTGAATGTCGTTTCATTTTCAAACATATTCCTTGTGTGTACTTACATTACCTTTTGTAGCAATTTATTATGGTTGTTATAAAAAAGACATAACATATTCTTTGAAGTTCACACGGTTCTTCATAGCATAAATGCGCAGCTGTATATGCACTTCATAAACTGCGTTCTGAAAAGTGATAACTTTAATTTATTTCTGTAAAAATCATGAATAAAAACTGCGAATTCACTCTTTGCTTTTCCTGATGAATCTGATGAGGAAAGATGTAGTATAACAATGATTTTCAATTCACTGGGAGCCAACATATATATCGCTAACGTTTGAAGACGTTTTTAGAATTAGAAACGATGAGCTCAAGTTCAGAAGAACGTCTTATAGATACGTGAAAACTTGAAAACTGACAGGTTAGAAAATATATGAATGAACATGCAGTACAAACGACATACGAGAAAAATATAAAGAAACAATATTTGAACTGAAATGATGGACGTCCTGGAAAAAAAACATTTTGATTGGGCTTAGAAGGCAAATAGTTTATATGCGTGTGTGTGTGTGTGTGTGTGTGTGTGTATGTGTGTGTGTGTGTGTGTGTGTGTGTGTGAAAAAGTATTCAGAAAATGGTTGTATTATTGTTAGAACTATTGGCCAGTGTTTTTGTTTTTAATATTAAACCATCATCCGGGTATGGTTAACATGTGAAATTTTACTTCAAAATGATATTCAAATAACATCGCATTTTAACGATACGATGAATGTTTTTATATACGAACTGAAAAGTTTTCACATTTTCAAGTATAATAAAACCATCTTCTGAATACATTGTTTTTTTCATATTCTATAAATACTTGTTTTTACATACCATCCCTTTTCCTATATATATATATATATATATATATATATATATATATATATATATATATATATATATAACTGAATAAGTCGGAATTATGAATGAATATTAAAGTGCTCAATACATCTGTAGAGCTAGTTTAGAAAACTAATAAAAGCACAATATATCTACCCAAGTTGGACTGCGAGTAAGTTCAGAATAATTCTGATTGAAATTGATTGAATCAAACGGATGTAAACAAAAAAAATATTAGAGAAGGAATGCAGCACATAGAAAGGAACGCAGCAAGCGTTTTTATATCTAATTATCGTGACGTCACTTTCGCTTATGTCTACACCCGTTCAAAATTTCAAATCTTTGATTTAACTGTTCTTTGGGATTAGTATAGGATGCGATAGCCAGTTTCCCTTCCATACAGAGAAGGCAGAATTTATCACATGAATTGAAATTACGTGTTTTTTTAACAATCTCCCAGTTTACGACTCTCCCTCTCTCTTTCTGTTTGTCTCTCTCTCTCTCTCTCTCTCTCTCTCTCTCTCTCTCTCTCTCTATATATATATATATATATATATATATATATATATATATATATATATAATATAGAGAGAGAGGGAGGGAGAGACAAACAGAAAAAGAGAGAGATTTGTGTGTGTGCATTGTTTACCATAAACAGCAGACGAAAATTTTCAATTAGTTTATAATTTTATCTCTTCACGAATCATTTAGCCTAATCATAGATGATACACATATTAACCTTAAAAATTGTTTGTGTAAATGCTTTGAATTAATTATTTAGATAAGAGATATAAATGGGTTAATTAGTGCCGAGTTCGCCAAACTTTCACCTCATAGCTTAATATCATTGATTCATTTGATTTTATAGGATTTTTATACAGAAACGCTTTACTGCTTATGCATTTTCTTTTTTCTTTCTTTCTTTTTTCAAAAAATATATCATTAAACGAAAATTACTAGCGAAATTGTATCACATCTGCTGTAATTCATTCGGCGCGTCAATCCAATTTGCTGTGATGGCAGTTTTCTAATTCTGCGATGGATTAAATTGCTTTCTAACTTCAAAGAATTCTGTTGATTATCAGCTGCCAGGATTCGCAATGATGTTGAGATTCAGCTTGTTGGCTAGCAAGACAAAAAGCGATTACACCTCACTCATGAAAGAAAGAATTGCGTGACACTTCCAGCCTGACTATAGCATTTATTTAGCAGAAACATCAACTGTTGAATAACAGACAAACCACCTTATATTACTAAATATGCATTCCGTACAATACCCAGACATCCAACCACTTTTGTGGAACAAACTGGTATGACATTTTCTCGCCTTATCTCCTCAGCCTCTCACTCTCTCCCCTCTCTCTCTCTCTCCCTCCTCTGTCGCTCTCTCTCCCTCTGTCTCTGTCTCTCTCTGTCTCTCTCTGTCTCTGTCTGTCTCTCTCTCTCAAAATAACGTCAACAGATCTAATGAAAAAAATGTTTCCACACAAAATAGGTGTGAAGCAGAAGATCTTCCAGATAAATTATTACTGATGCAGACTACTAATATGGTCTAGTGCTTCTTGCAAATAAACCTGCTCAAGTCCAATCTTTATTGCATAATTTATATGAGATAAAACAAAGTTAATGTGTTTTAATTTAGATTAAATATGCCCCTAAAATATTTATGCCAAGTGAGAAACTCACAGATTCAAACTCGAATAGGAATAGACGAAATCTAAGACTCATATGTCAAAGTCCTAACTAAAATCTTCTATGAAAAATCCTTTTACTAAAGCAAATATATTAAAGTATCAGAATTGTTCAAAGACATACACGAAAATTGACTTTTTCTAAGTAATTTTCACAAACAAATCTCAAGTGACATATGATGAACCTGATGGGTGGGCCAAATGGTGGATTTTATCTAATTTCAGATGTGCCTGTAGGTAAAAATAAATACAAAGAGGCAGTAGTGTTATGATATGGGCTGGAATTGGCGACCAAACCTTTATTGAATCATTCAAATCGATAAAGGACTTTAATTCATCATCATCATCATCATCATCATCATCATCATCATCATGCCACGTTAGTAGCACGGATATCCATGACAATCTATGGCCAACCGTCCCTATAACTCATTGCCCTCGTTAGGTCCTCCGTGTAGCATCCAGTATCGACGCTGAGCTGGTTAGTGTACGTCTTTGCTGGACGGTCCTCTCTTATGAGTTTTCCTTGATTCTCTAGCAGTGTCAAGCATGTCATATTCCTCTTAATCAGGTAGTTTGTGTGATAGGGGCTATATCCTGCACATACTTTTACGGATACGGATTACGTGGACGATCTGGCACTTCTTATAAATACACCTGTCCAAGCCGAGTCCTTGTTACATTGCCTAAAGAATGTAGCATGGAACATCGATCTATACGTGAACTCTGATAAAACTGTGTCCATGTGTTTTAGAAATGAACGAGACATGTCTACACTCGATGGTGAACTTCTATACTCGGTTGAACAATTCACATACCTAGGTAGTAATATCTCATCCGCAGAATATGATGGTCATGCACTTATAGGGAAAGCATGAAAGAAGATATTAAAATATATTGTTAATCAAAGTGCGACTAAGCTATATATATATATATATATATATATATATATATATATATATATATATATATATATATATATATATATAGAGAGAGAGAGAGAGAGAGAGAGAGAGAGAGAGAGAGAGAAATTTACTTTTCCGTTAGTTTTTAAAGAGTTTCACTGTTGTCAGATTTGGTAATAAATAACGCATAATATTCGTTTTGACTGAACAATATTCCACTGGAAGTAATAAAAGTCTGCAAGAAGAAAATTAAATTCTTATAAAAAAATGGTTCAGGTGTACGATTTTATAGGCAATACCGTACATAATTAAAGTATTGTGTTTCCTATATCACTCCATTCAGATTCTCCTCATTTACTACGCTTCGTGATTCGCAGGTAGTTGTTACAACAACAAAAACAATTACAACCGCAAATGTTTAATACAATTGTAGTCCCTATTTTGCGATATTCTTACGTGCAATGTAATATCGTGTGGCTCAAAGCTATAAACAAAATTTTAACAGCCTTTCACTGTGATATTGTGGACCAAAAATGACTGCTCTACTCAATGAGGCTTCAGTCTTAAATGAATTATCTATTTCAAAATGTAGCTTCAAATATCAAGCACTGAGATCCAGGACAAAGTCCCGCTGTTTTGGTGTTGAATGCCGAATACAAGAACGCTTGTAATTAGTAACTCGCATTATCATTAAGATGATAAAAATACACCCAAATATCTACTTGTGTTTTACAATTACCTAATGCTACTAAGATTGATAAGATAATCGCAAATTAAAGAAGGAGGGGAGGAGATCTCAAAGTAGTATTTGACTAACAAAAAGAGACCCCTTTAGTTTTATTTCAGAGTTTTCCTTCTCCGAGATGGGTTGGCATACAAAGGTTAAATGGCCCAGCCTGTCCTACTATTTACACATAGCTGTTGGGAGAATAGTTGGAATTGTACCTTCCTCTAGGTTATTAGCGCTATGGGAAATGCAAAAAGAAGTCTCGACCAGGATTTGAAGTCGTTTCGCCGTACCCATTTCCTATGACTGTAAACAATACACCACGCAACCGCAACGTAATCTTAAAATGTAATATCTCGGGCACCTTCACTTCACCTTCATTATATCATATACAATTATATCATATAGTTTCATGTAAGTTTTTCTATTTAATAGTAGACATTTGTATGCACATAGTTATATAGTATCATGACCTTTATTAAACTGTTATAGCTTCAAATACATATTCTTAATACAGGTAATTTGTAGTTATATAGTATCAGCTATTCCTATCAAATACGAATATTTGACTAAAACATCTCTATCGATAACACCCCCGGTTAGAGTATTGGCTATGAAAGATTACCCCAAACTCTCCAGAGTTACAGAATCGGAGCCTCACCATAAAATGATATTTATTGTCTTACACATGACACCCCTTAGGAGGTGTCTTACCGATCATTAGTGGGATACCGTCAGCGTATTCTAAGCCCCGTCTCCAAGGTAGGTATTTAGGGAAATCGAAGGTGGGCGATATAAAAAGCATATTGAATCCTCAGGAACGGATCTCTAAGTAATCTACATCGTAGTTATATAATGTTTAATTTAAAAGCAGCAGCTAATAACACTGGTTTACAAAAAATATTTTTTGTCTGAGGCAAGAATGTGAATAGGTGTTTTTTACTAATTTGGTTGTGCTGAATTCAAATTTATAAACAGTTTTGCTCTATCACCTCGAGTTTTCTGTCTTTTAAATAGTCTCATTTTAGTATATACAGAGTATATACGTGCTTATTTCAACAGTTGCAGCAGATTATTACAGATAAAACTGGATAGATAAAGAACATTGACGGAATAAATATACTTGGATGACACAATGTACACAATTCATAGTACCACAGACAGTTATAAATATGTTTTCTTAGATGATCTGCTGACTGTCATTGCACTAATGGCCAGTGCACTACTGGCTGTTGATTGAGACGTGTTGGCTACACTTAACTGCCAAAATCCGTCTTGATATATAGCGATATATATATATATATATATATATATATATATATATATATATAATGTAATGCTATCACTTACATTTATTGCATAATAACTAGAAAAGAAGACATAAGTCACACAATATTAGAAATTATCCCTGAATGCATATACGCCTTTATATACAGTATGTGTACAAAATGTACAGTATGCATATCTAAAAAAAAAACTAGAGGTGATGAGTACAAACGGATTTCAAATCTGAATTCAGTACCTCCAAATTAGGTTAAAACAGCTATTTTTGTGCTTGTCTCAATTTCTTTGTAAACCAGTGTAATGCTTTGCAAGTAGACCACAGTATTGATAAGTTCGCATGGTATATATGTCCATTTTCTCTGTAGGCCGTATGTAGTCTTTAATATATTTTTGGTGATAGGTAATTTTAAGGTCAAGTGTATGGACACAGGGATAAATCGCCCCACTGCGTACATCGTCCCCGACGAGAAGAAGCATGTTCAATAGAATAAACCGATTTATGGTTTCTTCCTGTGATTTTCCCCGGTTGTAACTAGAACCTTTTGCTCTCTAAAGGCTGCTGTTGTATTTAATTATTCATTCCTGCAGTTATTCCCTTACTTCAGAAGAGATGAAGGCACTATCTGCGTCTGAAAAGCACCGGGATTTCACAGCAATGGGATCGCAGTTGCTATAAAATAAGCAAACAAGCAAGAGAATTGGACATTTATAGTGGCAGTAACGCGCAGTCATTTCGGGCAAATTCACTCAAAAGAGTGCCGAAAACACACGAGTGCTGTCACAATAAGTATTAGCCCAGTATTACGTCGCAGTATTAGTCACGTAAAATGACAAGTTTTACAAACAATATTTTACCGGGCAAGCACCTCGAATTCGAGACTGAAGAAATAAATCGACATATCCAGTAGCAGGGTTCAACATTATTCTTTGTTGCTTTACTAATTGATCGTTAATAAAACATTTTGAGTTCCCCGTATTAGGTAAGGACATGACTGGTATTTTCTTGGACTCTGCATCCATTATCCCCTGTAACAAGTCTGCAGCAGAGTTAACAGCAGCCAAATTAGAAACAGTTAGATTTACAGTATAGCAAAGTTTACCTGGCAGATTTTCTTCTGTTTTTTTTTTGTTTTTTTTGTTTTTTGCAGTTAGCACCTTCCTCTTTACATTTGGATTTATGCCAAGTATCTAGTACTGAGACCACACACATACACACACACACACACACACACACACATATATATATATATATATATATATGTGTGTGTGTGTGTGTGTGTGTGTGTGTGTGTGTGTGTGTGTGTGTGTGTGTGCAGCATTTTTAATGCAGACTATTAAACAGGAAGGGCGTCTCCTGCCTGATTAGTTCTTTTTTGATCCGTTCGCGTCAACTGGTCATTTTTTCCATTATGGTGGAATTTATTAATAAGTGCACCAAAGTTTCAGCACACTTATCTATCATCTCACCAAATCTACAAGTAAGATGAAAAATACATGCTCTCGGCACTGCTGGAGAAAATACTCACACCCATCAAGTCTATGTACACACTGGATTGCGTTTAGATGACTTACCAAAAGCGAATGGCGATAAGAAAGGATAGTGGGAGAAAGTCAAGGAGATTCGCTCTGCTAGTATGTCGAGATCATATATAAAAAATTCAACACGTTAAAGGAGAATGCAAATTTTGTCCTTAATACAGTGGGTACGCGTGTGCACACACGCAGACACACACACAGACACACACACTCATACACACACACTCATACACACACACACACACACATATATATATATATATATATATATATATATATATACGAGAGGGATGTGACAATTTTTCTAAGCTGAGTTAAACATGTTTGAATTCAGTCTTCTCTTTTTACTAGAGATTAAAGGGACCCGTATATCTTGTTATTTGCCCGTAGATGGAGGGGGATAGTTGGATTCATACATTTCCCAAGGGTGTTAGCACTATGTAAAATGCAACTAGCCTCCTCCAGGATTTGAACTTGTGTCACCGTGTCCGTTTCCTACGAAGAAAACCATTACTCCACGGGCAACTCTATAAGAATGTCATGTATCCAGCATTTCAATTGCGGTATTCTTTGTTCGATAAACATCTACAAAATAAAAGAGCTGAGATGGTGTAATGATTGGAAAGTGTATACAAAAGCGGAATAAAAGTGATACGCCCGACGGACTGATGCATGAAAAAGTAATACATTTTTGTATTAACAGATTATCACTTGTAATGTTATGAATTCACTATAAAGATAAACATATTTATCAGTCCTTATATAAAACAAAGTATATTCTACTCATTTTGGCTGAAGAAAAAATATAACCACGATTTCGTGTTCCATTCCATCCCTAAGCAGAAATGCGCAAATGTGCAGAAAGGATTAGAGTTAGAATCAATATATAATGCGTCATCATAAAGACACTCATCAATGGCAAATGTGGCCTGTAACTGAAACTTTTTTTTTATCCCGATGCACCATAAGCGTGTTGTTGCCTTCAATACCAAAAATTCCAACTACCCGGAACGACGCTGGCGGTAGAGAAGCCAAATAAATAACTGTAAAACAAATAGAAAGACTGACGGAAATAAAACTTACCATATAACTCACACTCACAAAATACGATTCTGGGATTCTCATTGCTGAGTCGATAATAAGAGAACAATAAGACAATAATTTTTTTTCAGTTAATATCTACTGATATCTACTAATACATTCTGATAACATTTACAAATCTTATCTATAACGCCGAGCAACCAAAAAAAATCCTGTTGGCTGGGGCTGTAGAATTAGCCGACTGCACCTCAGCAGAGGGGTAAAATCCCTCCAATGGGGCCACTTTATCATGGTTGACGACCCTTGATTCTTAAGGACGGAATTCCTATGTCTGAGCAATCCATAACATGCGACACTCCACTTTGGCAATTATTTAGGCTAGACTAGCGGTCGGAAAGTTCCCGTCCAATCAATCGGTTGGTCACGTCGAGTCTTAACATATATATGATTTTCCTGACCGTATTGCCTATATGGCAAATCCCCAACACGTTTATCAGATATAAGCTAGTAGGTAGTGGGTGATGGTCTTAGTGTCCTTGGTTTGAGGTTAAACTGCATCGTGGTGAAGTTCCAATTCTGGAGATCAGGGGAATGTGGAGTACCCCTTCATTATGTTACGTTGTAATACTCATGGTACTAAAACGATACATGCACCGTAGTCCTCTTTTCTTTCTTGGTACTAAAACTCCGATAAAAAATCATAACACGAGAAACATGTCGTCACAACTCCCAGCCTTTATTAACGTGCTCGTCTAGTGGCTTCTACCAGGGAGGAGGAGAGGCAGAGAGAACGAGAGAGAGAGAACACTACTAGATTACTGGGCTCTCATCAGGTCTGTCCCCCACGACGGACGCCGGCAAAAAAAGAGGACGAACCCTTTCTTCCTTCCCCCACGTCACCACGTGACTTCCGGTCAACACCCGACTTCCGCTTGCCCCTCAATTCTTCGTTCGGGGTCACGCTACGGTCAAAACCATCGCTCTCCTCTTTTGGGACATCACTATTTTTTAAGCCTTTGTTATTTATTCCTCCTCCTTCCATTAGCAGTTCTAGCTCACACCAGTCATCCTGCTACAATTCCTCCCTTACCATCATTCTAAAATTTTTACCCGTAAAAATTTTCAAAAGTATCTCTTTTTTTTTTTTCAAGAATATGCGTAATTATTCATTAGATTTTTTTTTTTTCCTTCTATCCGATATAGACCTTCCTCTCTCCGATAGAGCCACACGAGCATTCAATTTTACAATAATACAAAAAACACATACATATATAAAGTAAAAAGAACATTTACAAAATCATTAATGCAGGTGATATTCTCCTCTTTGTTCCACAATTGTGCTCTGACCTTCCTGACTTATTTGTTCATTTTTTCTTCTTTCTCTTTTTTTTTTTTTTTTTTTTTTTTTTGGAAATACTCTCTCCAATTTGAATTTAAAAAAAAAATTACTCATTTATTTTTCATTCTTATCAATTGCAGACCTATACTGATTTATAGCTTTTTTTTTTCAAGCAACGGCGTTATCGTCGCCTTCTTCAGCTGGTCAATAATTCTTTTCTCTATTATTCCTTTTCTTTTTGTATCTATTCATTTTAATCCCTTTCAGTTTTTCATTTATTTATCTTTTCCTTTTCCGTCATTATTCCATCTCATATTCCGTGTGATTCATATTTTCATTTACTCATTTTTCTCATCCCTTTTCTTTTCTTTTTTTTTTTTTTTCATTCATCTATCTCTAATTTATTTCCGAGCGCCAAAAACTAGGTTTTTCGGGAAGGTATTTGCTCTGTAAACAAACATTTGAACCACAGGCCTTTAAAGCTATCTTCATAGTCGCTGTTTGGTGGGGTATCATGTTTCTTTGTGGGCAGTACTGGTTGACCCCGGGTGAGCTCGCTGCTACTACCATAATCATTTGTACTCCCAGCGTTTTCAATACTTTCTTTCATTGTAACTCTAAGCATAGCTATCTTCCTTTCCATTAGGGGAACATATTCTTTTATTTCTCTGTAGTCACTATCTGACGGTGTGGTATTTACTTTAGCCCTTATTGTTTTAGGGGAATCTTTCGTGATGCTATTCACTGTTGGAGTTATTTTATGGTTTTCCATTTTAGCCATTTCTCCAAAATTATTTTTATCATTATTAACGTCCACCTGTCTGTTCAATTTCTCTTTCTTTTTCTTTTTTCTATTGGGACATAGTTGTTCATTGTGCCTATCACCTTCACCCGTATGATTTGTACCCTCGGTATCCACATCACTATGTGAAGTATTAGTATCCTTATCGGAGTTTTCTCTCTTAATAGCTGTGTATTTATCCTTATTTTCTGTGATATGTTCAGAGGTCGTAGAATGGACTTGTGTGCCCTCCTTAGTTTTGCCATTCATATTAGACAAAGCGTGGTGCTGATTTTTGAGGGCTATCCCATGCTTGTCTCTATTTTTAATTTGTTCGGATGTGCTTTTAGGGGTAGGTGCCATCCACTTTTTATTAATTTTTACGGGACAATTTCTAATGAGGTGATACTTGCTATTACACCCCCAACAACGTCCAGTCTGGTCTCTATTACCTATCTGAGGATGCACATTGCAATTCCTCACTGTAGGTACGTTTCTACTCTGCTTGTTAAATTTTTTCCTATTGTTACTTGTTCTTAATCTCTCCTCTAAAAGAGTTCTTTGATAGGCCCTATCCAACCCCTTTTCAACGCTTTTTAAGGCACTCGTTACAGAATTTAATGCATCAACCAAGCCTGCGGTGAGATTCTGCAAAAACTCTTTAATAGTCTGAGACTCCATTTCGCATAAACAATTTCAGTCACCAGATAAGAGAAAAAACTTACACTAATACGACAAAAAAAACACAATTTGCAGAACAAGAGGAAAAAAAAAATCACCTACCTTGTCACTTCTACGTATATTTTTCCTTTTTTTTTTTTTAAAGTTCTTTTTTTTTTTTTTTGTAATGTTCATTAATTCTGTCTTTTCTTCTTTTTTTTTTTTTAAATTCACACGTGGACGTATATTTTTTTCTCCACGTGGGTTTCTCCTTCTTCTTTTATAAGTCTTTTTCTTCTTCTTTAAATCTTTTTGTTTTCTTCACACGTGGCTCCTTTTTTTTTTTAAATTCTTTTTGTTTTCTTCACACGTGGGTCCGTTTTTTTTTTTTAAGTTCTCAATTGTCTGTTGACTCGTTGTTGTCGTTCATCTCCTTTAATAAGATTTTAAAAGGTTGCTCCCTTTTCTTTTTTTCAAGGTGGGTCTTTTTCTTTGTTTTTCTTTTTTTTTTTATGCCCTTTTTTCTCCTCAAATTCTCGATGTTGTTGTTTTTTTCTTTCTTTTTTCTTTTACTTCTCCTGTTTTTTTTTTCTTTTCTTTCTCTCTCGTTTCTCAACAGGTCACGCCCTTTTTTTTTTTTTTTTTCGTCACACGTGGGTCCTTTTTCTTTGTTTGTTTGACTCGCTCTTTCTTTCGTTTACGTTAGTTTATGTTACAATTACGGCCGATGTCTTTTCTTTTTTCGTATCCCCTCGTTGCGTCGTGGTAAACTGGTTCCTTATGAGTCCGTGTTTGAACTCCGTGGTCAACGGGCACCAAAACAATATATGTTACGTTGTAATACTCATGGTACTAAAACGATACATGCACCGTAGTCCTCTTTTCTTTCTTGGTACTAAAACTCCGATATAAAATCATAACACGAGAAACATGTCGTCACAACTCCCAGCCTTTATTAACGTGCTCGTCTAGTGGCTTCTACCAGGGAGGAGGAGAGGCAGAGAGAGAACACTACTAGATTACTGGGCTCTCATCAGGTCTGTCCCCCACGACGGACGCCGGCAGAAAAAGAGGACGAACCCTTTCTTCCTTCCCCCACGTCACCACGTGACTTCCGGTCAACACCCGACTTCCGCTTGCCCCTCAATTCTTCGTTCGGGGTCACGCTACGGTCAAAACCATCGCTCTCCTCTTTTGGGTCATCACTATTTTTTAAGCCTTTGTTATTTATTCCTCCTCCTTCCATTAGCAGTTCTAGCTCACACCAGTCATCCTGCTACAATTACATCAACGTCTGCTCTGACCATCAATGGTAATACCTTATAGGGTCCCTTCTATGAGTTAAATAAATCAAAAAATGAATTCTACAAACATGCGCCTGTAAATCAAAATTGATTACCAACTGTTGATTCGCTATGTAACAATTTGTTTATGTGCAAATTATTTACCTAAAAACTATTCTCTTACAAAAATTAAGATTTGACATGAAATAATCCACACAGCTGATATGCCGTGAACTCAAGTCAAACCAAACCCAACCTGGCAATATAAATATATTTTGGTCATATACCGTATTGACGTCCCTTTATGAAGGTTTTTTTAATAAGTTTTTCCTTAATTTCAAATGAAATTTTACCGATTGTTGTAGAACAGTAGTAAGTAGGAAACCAATGTTCGTATCTAACTGACAAAGTTTTACCTGTGAAATGTTAATTAACTGATAAAATAAATTTGGTCGAGTTTTCAGGAAGTTTTA